>OZ010594.1:34457099-34629599 GCA_963932145.1 Acanthosepion lycidas | reverse complement strand
ATTGACACACGCACACACACGTATATGTATATATATATATATATATATATATATAGAGAGAGAGAGAGAGAGAGATAGATAGATAGATAATTAACATAGATAGATAGATAGATAGATATGAACAGAAAGAGAATATATATATATATATATATATATATATATATATATATATATATAGAGAGAGAGAGAGAGAGAGAGAGATGAATAGACAGAGATGGATAGACAGACATAGACATTCAGTTTGATAAGAACATAGATAGATAGATAGATGGATATTGACACAGACACATATATGTATATATATATATATATATATATATATAGATAGATAGATAATTAGCATAGATAGATAGATATGAACAGTAAGAGAATATATATATATATATATATATATATATATATATATATACATATATATATAGATAGGTCGATAGATAGATAGATAGATAGATAGATAGATATGAACAGAAAGAGAATATATATATATATATATATATATATATATATATATTGATATATAGATAGATAGATAGATATTAGGTTGGTGCAAAAATAATGTCGTTTTCTCACATATACTGAAATACATACATAGGCAGACAGACATGCAGACAGATAAACAAACAGCTAGCTAGATATAAATATACTGATATATATATATATATATATATATATATATATATATATATATATATATATATATATATGTATGTATATATATATATGTATAGAGAGAGAGATGAATAGACAGAGATGGATAGACAGGCAAGGACATTCAGTTTGATAAGAACAGAGATAGATAGATAGATAGATAGATAGATAGATAGATAGATAGATAGCTTTCTCACATCGACTTCTGGGGTTAAATATACAACAATTTTAAGCAGGTGACATCATGAGAAACTTGTATATATTTTCTAGCTTTCTTTAATTTCCAATTCCTCTCTCCATCTCCTTTCCCTCTAATTCATGTCTTACATCATCTTTTGCAACTTTCATTCTATCCATGTTTCCCCTCACTCACTGTATGTTCACCCATTTTTAAATCTCTCTATATATATTCTATTTTTTCTATCGTCCATTCTCTCTATTCTACTCACTCTACTCACTCTATCCACCTCTCTCTGTTACTGCTATTTTTATCACACCTCTCACTATCCCAGTTTATATACCATCATTCAGTCTCTGTCTCACTCTCTCTCACCCCCTCTCTGTATCTGTTACTCTTATTGTTTTCTATGTCTTCCTTCTCTCAGTCTTTTTATTATTATTTTAAATCTCTCTTTCTCCCTATCTCTATTTCCGAGAAGACTTTAACATCGTTTCGATTGATTGATTTGTTTTTTTAGGGCTTATGCAAGTTATTTAAAGCCAGAATTTTTTTTAATGCAAGAATTTTTTGTCGATAATGGTGATTTATGTTACAATTCCTACTAATTAATCCATAGCTAGAGGGAGAGGAGATGGATTCATACCTTTCACGCGTAAGTAATTATAACGAACACGACTGGAATTGGAAATCCGATTTCCAATTTTGAGCTGTTATCCATTGTACTATTCGCATATCCAAGCTTACAGCACTTGGTATTCACCTTGCTTAACATTGGTGATCTTGCAAGAACTGGTGTTTCAGCCTGATATAGCCGTAAGCTCACGTCATTTCGAATTAAAATAACATTTTACACAATAATAAAATTATATTATTTACACAAGGTAGCTTTGGCATAATATTTTAAATTTATTTGCCTTTCCACCGACATCTAAGCCCATACACATCTAAGTTCATACATAGATACATACATACATACATACATATCTATCTATCTATCTATCTATCTATCTATCTATCTATCTATCTATCTATCTATCTATCTATCTCCATATGTATGTATGTATGTATGTATGTATGTATGTATGTATGTATGTATGTCATGTCATCCTGATGGGATGCTACTGGTATCATGTAAACCTGTTGCATGGTCGGGGAATCAGCGACTAAATCGCTTTCCTCATTATGTCTACCTGGTGAGGAGTGTGGCTAGAACTCCTGCAGGACAAAAGCAAGACTTTCAAATGGCAAATTAACTTCTTTGCGAGGTCAACAGCCATCTAGCAATCTCTGCTCGAGGCCATAGAAATATTTTGGCTGGTATCCAGACGCGCAGTTAGCCTACTTGGGGTGGGGGTGAGAACTCCTAAGCCTTTTTGGCAGTCTCCTAGGAGAAGGAAACTCTGCTAGAAAACCTGCCTCATTGTCACACTAGATATCTTCCAACTGCTTGTTTCAGGACAATGTGGTTTTGTGGTGAGGGTCGATGCAGTACGGTGCAAGCTACATCCGACCTTAAAACCCGCACGGGCATTACTGACAACTTGCTAGCTTGTAGTTTTTTTTTCCTTCTCTTTCAATCTAACTGCAATGGCGATGCAACGACATGTACAGGTCTGACAGGCTGGAAGTATATAGCTGCTGACCTGCATATTTGGCGGCCTCTGGGTAAATGTAAAGTCATATGTGGCAAATGTAGATCAATGACTGGCTTTATGAGCAACTGTCGTTCACACAACCGTTGAATGCAGTGTTGTTGTGGGTGGGGGCAGTTTAAGTGAAGGGCTGGACATGTCAGTGATGGTCATACTCGCTTTGCGAGTCAACAGCCACAATGTATGTATGTATGTATGTATGTCAGTTCATCGTTATTCTCCCACCTATTCAGCCAGTTTGATAAGTCTGTATACATGTGTCTGTTTCAGTGTCTACCTTAAATCAGGTCTTCCTAAAAGGGAGGTCTATATGACCCCTATTTTAACAAAGGTGAATAACATTTGAGAGGTCTACAGGGTGAGAATTTAGGCTGACGCAGCATTTAGTATTTTACATAATTTTTATGATAATGATTTGTTCATCTATACAAACCTTCTTCTTCTTTGTGTCGTGGTCCTTCGGTAGTAATGGCTCTCCATAACTTCCTATCCTTTCTATTCTTTGTAAGGTTTATCTTTTATCCTTCCTAGTTCCTGTTTTGATATCTATTTACATGAGCTTCGTTACGTAGGTTACTCACTGTTTTCCTCTCTCACTCTCTGTTTGCCTTCACTGTGTCCTGTGAGTGTCAAATTGCCCAAGTTCTCTTTTCTCATTTTATCTTCTAGAAACTTCAGCTGTCTCTTTCTGATTCTAAATAGAAGTGTTTTTTTGTTCCATCCATTGTATTCTCAACATATTTCTGTAGATCCACATTTCTCTTGCTTAAAGTTTCTACTTCATCAGTGAGGACATTTTCTAGTATTCGCTGCCACGTGACAGTTCAGTGCTCTTTTCTTTGTTTCTAACGATATTTTCCTATTTCTTAATACTTTGCTTGGATTTTGGAAGACATCTTTCGCTAATTCATTGCACCTTTGAATTTCACTGTCACATTTTTCGAGAATTTGCAAGAAGCCTTTAAAGCGCTATTCAAAGATGTGGTAAACATGGAGTCTCTTGAATGGATTAGTTCTTCATTTGATGTTAAAATGGAAAGTTCATATTTAGACAAGGTGTCTTAAAGAAGAATTTATTGAGATGAATTTTGATCTTGAAGCGATTGTCTATGTTTACACTTAACTGGCTGAAAGAAAAAAAACTTTAGCAAAATATCCCAGGCTTAGTTCATGTGTTGATTCCATTGTTTTTAGCTTTTCCAAGTTCGTATCTTGTCGAATTT
This sequence comes from Acanthosepion lycidas, assembly GCA_963932145.1. NCBI lineage: Eukaryota > Metazoa > Mollusca > Cephalopoda > Sepiida > Sepiidae > Acanthosepion > Acanthosepion lycidas. Next base: position 34,625,895 of record OZ010594.1, on the reverse strand, counting down.
ATGTTTAGCCAAGTGTAAACAAAGAATCACTTTGAACCTAGAAAGTGGTGATTTGCAGTTCAAACTTAGCGAATATCCGTGATTATCCGTCTGTCCACCAAAACAATTTTTCTGATTAAAAAAAAAATCATGCAAACATTAAAATGTGCGCTTACAACACTAAGTTACTGAATCATTCATCATATAAATTGATTAAAGACATAATGAATTAGTTATATTTTGCAATTTTATATTCGGTTAATTTCTTTTGAGGAAAATGCAAATTCAGTTTTCTTACAAAACGTCTATCAATTAAGATTTGTTACAAATAAAACGTTTCAAAAGGCTACCATTTTTGTTTCTGTTGCTTTTGTACATATAAAGCTAATTATGGAACTGTGGTTTGTCCTAAACTGTCTTATCAACTCTTAGTGATGTAAAATTTCTAGGACGATATCAGGCAACATGAGAGAGCTCACATATTCCTGCCTTTTCCAAGAGTATTAGTGTAATGTGACAGTAAATAAGATTAGTTGCAATACGAACAATGATCGTCGAATTCATTTTTCATATGGCATGCCGTATCTTAACAAACCCATATAAAGCTCGAGAGTCACTTGAAAGAGAAAATTATAATTAAAATGGCAAAGCTGAATGAGGTGGATGATATAAATGGAAGTGGATATGTTAGGAAATGAGAATTTTCACAACAGGGAGGAAAAATGATCATTGACCCTTGACCTTTAGAAGACAAGATGTTTAGAGAAGCAATCACACAGGAGTTTGTTCCACAAAATGGCAGTTCTTGGAACGTTTCTTTCTTACCTTTGGAAATGAGCATCAGCCTACAACAATAAATCCAAAAACTGTAAACTTTGTATGGAAGAGAAAATAACTCTCATTGTCTTCCCAGATTATCACAAATCACAAAATAAATGATTAGAACTCATCTTAAAATAAAGACACAAAAACTAAAATCGAAAACTAAAGACTAACACGAAAAAATAAATAATAAATAAATAAAAATAAATAAGTCTAATAAAATAGACAAAAATAGAAATAAATGATACAGAAATTAACAAACTACGAATGTTCACATAAACTCAATTAAATGTCATAATAATGATCAACAATAAATAAGCAATAATACATGAGTAAAACGTAACAAACAACAACTACAAAAATAGCCACAAGTAAGTGTATTTGGGTCCACACTCAATAGACTTTAGAATAATTTGAAACATAACCATTACCGCCCACCCAATAAACGTTGGATAATACAATAGACCTTCTACCCATAATGCATTACTGACCAGCATATATAAAGAGTCGAGTCAAAATACAACACACATGGCCTGAAGATTGCGTTTAAGCGTGAAACATTTCGATCACAATACTCAACACTGGAAAAATACAATAAAAAATAAAAACAGACCGTGTCGAATCTTTTTAATCAAACTTGTTTGCATTAATACTTGCTGCTTATATATACCTTATTCAAACACACACACATACACACGCGTGTGTGTGTTTGTGTGGATTTATTTTACATACACACATTTGAATATATTTTCGATATATGTGGACCAGGTTAGTCATCAATAATGATAATATTTACGAAATGATCGTCTTCTCTGCTTGGGATCAAAATACCGGTTTCCGGCAGTATCTCTGCAATGGAAATTGTGGAGAGCCATGATCACCAACGTCCTAAAGAGGCACAACACATAGATCTCTGTAATGTATGAAAAGTATTCCAACTCCCTCACACAATATATATATATATATATATATATATATATATAGAGAGAGAGAGAGAGAGGAAGAGAGAGAAAGAATGTGGACATAGCAATGAACACTGCATAGGGACTCAATACACACATATATACATATATGCTATTTTTATTGAGTCGATAACTTTTCTGCACCTCTTGAAAATCTGGCTACACATTGCGTTATATCGGATTAAAAGAATTAACCATTAATTCTTTAGAAATCTATATGCATATAGGTCCGCACTGAAAACAAAACAGAACAAATAGGGTCCTTATTGCACATAACGATAAAAGTTCCCTCCCTTGGAAGGACTATCCTCAATTACCAAAATGACGATAAGATACTCCATCGAATGAATAAAGCTACACACTCCATGAAGCCGGTTAGAATGAGTGCCGATGAAAATCGATGGATAACAGAAACAACGAGAAAATCAAGACACGCCCTTTCCAGAAAAGCGTAATCCTTTTGACTTATCCCACGCTAAACATCATTTGTTGAGAATGAAATAAAAAACTCATCCCATTTAATATTTATGCTTTCATATATTCGTACTTAATATCCAATTAAATGAAAGCGTGTGAGACATGGAAATCGAGTGGGAAAAGTATATATTTATATGGGAAGCATTGGTTGTTAATTTCGAAGAACCTTTGTGTATAAGAATTTATATGTCTGCTATAAAAAAAAAAATAGATGTTTCTTAAGCTAGGCATTTTAGCAATAATATATAATTGTGTTTCTTGGAAACGTATTCTTAAATGCAGAAGCAATAGGTAAATTTTAATATCGTAAGCTTCTATATCAAATTATATATGTTTACAATAAAACGAAGTATTCTTATATTATTACAAGTTTTGTTCTATCCTACTGTTGCTTTTTTATTACAATACTCCGGGCATAGAAACTCTTCAAATGCAAGAATAAATAGCCTGAAATTGGAAATTATATTACTAGTGCTCACCCTATACACGATCCAAGAGCCACTCGAGGTAGAGGGTTACTGAAGGAGTTTGTTGTGTAACCTTTAAGAGTAAAAGGTAAGAGGTGAAGTTTATGGGCATATGTAGGATAGATTTAGATTTGAACAGTTTAAGGTTGTAGTGGTCGTGGAATCATCCTCTTAGGAAAAAGTCTCCAAACCAAATTTGAACTCGCATCTGCCTTCCATGGACGTCACGATAACCAATTTAGCTACAGAAGATTAAGTGAAGTGCAAATTTGTAACCATTCTGTCGCGCGTTATTCTCCAAGAAAAGAAACGAAAATAAAATGGAGACATCTAAAAAAATAAATAGATAAATAAAATAAATATTTTTCTGAAACAAACAAAAATCAATCATTCAAAAATGCTCACGCATAAAGCCGTAATAATTAATATATTTAATCTTTAGCCTGTTTTTTTACATACCTTATGTGTTTGCCAAACGAGAAAAGAAAGAGTAGTGTTTAACCGCTGACAGAAGTGTTTTTGTCTGTCAGTTCACTTTAGATCCATGTTTCCAGCCTTTTATTTTTTCCCTACGGCTTGTAGCTGACGCACTGCTTTTGACTGATTCACATCTACATTCTATGCAAGCTCATGTGATACTTCTGGCAAATACACTGCTTGTGGAAATACTTTCCAACCTACTTCTTAGATTGCTTGTTGCATGGGATTTGCAAAACGAGAAGAAGAGCTGTCACGAAACACAATCCCTGGTCAAATTAATTTCTGAGAAAAGGTCTTCATCATTACAATGTGTAATTCCAATGAGCCTGTTGCTCACAATAGAACTGGTGTAAGAATAGTTTGTCCAGGTTCTAGCATTTTATAATAAAGAATTCCTTTCGAATCACAGAAAACAGGGAGAATAATTTTGCCTTGGCAGATTTTGTTTCTTAATACTTTCTTTCGTTTGTGGAAGTGAGGATGGCGTAATGATTAACAACAGGGAAAATGAAATCAACGTTCCGATTTCAAATTCCGGTTAGTGGTATTTGTCTTCATCTCACATGAATGTCTTTGTCAAAGATGTAAATCTTCTTCTCGCTATGGATAAAATAGCAGGGTAGATTTGGCTCTTTAGACTTGATTGGCAACCAGTCTAGAAGGACTGAATTCATATCCAAAAATAAGGTCATTCTTCCGCAAAGATAAAATTAACGGTCTTCCCGCTGTAAAAAAAAAAAGCTATTTGCTAAATATGATTGGCGCGCAAGCTGAAGTGTCGAATGGATGCAGCATACAGATTCCTTTTTAGTTAAGATGTTTTCGGTTGTCTCAATTCGGGGATATTCTTCGATTTGGCAATGTTAATGGCAATGTTACATTTGCCGTTTCCTTATAAGGAAACATTCGGCGTTCATTAACCGAGCAGCCAGTACTGCTTTCGATTTAAATTTATAAAATCTTTCTCTTAAAATAACTTTTCGGAAAAAATAGTTTTCTCAACTTGAGTAGTTGTTATCCCTCTTTCCAGAAATGTTAGGTTTTTCTTTCTTAATATTTGGATTATGTCATCATTTTCTCTTCGATTTTCATGTGCTTTCCATTTTGGTACACTTTTGTAATACTATCCTTTTTGTTACTATTCTTATTAGCCCTTTAAAATGTTAATTGGCAATCAACATAAAAAATGTTACAATAATGTTTCTTGCTGGCCAGTTTGATTTTTGCTTTGAATGTGTGGCCCTATCGCGCATTCAGTTAACCTTTGTCTTCAAGATCAGTGTATTTTTGAAAATGGAAAGTCATTAGCGAAACGAAAAAACAAAGAGTATCAACATCTATTTGATTTTCACAATTCCAAATTTTAGATAATTCGTTGGATTCGATTTCCTATCAGTCATTATTCATCGTTTTTGGAAACTATGTACCTAAGACATTTTATCCGTGAATATGAATAGATTTAAACAAATGGGAACAGAATCCTGAATGCTTTCTGACACAAATTGTAACTGGAGATGAAACTTGTCTTTACCGATAGAGATTCTCATAATAAACATGTTTTTATGGAGGTTTATGGCCACATCACGTTGAAGTTAAGCAACTTCAGTACCTAGATGGGTGACCGCATGGGAATACAAGTTGGTGTAAGCTTGGATGTGGTGTAATGGATAATAGCATGTAATTGTTAATCGAAGAGCCAATCAGAAAAAAAGTGTTACCCATGATAACAAAGGCAACAGTCTGTTTACCCATGATAAAAGCAAATCACGTTTAGCATGAATCAAACTGTCGGTGTCCACTTTTGTATTTACATACACTCTATTCGTGATATTGAGAATTTTAACCCATGAATATAGCATACCTTAAAACTATATCTTATCTATAACACACACACACACACACACATATATATATATATATATATATATATATATATATATATATATATATATATATATATATATATATATATATATTCCAATTTGAAGAAGATGAACACAACACAATTCACGTCACCGAAACGCGTCGTTTTAGCGTTTTTCCACTTTGTCTCATCATCTCTACTTTTGTTTCGAATGCCTCCTACATATATATATATATGTATATATATATATATATATATATATATATATATATATATATATATATATATATATATGAAGAAATATAGTTTTAAGGTGTGCTATATTTATAATATAAAGTGCTCAATATCAGAGTTAGGCCGTATGTAAATATAAATACAAAAGTGAACACTCAGAGACGTCAGGCTGTTTCATGATAGGCGCAATCGTCAGGCTAATATTGATTTTTGCTAAAATACCGAAAACTTGCCACAAGGCCTAAAAAGGTGGGATGGGTAAGAGGACGGTTTTCATCTGTCTTAACTTTAAACTTAGCTAGCCAAAAGCACTGACCCAAACATACAAACAACATTCCTAACACGAAAAAACAACACACTCTTACTTACCTTTCTTACTACATCTACCAAAATACCTCATTGTCTCAATGAAAATCCTAAACAGCCCCCATATGTAAAAATAGTCATCTGTGTGGGGGAGGGGAATAAAACAAGTTAAAAAAATCCCCAATGACTATGTACAATATATGAATATAATCTATTTACAAGAAACTAAACAAAATCATGTTAGTAATAAACCCCCACAGTCCTTAAATGTTGCAGAAATATCAGTTAACTTGACGAAATCGATGCGGAACTATAATAATATACAAACATTCATTCATCTCAAGCACTCACACAAACCCGCACTCATTCTGACACAAAAAATACGAAAAAACACACACGCGAAACGAAAGGCGACCGCATCCACCAGAGAACTGACATCACTGACCACCTAACGGGAGAGGGGATGGGACGTTAAACTAAACAAAAATAGGGACAGAAATAAAAGGGGCCAATGAGAAAACACACCCTCGCTAAGTTAATTTGAAAAAAAGAAAGAAACTAAATATTCAAGAACAAACCTAAACTAAAGTAAATTCGGGATGAGTTGCCCAAGTTCAACCCAGGAAGAACAAAATCCTAACTGGCATCAAAATGCCACTCAAGGTCAGCCCCTTTTACTCGGCACAAACGTGCAAAACTCACCAACCTTTTGCCAAATTCTGATGAGGTGTGCCGTCGCTAGGGAACCTCTCGCCATCATAGAATTCCTTCTGACGCCTCGTCCAAATCATGTCTCTCATAACACCAAGAAATCAAAAGAACACATATTGTTCAGCCTCCGTCATATGCGGCACCACATTGCTACAAACAGAACTGGCCTCAAGGACAAAGAACTTTCCTTGCAGCATGCGGACCATGAGGCCTTCAACAAACTTGCACAGCGGCGCTACCACCCTGCAATGAAAGAAGGCGTAACCAATGGTCTCGACTTCCCCATCACAGCGTTGGCATTTCGAAGATTTCTCCAAGCCCGCTGAACAAAGTCTTTTGGCGACCCAGAGGGCCCCACAAATCACCAGCTAGGTGAGTGATGCCTTAACTTTATTGAGGCATTTCAACCCAGGCGGCCACGGCCATATTGAGCGAGCCTCCTGCTTCGTAAGACCGAGCTCGTCAATCAGTTCATCACGAACGGACCCCCTGACTAATACTTGATATAATGCCCTACGACACAATGCCTGGACGTTGGAGAGGCCATCGACGGCTATAAGCCTCGTTTCAGAGCACGACGACATTCGCGGTAGAAGGAGCATTCGGCTCAGGGTAAACGGTGCGCCTCCTCCTCGCTCGAGTGAACACTTCTTAGGAATGGGAAGTTCCAGAAGGCGCCCTCCTCATCCGATCCACGACATCTAGGAAGGCGATGCGAAGATTATATTGACGAATCTTAATGCTAGGCATACCCAGACCGCCTTCAGATGGATGAAGGCAACAGATCTCCCGATATGCCATAGCGACCTTGTCGCTCCACAAGAAAGAGAAGAGCCTTACTAATGACATTAGTGTGGCATACAGAAGTGGAAGCACAGAGAGTCGGTAAAGAAGAATCGGGTAGATGTGTGAAACACATACTTCCGCCCTCCCCTTCAAGGAGAGATTCCTCCGAGATCACAGAATAACTGTGATCTCGGCCTTCCGTTGTACCTCCGATCAATTCATTTCCAACTGGAGAACAGGACCGAACCAGACGCCGAGTATCTTGACCAGATCATCCGTCCAGAGGAAAGGTCCGGGAAGAGAAACTCCCTTTCACGCACCCAACCGCAAGCCAACAGACTTATCGCGGTTGACCTTGGCCCCTGTCACCATCTCATAACCACTGATTTCTTTGCTGACTTTGTCAATATCGGCTGTGCTCGAAATAAGAACCGAAACACCAGCAGCAAAGGCAGGAATACCTGGCCGAGGTTGTAGCACCAGGCAGGGAAATTCCGCGAGGAAACGAAGTCGTATTTAACTTGCGAAGGAAAAGTTACAACGCAAGAACGTAAAGCAAAGGTGAAAGCGGGCAACCTTGACGAATGGAGTGAGACAATACGAATGGCTACGATCTTACCCCATTCACTTCCACCAGCGCACCTGGAGTCGCATACAAAAGTCGGATCCAGGAGCGAAAGTTCAGCCCGAAACCGGTCGCCGAAAGGACAGACTCTAGGAAACGACGGTCAACCCTATCGAAGGCCTTGGGCTGATCTAAGTTCACTGTCGACTTGTTCTAAGATCAAGTGTACCATATGAAGGTTGTTTTAAAGAGTCCTGCACTTCACAGCACAAGTCTGTTCGGAGCCAATCAGACTAGACAGGACGAGCTGCAAACGGTTGGCTAAGATCTTTGCCAAAATCTTTAACTGTATTTAACATGGTTAAAGGGCGAAAATTATCTAACCCACCCCCACCGTTCTTGTCCTTACGCAGCAAGGTGAAGCGTTGAGATATAGACCCCTGCTTCATCCAGTTGTTGTAAATCAGTTCCAGCAAAGGAACAAAAACGGACGACTGCATCAAATAAACTTCGTAGACAATCTAGTGCCGGAGATTTATCCAGGCCAACCTGTTTCAGCGGTTCCCAGATTTCCGACTCTGTGATAGGATCCTTGCACCCAGCTGCTTCAGCTGTCTCAAGGTGGGGAAAATCGGCTAAATAGGCGTCGAACTGAATAGGGCCCAAACCGGGCTCCCTAGTATAAAGTTCCTGAAAGTAATCCTGAAAAGCCTCGCATATGCCCGCGTTTGTAGTCACGGTCCGCTTATCCGGCAATGTGACGCACACGATGTCGCCGAGACGCGCTCTGATTCTCCTCTGCGCTCAAATCAGCGCCCATTCTTTTTAACCTAGCCCTAACTACCAGAGCTTGATCCTTCTTGATAATTAAGGATGACAACTCTGCCTTAGCTAAAGCTATTTCCCTACTATCACGGGATTTAACTGCCCGATTTTTGCTCACAAGCCGTTTGCACCGCTAATCTATCTAGATTGAGACGACAACTAAAATCAGCAGCAAACGTTCTAATTGTTGATTTTAAATTATCCCACCAGGCATTCCCTATAACCGCCCGTCAATTCCCTCTGTATCATTAGTAGCAGCTGGTCCCGGAAATCTTGCTCACCAAATAATGAGCAGTTTAATTTCCAGTAGCCAGCCAACCTAACCTTAGGCTTATCTAAGTTTACTCGGACCCGGACAAGCCTATAAACTATATAATGGAAACTTGGACACCCTAAGAGCCCTACATCGACTCTCCTAAGACTCGGTCGAGGTAGCTAGAACGCACCCCAGCCACCGAGCCGCCACTATTTGTCCAAACTACCTCCCGAGGGTGCTCATTCCGGTACTTATCGACGAGATCAAACCTGTCGATAAAGTCCCAAAATGGTTTCACATCTGGGTTGTTAATACTCGAATTTGGCCCTATACAATCTATTACGGGATCAAGAACGGCATTCCAATCCCCCTCTAAATCTAACCGACGAGATGTCAAAAACGGCTCGATCTGCCGAAACAAAGCAGGCCGCTCAGAATGAACATTGGGTGCAAACCCCAATGAGACGAAGAGCTTTATCCTTTATGGTAACATCCAGCACACAAAATATACGCGCATATAGCAATACTAAATGCAAGGACAAATGGTAGACTTATAAATATGTAAGATAGATCCTGGCGAGAAATATTGTCTAGCATGACACAGTGAACCAGCCTTCCTAGCAGCAGACCTGTGGCTGTAATGATATTAACCCCATAGAAAAGGACAGTTGACGAGACGGCCTGTAAAGATTATAACGATATATGTAAAGACGCCAGTTCATGAGACATTCTGATGATTATAACGATATTTATAAAGGATGTTCATAAGGTAGCCTATGTAGAATACAAAGTGAAGAGAGTTTTAGTGATAGCTTGTCTAGACCAAACTCATGACATTTGACGCGTCAGTGTAGAAACATCTATCTATCTATCTATCTATCTTGTTTCTTTTAAGTTTAGCTTCACATTTGGCACCATTCAAATCATGGCTGCTCGACTTATATTGATGCAAAACAAACAGTGACCATGTCTTTTGCTTATTTACAAAAGGCGATTCTTGTCTTGCCATTTAAATAACGTTATCTTATCTACTGTCGCTTTGGAAAGGCAAACTGACGACAAGAAACTAACGTCATAAACCTTTTTTCATTCTCATCTTTTTCTATCTTCTCTCTCTCCTCGCTCTCCCTCTCTCTCTCTCTCTCTCTCTCAGCGTCTTCTCTCTATCTCTATCTCTCTTCTCCGTCCCTCCCTCCCTCCCTCTGTCCTTGTCTCTCTATTTACCTATCAGGCGTGTTTATGTAATTCGGAAATCTACATATATTAGGTTGTTCGGAAAATAATGTCTAATTTTAGAAATTCCCTTTTATTTCTGAATTAATCTATTTAAACAGTGTTTAAATCAGTCAAAATAAGAATCTTGAACATGTACACATTTCTTTTATCATGGTACAAGGTTATTTATGCCTTTACGATAAAACTCTAAACGCCAAGAAATCTTTAAATACAGTAATTGATTGTCAATTACAGATGAACGTCCTCTAACATGCATTATTTACATTATTCGGACCATTGTCCTCATCTTTGTCGCCATATTTATTACAACGTTTCGGCCGTTGTACGTTCCGGCCTTCTTCAGGTGGTTGAAATGTCGAACTGAACCCTTTATTTCGCTCACTGGATTAGACTGTTCTAGTTCCACGTGCCATGTTTAATGGATGTCCGTTATCAGTTATCTCCTGCTAATTTCCCTCTGAAGGTTCTCCACTGCCTTAACTGGGTATTGAACTCACACTCTTTGGGTTCTGTCACTGGATCTAACCGACGCCTTTATCCACTGTGCCATGTGTCCTTGAGGACTCGTATCCCCACTGCGGAACTTCGGAAACTAATGCCGTACAATGAATCCTTCACCTGATAGTCTGTTAATGTTGGCAACAGTTTGAGAAACATTAGGACCAAGCTTGAACTCATGCAAAAAAGTAAACACATCTCTTTTTTTTTCCATTTTCAACATAAGGCGTAGATAATTGTTTTAGTAAAATTATAAAAGAGATCGATATAAAATTAAGAAAGTGGAAACTTTAATAATTGGAAATGAGTAATATATTTTTGTGCAACTATTATAATAATGAACGCAATTCAAATGTTCTTTTTAAAATCGGACAGGGTGCATCATGTATTTGAGAACAAAATTCTGAAAGAAATTTATATAAAATTAACAAATAGGACACTTTAATCATAAGGAATGGATATTGAGTTTTTGTGCAACTATTATAATAATATATTAGAACACAAAAGGTTTATTCTAAAATCGGACATTATTTTCCGAAAAACCTAATATAATACCGAAATCATTATATAACTCTTTTTCTGTTTCGGCATTAAATAACACATAGGCTTGATATGCCGCTAAACAAAAATAACTAACCTTTTTCTGTTCATGTTCAATATTCTCCGAATATTAAACTAAAATAAAACTATCAGCTTGTAACGAAAGTCTTGTCCGATTTTTCAACGAAATATTTTGAACAAGATATTTTTTACAATGATGTTGAACCTGTACAAGGCCAAAGAGCCACTCGAGGTACAAGGATACAGAGTAAGATGTACATTTTATGGGGATATATGGAAAAAATAATGGTTAAACCTAGATTTGAACAGGTTATGATTGTAACGATCGGTGAAGCACACTCTTGCGAGTCGATTCCACAAAGAGCGGTTCGTTTAAAGAAGTTTCTCGAGTAGAACATTCATCTCACCAATGGAATACGAAAGAGAATGAGGGTTGTTCGATACAATGTGCGGGGAATGGCACGTCTTATCTGTAGAGGTTAGAATTGGTGGAACCAAGGAATGTATTTCATCTGAACACTTTCCATTGAAATAGCGATAGGCGAATGACATTTTGTTTGCGGGGAAAGGGATTGTAGGGTGGAAAATAAATAACTGACTCTTTTTCCATCATCTTTGGCGATGGATCGTATATACGAGTTCCACTTGAGATCTGGGTTGAGTTGAAGTCCCAATAAGCGCACAGAACTATATCCGTTCACTGGCAGTAGGGGAAACTGATATTTGCCATTAACTAGATGACATATATTTCACTTTCTTTCAGATACTGTGAGAATTATCTGAAGAAAAGCTTTCGAATCGTTCCCATATTTGCTCCAAGTAAAGGACATATTCGGGATGCCATTTTTTGTGATTTTTGCAGATATTATAATGATAGTAGCCTCCTTGTAGAACATTCAGATGTTTTTCCTGTTTCAGAAAGCATGACTTCAGTTTAACGTGCGATCCTTTTAAAAAGTCACTTACAAGGTCTTGATTGTGATAGATTGGTAGCAAGTGTTGATGCTAACGCAACCATTATATTTAGGGGAACACGACGTTAGCCATTCGACTATCTCTCAGGAAATGGTAAAACATAGAAAGTGTTAAAGGTTGGAAAATGGATTCTACATATCCTGTCAACAGAGAAATGCAATAAATGTCGATTTTCTGTACATCATTGCATTCTTGAAGCTCTTGTGGGGTAGGGTTATTCCGTGAGAGCGAAATAGATCATTTGCCATAATGTTTAGCCGAGGCGTCAATGGTTTATTTGTGGAGGAAGCTCTGCTCAACAGCCAAGAGAGAGACTCCATCCTCCAAAGAGTCTTCTGAGTTTATTTGGCATTTGTAGGGAATCGTTTAATAGGAACGGTTAAAATATAACAAACAATCGAAATCAAAGTTTATTGCCGACAGTTAAGGCGTTTAAAAGCAGCTTTGAAAAAACAAAACAAAAACAAAACAAAAACAAAACAAAAACAAAACCAAAACAAGACAAAAACACAAGAAAAATCAAACAGATTATCCTACTGCACAGATCAAATAGACCAAATCAGCTTTAACCACCATATTCCGAGAACATCCCTCTTTTCAGTTACCGTCTATTTAGAATAGGTACCTCCACCGAAAATGCGATGTCTAAATGAATTCTTTAAAATGAAAAATCTTTCTTTAAGCCATTATTCTATTTTTAATTTCAAGCTAATAGATTAAATTTAATATTTTCAATAAGCAAAATATTTTGCTGTATTTCAAACCGTATTTAAATTGACTGGAACAAGTCCCCCCCCCCACTAAAATAGCTGATTATCACCTTTTTATATAAAAGTATATTTTTGGAAGAATTATATAATTCTCTTTATTAATAAAATCTTCCAAAATTAAAATATAATCTCTGAGACTTTATTAGAGGAATATTAAAGTTTAATTAATCTGATTTGAAACAAATATTATTTACTTTTTTAAGTTTAAAATATTGTAGGAATACATTTTTAACGCATAGTGGCTATTTATTTAAGCCGTTTACATGTTTGACAGCTTGATGGCAGCTTGGTGTTTGTCTAATGTTGTTCTATGGGGTCATTAGCCGTAAAAATAATTGAAAAAACGTGAGCACCTTTCATATATATTTTTTAATTATTCAGTAAACTTAAAAAATATGAAATTATCCTCCATAATCTACTGTTTCATTGAATTTTCCATACTTTTTAGCTTTAAAATTACTATAATTATCGCTTTTATTTTCTTCAAATGTCGTGTAGGATCGCGCGTATCTACAAAATCGGTACGTTTATACATACAAAAAAATATTAAAATTCTTTTAAAAATATTGGTGTTTCATGATTTCTACTAAGTTTTTCCATTAATGATTGGTAAATATAGTTTTTACTTAATAACAATATCTAAAAGGGTGAAGTTAATACAGAATTTTAAAAGATTTAAAACTTAATAAATAATTCTAATTAAGATAAAAAATAAAACGATTCATTATTCATCGAAAAATGTTTTTTCGTAAGACAATAGTGTCCTTCATATATCTTATTTATGAAATCAATTAAAAGCCCTTTTTAATTAAATAATGTTATAGATTTATTGCATTTTATTTAAAGATTCAGAGCAAATTTTCGATAAATGGTGTTTCTGTTTTACAAAAACAAATTGATGATTTAAATTCTTCAGGGAGTCCTGATTTTAGCTAATATAAATATGAAGTGGGTGAAATTTCTTGAAATTTCATAACATTAAGTAAGTGTGGATAACACATGTAAAAACTTTTACCAGGCTTTTCTAAAAACAAAACAAACAAAAAGTATTTCATTCATTTGTGAATGAGTGCTGAAAATTTAATTAAAATCCTACAATTGTTTGATTTTTGCAAGAATTTCCAAAGCAATGTGTTGTTACGGTAAAAAAAACACTAGATTTCCCATACTAATTTTTGGCCCGCCTCCTGACGCAAGAAAAATGAGATTTTTAACTAAAATTTCGAACCTGCTAGAAAAGATTAAAAAAAAAATTAATAAAATAATCAAAACAAATCCTTTGGTCTTTCCTCTTAATAATAACATAACCATTTTGACGATAAAACTTTGTTTTTATCAAGATTGGGGCCCATTTTTTTTGTAGTATTCTCTTTTTTCGTCGAATTATTGAAGGTACCTAATTTAAATGCTTGAAAAGCAACTTGAATTGACTCAGACTATATTCGGGAGAAGTGATCGAAAAAAAAAAAAAAAACGAAAGAATTTGATACTTCTTTATCTATGTGCCGTTTCCCCTCAGAACAATGGTGATTATGGCTCTCCACAATTTCCTGTCCTTTGTAGGTCTGAATAGATTTTCTTATTTTGCCATCTAACCTAAACCCTATTCTTTCATCTATTTACACAAGCTGGTTATGTGGTTGTGTACTGTTTTCCCCCTGTCCCGCTTGCCTTAAATATGTACTGTGAGTGTCAAATTTTCCAAGCCATCTTTCCTCCGAAAAATTTCAGCTATCTATTTCTTATTTTAAGTATAATCGGTCTTTCTTTTTGCATTTCAACTAAAACTTGGTCGTTACTCACATATTCAGTTCATGTCATTCTCAGCATCCTTATGTAGAACAACATTTCTGTTGCTTAAAGTCTCTTCATCTGATAAGAGGACTGATATTACATAACAGTCCAGTGCTCTTTTCTTTTCTTTCTTTTTCTAACGACATTTTCCTGTTTCTTAATACCTTGCTTAGCTTTTGGAAGGCGTCTTTCGCTATGCCAATGTGCCTTCGTACGTCAGTATCGCATCTTCCCAGGTATTCAAATTGTACTTCTTTGATTTTGATATCTCCAGTTTGTAATTTGCATGTTGGGCTGTTTCTTTTGCTAACAACCATGTATTCAGTCTTCTTGCAATGATGTTTAGTCTCTCCTTCTCCTTTTTTCTCACTACTTTCTGCAAGAGTTCTTGTAGTTTCCTTTCTCTGTCTGCTATTAACACAATGGCATATGCATATCTTATGTTGTTAAGATTATGGCCACCGATAAAGAATCTTGAGAGGACTTCTAATTCTCTCAAACTCGCCTCACAGTATAATTTGAATTAGTCCAGCGAGAAGACACATCCCTGTCTTACACCCCTTTCTATTTTTATATGTTTACTGAATTCATTTTCTATTCGTATGCTAATGCTTTGCTCCCAGTATAAGTTTTGAATTATTCGAATATCCTTCTCAAATATGTCAAGATTTCCTGACAGTTACAACAGTTCTTTTAAAAACACAGATACACATTCTTTTTTTGCATTTCTATTGCTTTTCTGATATCCTTATGAACATAAATATAGCATTCCTTTAACGAACCCGCACTGTTCTTGTCCTATTTCCGGTCTAATTCTTCTGCACTTTCTATTCATCAGAATTCGAAAGGTAAATTTAGTTATATGGTTCATTATGTTGATTGTCCGATGGCGTTCACATCTGTTTGCCCCTGTCTTCTGAGGCAATGCTTATGTAATATATACTGTTAGGCATTTTGGGATAAAGCCACTGAAAACAATGACTCTACGATATTGATGATTAGATGCATTTCTATTAACCACTGTTTTGTTTCATATGTCATAGAACAAGTTGGATAGACTTTCGTTAAAATATGATACTTAATTTGAATAATAACGAATTTATTGATTATTTACATGCGGACTATTGTCCTCATCTTTGTAGTTGTTATCACATTATTTCTGATGTTGTGACCTCTGGCCTTCACCAGGTGTATGGCAATCCAGGTGATCTACAGGGAAATTTGAACTGTACCCTTTATTTAATGCCAACAGTGAGGGGGTATAAAACTGTTCAGGTTCGGCAGCCGATGTCAAGGGATATCTCGTTTAGTTCTTATTTTATAACTGTTCAGTTATTGCTCGCCCATTTCTGATTTGTTATAAATGAAAACAATTATAATAAATATGAATTATATATATATATATATATATATATATATATATATATATATATATATATATATATATATGTGAGTATTTAAACATCTTCTGCTATGTGTTCCTTCAGGACGTTGGTAATTTTGATTCTCCATAATGCGTCATTGAATCACGATTTCAAATTTTCTGTTCTCTGTTAAACAATTCTTAGATATTTAAACTTTCGTACGTGACTGATTTTGGTGTCTTACATTCATACTTCGTGTCTTGGTCTATTCCTTTTGCTGATAACCATCATATTCCATCATATTCCAATCGATGTCTAATACTTCTATCATTACCTGCTGTAGGAGTTCATGTAGTTTCCTACCTGTGTCTGCTGCCAACGCTGTGTCATCTGTATATCTTATAATGTTAAGATTAAGCACCTAATATTAAATCCTGGTAGAGCATGTAATTCTCTCAGGATTGCCTCCCCTTAAAGGTTGATTAAGTCCGATGAGGAGACACGTCCTTATTCTATGACACTATGTTTTGGCATATTTACTGAATTCATTTTCTATCTGCTTGCAGATACCAATATAAGTTCTGGATTATTCTTATAACTTTCTGAAATAAATTAATATTACCTAGCAGTTCAAACAATTCTTTGTGCTGTACCTTATCAAATAATTTTGCATCATCTATAAAACATATGCATATGGTCATAAATCTAAACAAAGAATCTCAATTTAAGAATATTTCTAGTACATTCATACGTCGGTTAAAGCTCTTAATATTTATTATCTTACACAGTAACAAACTAAACCTAGCCCAACTCGATCATTATAACAGAGCAACTCGAGTTTGATATTCTATTTTGACAATGATACGACGCAAAGAAAGGTTATAGACATTGCCAAATGACTGACGTGTCAAAAACGACAAAATGAACAAAACTGTGTAGATAAACACAGAAATGTGAGTGAATATGCAAGTATGTTTTACTTACGTTGATTGTTTACCGGCATATTAACCTCTATGGATTATTTAATGCCGAAATTATTCACTAAAGAAGAAAAGCCTTTCACTACTATACAGCTATTAACATAGCAGATGCTCGGATGAGTTACATTCCACCAGTTCAGAGAGAATCTACCTTCTACCATTCTTTTCATATTCCTTTGATAAGTTCTCCTCAGAGAGTTTCTTCCCCAGAACTGTTACTGTGCGCAACAAACTCCCGAGAGGTTGCTTCCACGATCACTATAATCTTGGTCTCTTTATGCCCAGGGTCAACTGAGATTTATCCTACACGTCTTCTAACTTCTTCCTTCCTTCTTTTCTGATTCAGTAACCTTCTACCTTGAGTGGTCCTTGGATCTCGTAAAATGATAGTAAAAAATCTGATGTCGCTATATATAGCCGAAACAAAATGGAAAAGATTAATGCGGTGTATCTCATCTTAAAGCTATTTCTAGAAGCTGGTGATATTTTGTTTCTCATGATTATATCAATTATTGTCGCTGTAGATGAGTTCATTCTCATATCCAAAATGCAACATTATCTTTGAGACTGTCCATGGTTCTCACTTTTATTCAATAATTTGGTCTCTTTTTATTTTATCTGTTTATAAATAATTTTATAATTATAATTTTATCTATTTCTATGTAATAATTTTAATATTGACATTGAAGAATAATGAAAACGGATGGTAAACAGTGGATATTGCTATAGAAATATGTTGGGACATTTCTATTTAGACAACACACGAACGGGGAGTAGACTCTCCTGTTGACGTAGATGCAACGGTAATTCTTCTTCTTCTTCTTCTCCTTCTTCTTCGTCTTCTTCTTCTTCTTGTGTCGTGTCCTTTCAGGTTGTGGTCGATTATGATTAAAACGACAGAATACATTTTCTTCTACTTCTTTGTGTCAATATCTCTTGAGGATGTGGGCGATCATCGCATTCCGCAATTTCCTGTTTTTTTGTTTTTTTTTTAGCTCTTAATAAAGTTTGTCATTTCGCTATCTATCCTAATCTCTATTACACAAGCCCGCTAGGTAAGTTATACGCTGCTTTCTTCTGTCCCTCTTGCCTTCAAAATGTCCTGGTGACGTAAAAAAATGAGTGGTGATAAAAATTCTTCTTCTATGTACTGTGTCCCTTGAGGATGTGGTCGATCATGACCAAAACGACAGGATTTCTTCTTCTTCTTCTTCTTCTTCTTCTTCTGAAATATGTCGTGTCCTTTTGGGGCGTGCGCTATCATAGTTCGCCACAACTTCCTATCCTTTGTAGTTCTTCGTAATGTTTGTATTTTCTTAACCATCCTTCCTATTCGGCTATTCAGATAGGTAGATTACTGGGTGATTTCCCGCTGTTCTTCTTGCCTTCAGTGTGTCCTGTTAGTGTCCCAACCGTCTTTCCTCCTCATATGTCCGACAAATTACAAATGACTATTTATTGTTTTAATCATAAGTGTCCTTAGAGTTTTCATTTTCCTTAAAACTTCCTCGTTACTCATATGTTTTGTCCATAGTATTCTTCTATAGAGTCGCATCTCTCTTGCTTCAACTGTGCGCTTCAGGCGACTGTAGTTAGTATAACCGAACGTGGTGTATTTTAAAGGAAATAGAATTCTAGTTGAAGCTCTTCATTCTAACTTAAAACTAACACACTAACTAATAGACACAATATTACAACCATTTACTAAGCAGATTAAAAGCTACATCAGAGACGATATTCACTTCCTGAGTTCCATACCACAAAAAGTAGATCCGGGAACACTTATCACAACTTTTGACATTAGTAGCCTATATAGTAACATACCCCATGAATTAGGTAAACAGGCAATCTCATTCTGGACTGAAAAATATCCAGAAAAGCTACATACCAGATTCATTAAGGAATTCATTATCGATAGTATAGACCTAATTGTAAACAATAACACATTTGAATATGATACCAAAAATTATATCCAAATTCTAGGTACCGCAATGAGAACAAAAATGGTACCAACATATGCCAACCTAACATTAGCTTACCTAGAGGAAAACTTCTATAAAAAGATAGAACAAATATATGGGGAAAATGTAAAAACCCACTTCACTAAATCCTAGAAACGATATTTAGATGATTGCTTCCTTTTCTGGAAATCCTCATGGGATGATATTAACCAATTCCACACACTACTTCAAAACTTACACCCAGAAATAAAACTGACCCAAGAACGAATTACCATTTTTAGATATACTCATTAGAAATAAAAACAGCCACGTAATCACAGATATCTACCACAAACCTACAGACACCCAACAATATCTTCATTTCAAGAGCCATTACCAAAAAAGCTGCCTGAAATCCATTCCCTATTCTCTAGTAGGTAGGGTTTGTACTATAGTGACTGGCACACACCTGCGAAAAACCCGCTTAGAAGAACTACATAAAACTCTCAAAAAACGAGGCTACCGCAAAAAACTAATAAACAAAGGTTTTGAACTCGCAAAAAATTCATTTAGACCAACTACGAAATCCAAAGAAACGTAACTTCGAACAAACTCTAGCATATGTTCCAACATACAACAAGAACAATCCAGAACTATTTACAAAAATTACAAAAAATCTAGACTTCTTAGCAAGAAAGACAAATTAAAAAATATATTAAAACAACCAAAAAAATTAAAAGCAAACGCCAATCTAAAAACCTAAAACACATATTAACCTCATCCAAATTTAACCAACACACAATACAGGGAGTCATAAAATGCAGCAAAAAATGTGTGTTTGTGACATTATTATAGAAGGAAACTCCTACACTTTTTAAACCCCCAAACGACATTCATAATAAATAAAAATTTAAACTGCAACTCAAATGCACAAAATGCAAGAAGTTATATATAGGTATCAGCCAACAACTAAACAACAGCGTTTCCCTGCACAAAAGTAACATAAAATTACCAGACAACAGAAAACTTTTTGTATC
Source organism: Acanthosepion lycidas (assembly GCA_963932145.1). Taxonomy (NCBI): domain Eukaryota; kingdom Metazoa; phylum Mollusca; class Cephalopoda; order Sepiida; family Sepiidae; genus Acanthosepion; species Acanthosepion lycidas. The sequence continues at coordinate 34,606,006 of OZ010594.1, read as the reverse complement.
ACGACACATCTACAAATGTAACCAGGGTGAATTTAAAATTATGCCAATATACCAAACTAACAATTAAACTTACCTACAAATACAAGAAAAAACTTCATAAACAAATTTAAACCAGCGCTAAATAGATCATAACCCTAGACGCAAAAGCACACAACATTCACACATAATGGCCAAATACAATGTTCGAAATACTCGCATGCATGCGCACACACTCACACGCGGGTATAATGTGGAACACGAATATGTATACGCATATTGGCAAAAAAAATAGACTGCTCACAGACATGCTCGCAAACCCTACACAACATAGGAAGTGTGTGTATGTGTGTGTATATATGTATGTATATGTGTGTATGTATGTATATATGTGTGCATATGTGTGTATACAAATTCCTTATAATATGACAGTATGCATGTATAGAGACGGAATGCGCGTATACATGCACATACTAATATATATATATGCACATGTTGGCACACACGCGAACCCTACCCATTATAGGAAGTGTGTGTATGTATGTGTGTATGTGTATGTGTGTGTATGTATGTATGTATGTGTGTATATATGTGTATACTCCCTTATAATAAGATAGTATGTGTAGAAAGGGAATATATGTATATATACGCATGCTGACAAATACACACAAAATACAAAAAAAATGGAAATAGATCTAAGAACACACAGGGTCCATTAAAAGATAAGAATACAGATTATCTTCCCTCTCGCCCTTTCTCAGACCAATCTTAATTGCTTTACTACCTTTAGCGCAGCAGAACTTTCTCACGGCCAGTTCAAGATATTTGTGTCACTAACACACTAAAAAAAGAGAATGTTTAACATCGAAAAACACAAGAAAAATTAAATTCTTTTAATATGTAGAAATATCCATGCGATGCCTGATGAAAGTTGCAAGATCGGAAACCAGTGTAGCAAAATTATGGAAAATAAAGCATAACAATTTTTTTTTTAAAATCCACATTACAACTAAAAATGTTTGCGGTTTCTCTCTTCTTTTTAGTATATACACTTTTCTCTCGTTGGAACCTCTTCCCTTTATATATATATATATATATATATATATATATATAAATATATATATATATATATATATATATGAATATTTCTTAAATTGTGATTACATTGTCATGGTATAGAATGGACCTCTGTCTTGAAAAAACATGAGGTAATGGATTTATCCGTTTTGCAACAAAATAAATCCTACATTGCCTTGATAAAGTCCCTCAGAGGATGAAATGCATCGGCTAAGAATATTTTTTCCTCTTGTCTTTTTATTCATTTTGTTCCTTTACATATGCACTCTATCTGAAAATAATTTTTCACAAACACACATATTTACTGGTGTACAGAATGTTTAGGGCAACTACATAAAATGATTATACACGTTTATTTTATTAAGAAATTAAGATTGTTTAGCAGTGTGCTTTTAGCATTAGTGTCTGTGGATCTTGTGGATTGGAAAATTAGTTTTTGTAGGTGCTGCGTAATAGAAGTTACACTGCTTTAAGCATCTTGATGCTGAAAAACGGCCGTATAAAACTAATGGGCCAATGAAAGACCCGAGATGATAATATGCAGATTTCTAAGTAGGAATTGTTCTATATTAGTAACAGGAGTGTAAGATACCTTGGCAAAGGACCTGTTGTTTACACTAAAATCATGGCTAAAATTTCTGTTCAAACAAAGATGAAGGTTGTGATTTTAAAGGGAAATATGACTCGACGTGAGATAGACAAGCATTTAGGAATTTCCAGAAACAGTGTTCAAACCATCGAAAAGACGTTTGCTACACTTTGAAGTATTTTAAGTGTAAAGAAATCCGGAAGACCACAAAAGTTATCCAAGATAGATGAAAGAATGACTCTACGCAGAATATCACGAAATAAAAAAAAAACTTGAACGGGTTTATAACAGCCAAAAAGAAAACAAGTAATTTTAATAAAACAGATCGGAATAGAAATCCAAGATCAAAAGAACATTCAACATAGGATGTTGGGAAATGGGAAAATGTAAGTTTTAGTGATTTTGTGCAAAATATAGTTCCATCCTAATGCAAGAAAATATATAAAAAGAACAGTTGGAGAAAGAAACAATGTCAAATGTACCACAGAGTCTGTAAAATTTGATGGTGAACAGAAAATGGTGTGTGTTTGCATCAAAAGGAATAGTAGAAAAATTGGTAAAATGGAATGGAAACGTAAACAGCGAAAACTGTTAATATAATATGATTTAATCTGCCATGTTTTTTTCAGCATGACGATGCTCATTGTCGCACATTATGTACATCAAAATATTCCTTATGGATAAAGTTGTTCAACTATTGGAAGACTGGCCAGTACAAAGTACTGATCTCAATGAACTATTGTGGTGGAAACTGAAGAAACAGGAGATTCAACGAAAACCACGTAATCTCCAAGAGCTTTGTGATTACTGCCAGCAACAATGGGAAAAATTCAATATCACATGGAATTATTCGAGACAAAAGCAGCAACACTAATTAGTATCTTCATATTTTGACGTTTTGTATTTTCTGTAAAAAAGTAAAAGAAAATCCTCTTGATTTTGGGATAAAATGAACAAAAATGTCTTTAAAAAAAGTTTTAATGTATTTTGGGGTTAAAGCGCTTAATATACAGAATAGAGCGAATATAAATATCAAAGTGGACATTGAAGTCAACACCAAGCGGACAGTTTCTCTCATGCTTAAGCGTAATCTTCAAACCATATATATATATATATATATATATATATATATATATATATATATATATATATACTTTAAAGATCAGGAAGTCAGTTAAATCCGCTACCTTGGTTTCAACTTTACGGTATCCTCGGGCGATTTTTTATCAAATGACCATCTTAACGCTTTTTTTATTTAAAAAAAATAAAGAATGCTACATTATTATTTTAAAAAATGAATAAACAAAGGCATGACATTCGGTGTAATTGAAAAGGAGGAGGAGGATGTGAAGAAGGAAGCAAAAAAAGTGGGGGAGAGAAGAAAAGCAAGGGTATTGTAAATGCATTGGTGGGGGTTAATTACAATTTTTTCATCCAGCCTCATATGCACTTAAGAAAAACTCAAATATATATATATATATATATATATATATATATATATATATATATACATATATATATATATATATATATATATATATATATATATATATATAGATATATAGATATATATACAGAGAGAGAGAGAGAGATACACAGTGGTGAAAATGAGAGAGAGGGGGTGCGATGTATAAATTGTCGTTTAAATGACGCAAAAATGAAAATAACTGTGACGTATATATTTACAGATATATTTACCAAAATTACACAAAAATATCTTGAAATATTAAAGACTAAATTTATTCAATAATATCGCCATTGTCTTCAATCACAGCCTCCAGACAACTTCGGAATCTCTTGCATCTCTTCTCAAATTGTATACATGTTCAAGTTGGTGAATGCTGCCATAATCCTTGCCTTCAGTTCATCAATTAGTGTTACAAGAAGTTTTTTTTTGGTCTCTCGCTTGACTGCGCCCCACACATAATCAAAAGGGTGGCAGTCAACGGGGTTAGGTGGCCTGATGTAAGGGGTGATGTGGTTGCAGAAATTGTCTGACAGCCATGACTGGGTTCTCGTGTTTGTGTGGCATTGTGCAAAGTCATCTTGCTAGACATAGGGTCTTCCAGCAGTCACCCTCTTGACCCAGGGCAGCACTATCTACTCAAAGCACTTGATGTAGGCCTCCATGTAGAGTTTGAGGCTATCACTTACAAATTTGGGAGTTCTTTTCTTATCAGAACTATCAGAGAAATTTTCCGAGCTGCCGTATCTTTGTAATCATCATTAGACTCATCCAACTCTTTCCGAATCCTCAGTACTGTCCTCAGATTGACACCCAAACAATCTGAAATGTTCGTATTGGAGCTTCCGGTGCGAATATCAAGCAGTACAGCATGCCGTTTCCAAATTTCTGGAGGAGTGAATTGCGTCACGGTGCTCTTTTTCTCACAGACGGTGTCAAAGTGAGCCTACTATACTGTTCAGGCAACAAAATCAAACCAAAAAACGCGCATGCACGAAATTAAAATATAAAATGCCGAATATTTACTCACCGCACCCTATATATATATATATATATATATAGATAGATAGAGAGAGAGAGAGAGAGCGCACTCGATTAGTATGGTTAATGTCTACATCGGTAACAATAAAAGAATCAATTTTCAATTACTAAGATTAAAATGAAGAATGTTTTACCAGACTAATCAAGTATTATGTATGCACTAATAGAAATTTGGTATATAAAAATTTTAGCACACTAATCGAAAACGCATTAATCGAATGGGCATTAATTGATGGATTCCTATATATAAAATTATAAATAGTAAGCGAGAAGAGAAGAGAGAAGGGATAGAGATGGGAGAGATTGTGAGGAGAGAGAGAGAAGAGAGAGAAACAAAAGAGATAGAACAGGGATAGAAAGGGGATAGAGAGAGAAAAGGGAAGAGAGAGAAGAGAGAGAGAGAAGGGAGAGAGAGAGGAGAGAGATAAATGAGAGAGAGAGAGAGAAAGTGATTTGTATGAAATTAAATTTTTGCCTAGAATAAAAGCTCGGTGTTAAGATGAACCTTCCTTCTTTAGCAACAAAGAGCTCATAGATACTCAATTATTTTTTTGCAATCCCGAACAAAAATAAGGAAAGAAAACTAATCATTGAGAAAGAGAAGGGGGAGAGGGGAAGTGGTGATCTTTCTTTATATATAATTAACGGTGCACAAATGAAATTCTTAATCTAGCCGATAATCCAGCTTTTTGGCATTGCCCAGTGACTCCAAGTTTAATTCTGTTCTGCTTTTAAAACATATATTTAGTAACATACATACATATAAAGAAACTACGTACCAAACTTGTGAGGTGTTGTTAATTAAATCGTTATGTAATGTGTAAGTTTAAAGAGAAAGAAGAAACATCAAGCGAACTTGTCTTACCGCTTCAGGTTGTGAATATAATCCTTCTTACTGTAACCGTCAACTACTAATTTTCATTTCTTTCCTCTGATAAAAGGCTGAGAATATCAGCGACAAAAGGCATACTTCAGTCGATGTCAGCTTTGGTTTAGACCCGCTCTCTTTGCAGATGGTTAGAACAAAAACATTATGGATGAACAAAAGTCATGTGGAAAAGAGAATCGGCCTTATACTTCTATTAAATCGTACTTCTTCTCTGAAGATACGAAAGAAAAAAAAAAGATAGCTTTCTGTGTTATAGTGAACTGGCTTACCGCTTATCTTTCTCTACTGCTAATGTGTCCAGCAGAAAAGCTGTAAAAGAGACACGTCTCTCCTGGTACGGCTTAAATACATAATTAAGAAAGTTGGTCGAGTCAGAGACAAGATTTGAAAACTGCAAGGAGCACGTCAACAGCTAAGTAACTTGCTGGTGTGATCGGGAAAGGAGATTTAAAAAAAAGCGACAGTACGTGACAAACCAAATAATAAATGGAAAGATATAAAGGGGGAAAAACTGTAGTGAGTTTCATATCACGAATATCTGTCCTTTCTTGTCGACTAAAACAGGATGTAACGTAGAAGGATCTAGTGTAACAAAAAAAAAAAAAGCAAAAAAAGGAAAAATACATCGAAATAAATCTCACAATCTGATGCATAGCTTAACGATCAAAACACTAAACCAACATCTTCGAGAAGCGTTACGCGACCTTGATGGCCATGAATTGTTTTCTACCCAACGTTGCCTACCGATCTGTGCTTTATCGCTATTTCCATGGGAAATATCCAAATGAGCTACTTTCTTAGTTCTACACAAGTTAATGGGAGTTTCAAACTGCTTATATTGACATATATATATATATATATATATATATATATATATATATATATATATATATATATATATTAATAAATATAGACATACATACGTTTGGTGTAGGAATTAAGTTTCGTTGGTTACCCAGCTCATCAGGAACAAGATATAGCTTATTTTTTTTTAATATTTTTTTTAAAAAAAAGGTAATCTTTAAGAACGCTCGCAGTGGCTACACATATTTGAAATAAAAACTCCAGTTTTTTATTGTTTTAAACTGTGTATTACATTTAGTGGCCTGAGAATTCGAGAAACCTCGATAAAGAAAATGTGTTCTGCGGAAAGTATCGATTCTGTGTAATCATTTTTAAAGAGAAATCGCCGTTTGAAAAATTGGAAAAGAGCCATGCGGAACTGTGACGATCGGTGATACACGCTGGACAAACAATGGTTTCTCCTACAAAGGCGGGCTTATATTCAATTCCTGCCGGAGTACAAATATTCTTTCTCGAACTCGCAAACCGATAGATGTAATACACACTGTTTAAAATAAAAAAAATGGCGCATCTATTTCAAATAATATTATCCACTATTATAACGTTTGAAGTAATATATATATATATATATATATATATATATATATATATATATATATATATATATATATATATATCTGTGTGTGTGTGTGTGTGTGTGGTGAACAGTCCTTTCCCTCTCTCTGCCTTTTATTGTCAAATGGACTGCTCCTACTTAAAAGTATTCCTGTCTATACTAACTATTCATGTTTGCTGAATAAAGCCTTAATAAAGTTATCTGTTTCGTGTCTTTTCATTACAATATATACATACATACATACATACATACATATATATATATATATATATATATATATATATATATATAGTAATGATAATGATACAATATGGTAATCCGTATGGAATTTCCAGGAGGATATAGGTTCAAGGAAAGCTCTATGTCAAAAGACAGAGCAAAATTAATATTTATTAAAGAATATCAAAGACTTAAAATCCCATAGGCAATAATTTTTATTTCATGAGAGCTCTAAATAAGTAGTTCTGAATCTTCAAGACCTACAAACAAATCACAAATGAAATGGAAAACATACCCCGGATTAACGACAAGAGATATTGTTATCTTATTTAGAGAGTGGGAAAAGACAGAGAGTGTTGACCTATTTTGATATACTGACCTCAGACTTAACCTTAGTATATCATTTAAGGAAGGTGGAAGGTCATAAAGTATAATTCAGTGTGAATTGGAAACGGTCAAAATTCCAATGCTGATATATTTCATTCAACAAATTACTTGTAAATAATAATAAAAGAGGACAAGCTTTTTATATAATTAACCAAGAAATTTAAATGAAAATATCTAAGAGATTTGAATTAAATGATTATTACTTATATCCAGAGAAAACTTATTTATAAACGTTATGTACCTAGAGTCCTGAACTTTTATATCCTAGCTGTATTTATTAATATTTAGCAGGATATGAATGTACTTTAAACTAAGGAAAAGTTAGATCGGCGTTAATTTCCTAGTGTACTTTTATTAAGTTTGTGATCTTAGTTAAAGACGAATGCGACATTAATTTAAAGAAGACCTGTTTAACCCGATTTCTGTCTAGCATCTAGCTTAGCTAAAACATGTACACACACATATATATATTTTTTCTTCCTACATAATACATACGCTGCAATAAGGATAGTCATAATGGACATGTCACTAGTAAACAACATAATAAATCCATAACATGCATGGTTAACAATAATTTCAGTTAGCACCATACATTCGCATATTCACATATATACATCCTTATATATATATATATATATATATATATATATATATATATATATATATATATAGTTTATGCAAAACTAGGTAATCCGCATGGGTAGACCCAAGGAGGATGATATCCAGAGAGCTCAATGTAAGATTCAGAGCAGATATGTTTGAATAAAAACAGACCACTTTAAGGTTCCATGTAATAAGTTATTTCACCACAACCCCTTTAACAGGGCTCTGGATCATCAGACTTTACTTCCAAAGGTTGAAATGAAAAATGAAAAGAAATTTACACGTTTTTGATGGACCTCATCAAGCATATGTAAAATTAACGAAGTGGGGAAGTAAGGTGGGAGAGAAGATAAGATATGAGTGGGTTAGGTGTACCATTTCAATTCCTTATTCTTAACCCCATTGTGTGTCGGCTAGACGTTGCTTGAGCCTAACGCGTCTTGTCTCTAGATATCGATGAGTAAGGGGTGAAGACCGACATTAAAGGAACAAGCTACAGCAACCCTAATAAATTACATTCCACGAGGACAGGTTTCATTCAAATTCTTAGACGCTGTTAATTCGCGTTACTTTAACGGGCATATTTGGGAGGTTAAGGTTTGATGTAAATCTAAATGTCTAAACAATCTACGAAGAATTTAATTTGAAGTTCGTTGGAGTTTTGGGTATTTTCTCTGAAACAGTCGATTAGAGAAACTCATAGACAGTACTTTGAAAGAGTAATCCATTTTATATTTAGTAATCTTTTTTTTAAAAACTTTTGTCTTATTGGTTGTTAAGTTGACATCTATTCGTTTGATTTTTGTTCATTAAATAAACTCGTGGCTGTTTTTAGGTACCCAATCATCAACGGTCATTCCAATTTAAATAATTTTATCATCAATAATGGGGTAGTATATTTCAATTTGAATTAAATTACCAATTTAAACTTTACCTCCGTGCTATTTAAAACTCACCTCCAATTGGAGAATATTAGAGGAGAGATTTGTATAAAATGTCACTAGGAGAAAATTAGGTCCTTCTTTTACAATCTTTTATATATCCATACTCATATACACTTCTACATATGTCCTAAACCCCTATCTATATCCACATACCTATATCTCACTATATACCTATGAGTTCTTATATACACCTGCACACACAAACACGCCAAAAACTATATGTATATTCCCGTATTTACACATATACACCTGCAGAGAAACACATACCCGCATATTTACATACATATCTCCACATGCACTTATACTTACGTATATGCATATATACACATAAAATCACCTGCTTATCCATATACATCCATGTACATACGCACATATACATTTACACACATATCTGTATACACATATACACATACACACATATCTATGCATACATACATACACACATACATATACCTACACACACATACATGCATATACATACATAATATGCAGCATATCTACATACACATATGCGTTAATCTGCACGTACACATATATACACACGTACATGTCTCTATCCTCATGTCCACCCATACACCCACTTATGCCTGCATTCGAAGACTATATCAGTATTTAATTACATTATGGATACCCAAATTGTATAATTATCCATATCTTTACACATATATTACCCTATCTCTCCTATCTATGGTAAAACATATAGGTACCCATCTAATTGTACACCTCCACACTCACATAAAAAAAAACCAAAAAAAAACCTGGTGTGCCCCTTTTTCCATATAAAAACATATACATGTACATATCAACTGGTGCATCAGTGTTCAAGTACATTACCATAGTTGTATACATATAGTCATGTGTTGGCGCTCATGCGTGCATAGTAATATTTCTAAAAACAAAGGGAACAAAAATCACTCAATATTGTTCTTCCTATATTGTTATTTCTCAATGCATTTGCTTAGGTTTAGGTTGTTTTTGTGCCGGCACACCAGCTTTTTTTTTTTTTTATGTGAGTGTGGAGGTGTACAATTTTTTATACAATTTCTCATACGATCCAATATTTTTTTTTTTCTTTTCGGATGATAAATTATATGAAAACTGTCCCGAATGTTCTTTTTATCCGAGCGCTTTGGGCTATACAATTAGCCATTTTCAAGGATTATACTTTAACTGTTAAAATAAGAAATAGTTTATTGCATGTATGTTTTATAAAATGTTTTCATTTTTTTTTTTGTTTCAAAACACGGTCAATATATTATGTCCATGTTCAAAGTTAATATCATTAAGTGTTGGTTTGTTTGTTTTTATTAATAAGGCTTCCATTATTTTTAGCCTTTTTTTTTTGCATGTAGATGATGCTATTATATTAGTGTTGCACAACAAGTATGGTCCGAATAGTGTCCGGTAGGTCTCCATGAATATTTAAATGAGATCTAATTGAGCTATTGTCAGAAAGGTGTAGATTGAGTCTGCGTGTCAAACATGTTGTAGTGTGGCCTATATAATTATTTACGAATTTTTATTGATCAGGAATACAGCTCCATAATGGGCAGCTATGGGTTAAATATCCCACATTATGATCATAGAAGCTCTGTCAAAAAAGTTGAAATTTCGTAAGAACCTGGATGTAAATTTACTGTGTATGTTCTAGCGATTACAGCACTTTTTAAACACTTTTGTCTTAGTAAATGTACCCCCCTTTTCTACCAGGGAAACCACTTGTATTTCATCCGAAGCGTATATACATATATCGCACTATATTTTAGAATTTCAGCTATATCTGCTTACGTCAGTCTCAGGATATGTTTTAATCATCTGTATATTAAATATTTTATGTTGAAATATGTGATGCTTTGAAAGGTACATATAATGTCTAACGATAAACGGACCACAAAGTATGTTGAGATGATTATGCTAATTATACGTTATAAGTTTAAATAATTTGTTCACTCGTTCACTGGATTAGGAACGATAAAAAGCACTGACGTTACTTGGAACCGGAGGCATATTAAATATTTGTTCAACAAATTCTTAGCTGAATATTCTGTTCGCTTAAGATTAGATCACGAGGATTTGTCAACTTATCGTGAGACATTAACTACTGAAACCACATCCGCATAGTTTCCGCCATGTTTTATTATATTATTGGCTTGATACAGTACAAGGCTATAAGGTGGAGTCACCAAGAAAGGGTAAAAACTAACAATCATCTCAATAACCATTACACTACGTCAAGGCGCGTAAATTTAGTAAATTTAGCAAAAGAACGCCAATATGGGATATCAATTCCTTACATTAGTTAATGGTCCTCGTGTCCATCTTGCTAAATGTCACTGTAAGATAGACACCATAATATTCCCTCCTGTATCTCTATTTACTAAATAAGGTTTAGTGTGACACAAGGGCCTACTAACAGGAATGAATTGATCGCAGTAGTAATGATTTGCTAGGTTACCTTATTCACCCTTCGACCATGCCAAAATGTTGCTATTTATTAATCTTAGTTAAAATATTAAGTTCACAACTTAATAAGCAAAGAAAAAAATCAGTGTCCGTTAATAACAATGCCCACATTATCCGCGGTTTCGACCACCCGCGTTTTCGATCACCCGCGGTTTCGATCACCAGCAGTTTCGGTCACCCGCGGTCAATTCCAGAAGTATACAATACATTCCCGTTTCACAGACGTTTCCCACTTTAAAATCCTCCTTAAAACGTTCTCATTTTCCTCATCTTCTCCCTCCACAACTTCCTACAAGCAACAGAAAAAGATATATAGCTCCATCTTCTTCTTCTTCTTCTTCTTCTTCTTCTTCTTCTTCTTATTATTATTATTATTATTCAATTAGGTGCTGCGTTCCTTCAGGACATAGGTGATCATGGTTCTCCACAACTTCCTATCTGGTGTAGATCTTGGCAAATTTTCTCCTTTTGCTAAGGCTTTCGACCCTCATTTTGCCACCCATTCACACAAGCTCGTCAAATAAGTGGCACGCTACCTTTCCCTATCTCTCTTGCCCTCAACATGCCCAGTGAGGTTTAAATTTCCCAAGCCCTCCTTCCTCATTATCTGCCCAAGGAATTTCAGTTGTTTTTGCCTGATTCTGATTAGTAGTGTTCTTCCTGCTGCTATTTTCTTTAAGATTTCCTTGTTGCTTACTCGTTCCGTCCATAGAATTTTCAGTATACTCCTGTAGAACCACATTTTTGCTGCCTTATTTTTGCTTCATCTCTGTGGAGATGATCCAGCATTCACTGCCATATAAAAGGGTTGATATCACATAGCAATCAAGAACTATTCATTGTTTCCAACAAAATGTTTCTGTTTTCCACCAGCTTGCTTAGTTTTTGGAATGCTTCTTTCGCTAGTCCTAAGCGTGTCTCGGTTTTTTTTATCGCCCGGTCCAGGGGTTGGGTCTGCAGTTCTCTTTCCGGGTCGGTTGTCAGCTCCTAAAAGAACAAAAAGGATACATATGGAGAAAGAAATTTGCCGCGAATTTTTCATTTTCTGTTGTATGAATGATAATGGCAAAAGAATAATGCCCCTAGTTTGGGTCATGCGACTAGATCAGGGGTTCCTAACCTTTTCTATGTCTTGCACACCTAGAAAACTTATAATATGATTTCACCCCCCTATATATATATATATATATATATATATATATATATATATATATATATATATATATATATATATATACACAGAAGTAATATCTCATATGAAGATGAAGAAGGCAATTTATACTCAATTTGAGCAACAGATTTATTTAAGCTAATTTTTGAATGACATGAAAAGGAAGAAAAAAACCGTTATAACAAACTTAGATACCAAAAATAAGCTTTTCACTCAATTTAAGTGTAAATTAAACAATTTCAAAAAACTGAAATCTCACATTAAGAAATTCACATAAAAAAATGTAAAATTTAAATCTAATGGATTTTTGATTCCTGTTTCTTGGCTATGATTTTGTCAAAAGGTGGTACTTTGCTGCTGATAGCGATCCGCATATGTCTGCCTGCAAAATCCTTGGATTTGGCAATTTAGCAAAAATAATAAATAAATTTAAATATTTAAACTTTAATGGTTAAACATTTCAAATTTATTTTTGCTGATACCTTTAACCATCTTAACAGTGGCGGACAAATCGTGCTCTTGAAATGCAATTTGAAAACAAGATTTTGGAGGAGTATTGGTGCTCCGTAATGGATGTTTCCAAGACTTTGTGAAAAAGCACTTGGTGTCCTAATACCATTTGTGACCACATACTTATGTGAGTCTGGATTTAGTTCTTTTTTGTCAATCAAGACAAAATCTAGAAATCGCATGAATTCACAGGGAGAACTGAAATCTAAAATCCTCTGAGTTTTCAACAACAACTAAAACCCAAATATTCATTTGTGTTTTTATTATTTTTTAAAATCATTTCACCCCAAGGAAAGCAATAAAACCACTAAGACGCAAGTAGTTACTGGGTGTTATAGAATATGAGAAAAAAAAAGTACTATTAAGGAGAGAGGACGATAAAAGAATAAAATTTAACAAGATGGAAGATAATAATTGACATAGCATTTTTGAAGATCAAAGTTGATTGAGAAGCAAGAAATCGAAAGAGAGTTCTACATATCGCCATTTCAACTGTAAAATAATGAGACTTTGTCACCAATTTAGAACTGAGCTTAAATTCATCAAGTCTATTTACCAGAGAGGAAAGTTCATCTGAATAATTACCAAAGCATTTATAGAAAATAAACAGGGACGCTATGTTACGTTACGTTACGTTACACTCACTCACTCACTCTCACACGCACACATATATACGTATTAGAAAAACGAATGAGAAAGTGGAAAGACAAAATTGTGTGATGCATTTCGCTCTTTAGGACTTCATCGTACTAAAATGTTCGTTTTTATTGATGTAATTGGGTATGAAGGGGGAAATATAAAAAACGCAATCGTTTTTTTTAATAATTATCCGTAGAGGGGAAACGCGGAAAATGTTGGGATATTGAAATTTCAAATTTCTAAATTTAAATTTTTGTTTCTTTCCTAGTTTTTTTATTTTTTTATTTTTACTTATTTTTATAAAAGTTAAAATTTTCTAACAATTGTCATTTAATGATAATCCAGTGCCTAGCAAATTTGGCAATTTAGCAAAAATAATAAATAAATTTAAATGTTTAAACTTTAACCATTAGTCACTTCGGATTTCCGCAAATAGATAGTCCACCGGAGTCTACCTTCCACGACAGCTGAACTACAACCACGCCACACCGCGCGCTACGCACTCTCACTGAGGGGAGGGAGTAGTGGGAGGGAGCGAAAGAAACAAGTTGCCAACTAGGAATTACGAGTACTTTAAAAAGTTGCCTTAACAAAATACCGCATGTGACTAACACAGGACAAAAGAAAAACTTGAGACATCTACGATTTTTTTATGAGAGCATCTTATAAATGTCTAGTCTTTCTTTGCTTTTTCCTTCTATTATTTTCGTGAAAAATAATTTATTTCTAAGTAAATAATCATTTACTGTAACTATCCAAATCATCTTCACAGATTAAGGCCATTTAAAAAAAAAAAAAAAAACGATGTAAATCCCACTGTTTGCTCAACAGGCAAACCACAAACGCATGAGAATCTCTCGAGTAGACTTCGTGGTTAGAAAATACGTAGCCAACAAGCTAACTGGACTAACTACGTCAGTTTGGCCGTATCATAAGGATATGTCTTCCGTTGAATAATAAGCAGCACGCTATACGCTTCACTCCATGCCCTCTAAACACTCTCAGCGGAAAAATCTGACCTTGAATTCCTTCAAATCTCCTGACAACAAGTAAAAACTTTATTCTTGGTTATTTCACCGCTGAAAATGGAAACAAAAAGGACACATATTTAACACCAGGAAGAGATAGTCGAAATTTCTAGGGCACATAATGAGGAAAGAGGGCTTGGGAAATCTGATACTCATAGGACAGATTGAAGGCAAAGAGGGACAGAAGAAAACAACGCATAACCTACTTAATAAATGGATGGCGGAACAAGGTTTAGCAGAAAATAACAAAAAGTCAATTTATTTAAAGCTACAAATGACAGAAAATTGTGGAGAGCAATGATTGCTAACTTTTTTCTTCCTGGGACCTGACATAAAAGAAGATGGGGCCAAACCAAGAAAGACAACTGTAAGAACAGTTAGACAAGAAGAAAACCAATGTCTAGTTATTAATCTTAAGACCACAGAATGTGATCGTGGCTTTCCACAACTTCCTATCCTTTTTAGCTCTTTGTAAGTTTCGTTTTTTCACTGTCCCTTCCGCCCGCTCAGCCATCCATTTACAAAAGCCATTTGCCATTTGCCATTTGCGTCTTGTGAGCGTCAAACTTTCCAAGGTCTCTTTTCTCATTATGCACCTAGAAATATCAAGAGTCTCTTTCTGATTTTAAGTTTTAGTGATTTTTTTTTTCATGATCTTTACAAGTTCCTTGTTACTCACATGTTCAGTCCATGGTATTTTCAGTACCTTTCTACACAACGACATCTTTGCTACTTCATGTTTCTTCTTCACCAATATTGATTCATTGATTTCATTTTACATCTTATTTATCTTTTGCAGGTTATTTAAAGCCAGAAAATATTTTTAGATTGTAATAACCTTTTGGAGATAATAATTATTTTTAATGATATAAGTTCTACTAATTAACATATAGCAGACGGGAGAAGAGGTGGATTCATACCAGTCAAGAAACAAGGAAAAAATTGATGAACTATTGTGCAATCACATTTATGGCAACGAATATTGGACGATATTTTCCTGGATAAAAAGAGACACTGAAGCAACAAGGATACGGTACTACGGACGAACGTGCTTTGAATAGCATAAACAGTAAACGAGAAAGTTTTAAGGAGAATAGGAACTTGAAAAGAAGACATCTATATGTAGAATTGTTTCTGGAATGTGCAATGACCTATCGGCATTTAGATGCATTTGCTACAAAGCATTTTTAAAATTATAATTTTCCAACAAACAGCTATAACTTTTTCCAAAACAATTCTTATAAGTACAAATTTTCCGCGTTTTCTAATTTGCATTACATCAGTCAGTTATGTGCCATGCATGATACACACTTAGGCGATCATGTATCTTTCGATACATGACTAACGAGGCAGATTTTTTTTCCCCACTGTCGGTTGCTATTTCTTTCTGAGGTAGTCCAGCTACCATCCAAGGCTATAGAACCCGGTATGTCCATATGTGGGGAAGAAGAGGATTCCCAAGTAAGTGAATGTAATGGATTCGACTGAAATTCGAATTCGCCTCCCCGATTCCTCAATCCAAGTCACTATCCATTACTCCACCGTACTTCCACTTACTCTACCGTGCCTCCGTTAGATAAGTTGATGGAATTTCAAAAAAACTTCAAAAGTTATTTCTAACAATGCATCAATTGCAGTATGAATAAGGCTTTTGGCAGGATTGAAACGTGTTCATTGGGACTTGTATATTTCTGTGCTTATTTCTGCGCAGGTCAAACTTAAACGAAAGACGACCGGACTGAAAAGAACAGGTGTAAGATGAGAGCAAAACCCAGGTGATGTGACAGTAGATCTTCTCAAGCAGTAGATCTCTCTGTGTTAGCGTAATTGGTGTTGAACGAAGACTTGGGTCAACATCTCTCGACCAACGGTGTTTACAATGGACATCTGTGACTGACCTCTGTTAGAAGTGATTTGAGAACAGCACTTTCTAAAGGATTACTTGAGCTACCGATTACGTAAAAGTGGTAAACTTTCACCGTGTGTGTGTGTGTGAGCTCGCGCGCGCGTGTGTGTGTGTGTGTGTGTGTGTGTGTTCATGCTTGTGTCTTTTTGTCATTTAAAAAATACTTTCGGTGAAAGTATTTAAGACTAGCTTCGTCTGGTGTTCGCTTTGTTTTTGAGCCGCCTACATACTTAGGTGCATGCGGTATCCATGTGGACATTATAAGTGTAAATTTAATATTAGGAAAAGCGGCAACATAAGAAACGATGCTGTTTTGGTAGAATGTTAAAACAAATGTTGACGTTGATTTTAGGTGAACGCAAACAAGACATCGTCTCCAATGCTGGTTTGTTAAATTATAGGATCAGAGAGAAAATATATTTTCTCCTTTTTAAATTTTAAAGTGAATGACCAGAAAAAGGATTAAGAAGACAGACAGAGAGAAGAATGATAAAAAAAGAAAGAATGAAGAAAGAAGAGAAAAGTAATTAATCGAAAAAAAAAAAGAGTTAAAGAAAAACGACTTAAAGAAGAAAGAGAAGTTAAATGAGAAAGAAAGAAAGGCAAAACCATCAATAGGGGGAAACAAAAGAGAAATAAAAAAAAAAAGAAATGAAAGAATGAATGAGAGGAAGAAGAAAGTATGAAGAAAGAAAAACAGAAATCAGTAAAAAGGGAAGAAAGATGGAGGAATGAAGTAGAGGAAAAGGAAGGAATAAAAAGGCTTTTAAACACAAAGGGAAAAAAAAGAAAAGGTAGGAGAATTATGTGAGGAATTGAAAGAATAGAAACAAGAAGAAACGAAAGAAAGAAACGAAAGAAAAAAAGAGAGAAAGAAAAGCCTCAAGATGATTCAAAATACAGTGTAACCCGGATATAAGAGAAAACCGGATATAAGAGAGATTTTATCTGGTCCCAAATTAGAGCCATACTTACCTAAACAAAATAGACCAAACCCGGATATAAGAGAAAGACGGATATAAGAGACTTATTCTCTGGTCCCGACAACTCTCTTATATCCGGGTTACACTGTAGAAGAAAACATATGACAAATAAAATGCAACTAACAAAGTTATAAATAATGAAACAGCGAGGAAAAAAATTCCATCTTGCATTAGTTCATTTATAGCAGTTTTTCTCTTTATTATTGTTTTTATTCCAACGTATAAGCCGCAGATCTTTCTTAAAGTGTATATCAGTTGGCCTAGCATAGCTATCAACACTATTTATGAAATAAAGGATTTAAAGCCCCCAAAAGACAGTAGCTTAGTGAAGAAAAGCTCATTTGTTTACACCTGCATATTCCTCTTGCGGCAACAGAGATGTGGTTTCAAGGAAGTGTACCGAGTATACAATGGACACAACATATGAACAACGAGGAAGATTTAAAGACGAAGGAAGACACTCACCGGGGCGTATTGAAAGTAAGAAAGGTAGAGGGAATCAGCCAGTAGCCTCCCTAGCGAACTTGGTGGTTGCGCCTTCATAAACTGAAAGTGAATACAGCTGAACTATGGAGAAACAGTTTACCCCGTTTTCCTAGATGGCCGTTGACTTTATATGGTTTGTGTGACATTTAACAGGTGTTGTTTTTAAACCTTATGAGTGCCTGGCCACTCTCGGGAAACAAACTAAATGCAACTTCTTACGTGTCTCTTTATAAAAAAAACAATCGATTCACAGGATGTTATATAAATGCCCAATTTCCGAGAAGAAAAGTATAATCTCTCTCATCCTCGCGAGAAGATCGAAATTTCGAAGAATGTCTCCGAAACCTCGAACTGTATGTGTTGGATGTAGGTTAATGGAGATGTGTTTCATTATTCATTCGAGGTTACCACTTGATGAGGGCTAAAGAATGGATCAACCGAAAAATACTATTTTTTTTATAGTGGTGTTCACCTCTGTAAACTTCTACCCGAGATAGATAATGAATTATCTCCCACATAATATATTCAAAAACTGTGCCTCTTACTCTGTAATCCTCTACCTCGATTGGCTCTTGGGCCTTGTACAGGATGAATACCATGACAAAAAATGTTCGAAGTCTGCTACTTTATTTTCAACATTATTTCTTGTTATTATAAACGTCGTAAAGTAAACTCTCTTCATTAAAACTTTCAATTTCTAAGCCGGTAGGCATTAATTTCATTGTTTTAAAAATAACAAAGATCTTTACTCAAACGCATGTATTCACTAAATATAACGTTTATAGAAATAAAAAAGTGAATATCCAAATAATATTGTTATATTCTTAGTTTCGTTTTAGCACAAGGTCACATAAACTACATCCGACAGCAAGACCTCTGATCAGGAGATTGGAGGTTTTGAGGAGCATAGAACCACCTCTTAATTGCTTTTGTTCCCAGGTTCACCCTGACCCAGAGTGATAACACCTGTTAAGGACCCAGCTATGGGAAAATAGTGAAATCCCAAACAAAACATTATGAATGTATAAAATACATTTTTATAGAAAAAAATACCAGCAAAATATTTTTATGTAAAAATAAATTAGTAACAATGCATTTTTAAAGCAAAATGACCGGCAATCTATTTTATCTGTAGTTGAAGGCATAGAATTGCGTTTAAAATGCATTTATTTGAAGCCAAAAATTGTGTTCAAAATATTTCGGCAATTAATGGCCCATAGATGTTGATATGCCGCTAAAGAAAGTTAACCTACCAACAAGATCACAAGTTCGAGGCACACAGTGAGGATCGAACTCACTACTTAACTAGGTTAGCTCGTTAAGCATTATCCCATGACGAATCTCTTTTTTATTTACTACTCTTGACTTAGTTTAACACAAAGCCACAAGTATAGGACACACATTAGAATACATTGAAGCGCCTTTTTATTTACTAAGCGTATGGCTACAAGAATCATATTCAGTACTCAGTAGTCAAGGTCAACCAGAAGAGTTCGTTAACCATTACCCTATTGCCGGGAATCCCAGTACGAACAGAAAATAAATTGAGCAAGTGAAAGAAAAAAAAAGAAAATGACTTAAGACTGCTTCTTCTCACCGGAATTATTTAACCTTTACAGCGGGGTCCTCCGAAGAGTATTAAGAATATTATCAGAATTTAATATCGGTAGAGACAATCTTAACACCATAAGATATACAAATGGAACTTCGTTGAAGACAAACACAGAAAAAAAAACTCCAGGAAAGCTAGCTCGAAGAAAGGACAAACCATCAATTGTAAAAAGACAATGAATGGTCGTTAGCACGAGGAAGAGACCAAGAAGCAAACCTAGAATTGGAGATGTTAAAATCAAGCAAGTATAGAAATTTAAAAGTCTGTGAACTGTTATAACAAACGATGGAAACTGTGACAGAGAAATATTAAAAACGAAAAGATATTAGGTTGGTGCAAAAATAATGTCGTTTTCTCACATATGTTACTATGTGAGAAAACGACATTATTTTTGCACCAACCTAATACTTTCCAAAAGTTAAACGAAGTATGAAGAAACACGTCGTTAGTAAGAAAGAAAAAAGAGCTGAACTCTTTTGCAATCTCAATCCTTCTTATCCCCACAGATGGAGTTATGATACAGTTGAAATTTCTGGGATCGATGATGAGAAAAGAGAGCTTGAAGAACTTGACATTCACACTGAAAGCAAGAGAGAAAGAGGGAAACATCGAGTAACCTAGCTAAGGGGCGTGCTTAAATGGAACAGGGACTGGTAATAAGAAGACAAATATTATTTAGAACTACAAAATTATGATGGCGTTATGAATGCCTCACGTCCTGAACGAAAAAGAACTGGGATATACTACTTCTCTCAAAGAGTTGATGTCCCAAATAATATGTTTCTATTTTAAGTATTCCTTTATGGTGTTAATTAGCTCCATTTATACAATTTGATGTAAAAGAAGCTAATTGGATAAGTACTTGCTTCAGACAAAGACAATCAGACTGAGATTGACAAATAAATAGATAAATATGAACAGATAGAAATCAAGATTGATTGATTCATTCATTGATTCGTTTTTGACGGCTTATCAACCCTTTTCAGGTTATTTAAAACCAGAAAATATTTTTAGATTGTAAGAATTTTTTTTATATAATAATGATTTAGTAATACAAGAGTTACTAATTAACCTATAGCTGGGGGAAGGAGCGGTGGACACAAACCTTTCCCAATGAGGTACTATTTACACGTAAGTGAATATAATGAACCTAATTGGAATTGGAATTTGACACCCCAATTAACAATTCTGAGCTATGGTCCATTACACCACCCGCACGCCCAAGCTTACAGCATCTGGTATTGACCAGACTCGACGTGGCTTAAAATAAAGAAAGTAAGTTACCATCGAGTTTGAAATTTTCTCTTAAGTGCGAGCTAACACTTGCTAACGAAATTACATATTTTTTTATTTTGACATTTTATTTGATTTTAATTTTGTTCTTATAATCAAACGTAGTTTATTTTCTCATTTCCTGCCATTTGTTATCCACACACACACACACACACAAAAACACACACACACGCATACCGACCGACCGATTGTTCAATGCAGCTTGTTTGGTAGCTTCTATTTCTTTCATGCCGTTCGATTGTCTGCTTTTGCCTGAACTACTTTTCTTTTCTCCTAACTGGAACTGTCCGTTAAAATTGGATGGAATTTTTCTCACCCGTTTATGTCGCAACCTAGTTGTGTGCAAATATCAGCAATTACAGGAGAAGGAAAAGAAAGAGAGAGAGAAAAAAAAAAAGGAAAGTGAAGAAATGGAGTTAAATGAAGGGAAATAATGCGTAGGAAGATAAAAGGATTAATAAAGTGAGGAAGAAAGGACGAAGTGAAGGTGGGAAAAGGTGGGAAGATGAAAGATAAAATGACACAGAAAGGGGATGGTCTACTCTCTCCTTCTTGCTTCTTGTATCTTTCATAGATTGAGGAAGAAAGACAAAGACAAAGAGCGAACAAGTGGGGGGAGGTGAACGAGGAAATTATTTAAACCTCGACACGAAGGGAAAACGGCGAAGAAAAGAGAAGACTACGTAAAAACAGTAAAGATTCATTGAATTTGAAAGCTTTTCCAAAACAGGCTCTGTTCGAAAGGTTTACGCAATGCTAACTCCACGGAGTCGAATCAGACTAATTTCCTCCAAAATGGAAGAAGGATGTTTTATGCAGACATCTTTTTATCAAGAAGTGCCACCTTGTGGAACAAACTCCTGCGTGGGTACTTTTCTAAATACTTTGATCTTGACCTCATTCAAGTCAACACCAAGAGGCGACAGTCTGTTTCATGCTACAACACTGTCACTGCTTGGTGTTGAACTAAGTATCCACTTATATATATATATATATATATATATATATATATATATATATATATATATATATATATATATATATATATATATAGCACTTGTAGTATATATATATATATATATATATATATATAAGTGGATACTTAGTTCAACACCAAGCGGTGACAGTGTATATTAGGCACTTGTAGTGTATATATATATATATATATATATATATATATATATATATATATGTACTACAAGTGCGTAATGTCACAAAAGGAGTAATTTTGAAGAATACTAAAACGCCATATCCAGTGTTTCGATATTAAAATAAAAGTATCCAGTGTTTCGATATTAAATAAAAGTAGCCTGCCTATACTCTGGATACTTTTTGGACAGATATCGCACTTCAGAACTAATAAAAAAGCGGAGTTTATTAAAATAAATGAATGATAATTTAAATGAAAAAGAAAAAAAAACAGTATGAAAGCAATAGTCGTGAGTTTCTACACGTTACGTTGTCGCACCATTTGTAGCTGATGATTGTCGTGAGACGTCAGATGATCACCACCTTAACATCTCACATTTCCCATGCCGAACATACTTTTTTTCTTTTTTAAAATCATCTCACCCCAAGCAAGGCAGTAAATAAGACAATAAGTTACTGAGTCTGAAAGAATAAGAAAAAAGAGAAAGATTATTAAAGAGCGGGAACAATAGAAGAGAAGATTAATCAAGAAGGCAGTAGATAATTATTGACATTGCAGTTAAATTTTTTGAAGATCAAAGTTGGCTGCAAAGTATGTAGGCGGAAACGAATTCTACAAGCGAGAAGTGCGCGAAAAGCTGCTTTAATTCATGTGATGGGAAGAGACACGTAAGAAGTTGCATTTAGTTTGCTTCCCGAGAGTGGCCAGGCACTCATGAGGTTTAAAAACAACACCTGTTAAATGTTGCACAAACCATGTAGTGTCAACGGCCATCTAGGAAAACGGGGTAGACTGCTTCTCCATAGCTATGTATGCGGCCAGTGTGGTGACGACACGGCATTACTGGTTGGAGGGTTTCTTTGGCTGAAGTCATTCGCCAGGGGTGAGTGATTTCTCTGATGGGATCAACAACTACATCACCGTGACCAAAACGAACCTTTAAGTTGGAGGACATCGGCTATGGTTTGACCTGCTTAAGGATGGGCTCGGCCATTTCTACATGCCCAAGACGCGTTACGCTTTCAACTTCGATATGTGGAGGGGACTGACCAGGTGTTCAGCTGCGCAGTGACCCTAACACCACAACCAATCATGATGATGATGATGATGATGATGATGATGATGATGATTTAATTTGATGCTACTCACGTTTATATCTGCTTGGTTTGATTGTACTCTGTCAAGTTTTATTAATAGTCAACAGCTTTCAAATCTTCTTTTCGTGTAAAATTATAAGTTAACAGTGACAGTGTTTTTCTCCAAATGTTTACTCATCCAACTTCACTTCTTCCTCTATCATTGTGGCATGATAGTGACATAATATATTCTAAGAAATCTGGGGACACAACAAAGTAAACTAAGAAGTAGATTAATCTTTTGCTTCTACGCGGCCTTGTGAGTGATGAATTGCTTTCAACCTCACAACCGCTTTTCCCACAAGCGAAACTCTACCGCTATTTTCTTGGAAAATGTTCAGACTAATATGCTACATTCCTTAGTTCCTCTCCCGGCCACCTTTGTGGCGGACCACCCCCATTCTATTCATATTCCTTTAAGAAGCAGAAAGTTTCATTCGGATAGCATCTTCCCAAGAACTGTTGCTTTGTGGAACACAACCCCAGGAATATCCTCTCCTGACCATTACAATTTACCTCTTCCAGTCTAAGGTTAACCGTTATCTTTGACATATATACGTATGAACTGCGACCCTTACTATAACTGCTCACACAACAGCCACTTTCCGTACCCCTCTACCTCGAGTGGCCCTTGAGCCGTGTATAGGATGAACATTAGAATGAAAAAGTTTGAATTTCGACTCACTTCATAGATTCAGTCATTTCACCTTATAATTATAGCAATAGAAATTATTTTAATGCAGGGGAGATAATTCTGTGTAATCGTTAGCTCCCTTTGTATGTAAAATGCTTCCATTTTATTTTGCCAAGATAGAATTTTTTTTTTTTTGTATATTGATGGGTGGAAAACCAGAATTTCAAACTTTTTAATAACTGTTTAATTGGGATATCCTAAGTTCTTTTTTGACAGCCATCCGGGAAATGGACAAATATATTTGATAACGGTCCCTTCGAAAAGATCAGCGATTCTTTTAACTTCTATGTGTCGAAACCTCCAAAATCATGCAGACTTTCGATACGTGAAGAAAATATACTTTCAAAAATTTACTAAAAATTTGAAAATTATCGAATTTCATTGAAATTACAAGATATATACATCAATGAATTCTTTTAATCTTTTTATTTTTATGTTTTGTGGAAGTATTTTTCAGGGTTAGTTATACCCAATAATGGCATCCAAAAATTTCCAAGAACCGGTTCTATAAAGGCAGGTAATCTTTAGGGACCTATTCTGCTTCTTTTCAATCTGATAATGTAAACAAATCACTTCACATTTATCAAAAAGAATTAAGCCATTTTGATAATTCAATAGAAAACATTTATTTATTAGGATATTTCCAGATTGAAATTCCGTTTTCGCTAAAATATCTAATAAAATATGCAACACAATATGTTAGTTATAAACTTAATTACAAACTGAATTATAAACTTATTAATTTTAAAGATGAGAAACATTTTCAGCCAACAATACCTACATAAACATAAAAACACTCCTACAAAATACTTATAAACCAATAACACGAAATAAATTGCTTACATCTTAAAAAACACCAATTTAAACCGTACAGTACAAAACGATATTATTGTATCAAATCCCGACACTCCGAATTTTGGCTTTTAACAAAAAACCGATTAGAAGAATTCCTAAATTCTCATCATACTTCTGTTCAGAAGTATGATGCATTTTTACTTTCGTGTCACCATATGGTTTCTTAGTCGCATTGGAAGTGATTACCTGCAAGTCAGAAATATCCAATGGAAGACCTATCAAATTTATAACTAGGAGACTTGCCACATTTTCTCTTGTCCTCACAGAAAACCATTGTCGCGCCTCTTACATTTTTCTTCACAGACCAGATGCTGACCGCTCAACGAACTGACTGCGTAAATACGTTTTCTGCGCATAGGCTGCACGCATATATCTACTTCAACCAAAATAAAATGAACAATTTATTAATCACTAAGAGTCAATCTCGCTCCAAAAACCAAAACTTTAATCTGGAGCCAAACAATGGCTATATATTTGTCATGAGACAGTAGCAGTTCTTCAGATTCTACAGATGAATAGAAAACACTGTTTCATAAAAAAAAAAAAATGATGATTATTATTTTTTATTGTTAAGACACTCCGTACTTATGGGGGAACATCTGCTATGATCCAGAATGATGATGATACTTCATCATTCTAAAAATAACCTGGCTATGAGTGATGATAGAAAATAAGTATATTTCATCATCCCTGAAATAAAGGTAAAAAAATCATCCTAAAACAACCTTACTACCAGTGATGAAAGATGAGAAAAATATTTCATCATTCTGAAATCTGATTATAAAAACGACCCTTCTATCACAAGCGAGGGCAGTCAGGACAGTACGGTTAGAAGAGTAGACTAAAGTAGCAAGTGGTAGTAGCAGTAGTAAAAAAAAGCCCAATACATACGTATTCTCACCCCGATGCCCGTGAAAATCGAAAACTGACGATCTCAATTGTTATCCTCACCAACGAAATTCTCAGAACAAGCAAAAAACCAAAAACAAACAAGTAACCAAAAACTTTTAAAGAAACAAAAGAGACAGTAACACTGAGAACATTTTTAACACAAACCATACCTATATCTGTAATTCAAATCACGAAAAAGAAAAAATTCAAATCTTTGTTATTAATGTCAATACGTGTCTCGAGTATTGTTGTTTATGGCGGCTGGGATTGAGGAATTGGAAAGCCCAATTCGAATTCCAGTCGAATTAATTGAAAAGTGTTTTAGGTACTTCCATGAGATCGCTAAAAAAGAGCATAGCATGATGAAAAAGACGCTAAACTTAACGAAAACAAAATGTTATCGTCTGAATATTTATGTTACTATTAAGAGGAAAGATCAAGGTATTTTGGGGGTATTTTTTTTTACATTTTTTAATCGTTCCTAGCACGTCCTAAATTTTCGTTAAAAATCTTGATTTTTTTTTTTGAGTCAACAAAATTGACAGATAATCAATCATGTCAAACACTTTTTTCCATTTTATAAAAATATGAAAATCCCAGTTTCAAATTCTTTTAAAAATCATTATGATTTTTTCATAACTAATTTTAAGAACATTAGAAATTATAATGTTTATTTAAAATATTTTGAAACAAGCTTAACTTAGTTTCTGCGCCGAAAAGATGTAATTTAAAAATAAATCAAAGCAGGTCATAACATTTCGCGTCACAGGTGATGAGTGATGATTTCGTCACGTATTGTCAGGCTACGTGAGGAAAAGTTATCGTACGGAACGACAGAAGTGACATAATTATTTAGATTTAAGTGAACAAATTATTTACCTCGTTATTTTTAAGGAAAACTTTCAGCGCTCTAATTTTTTTTTGTATTTATCTTTCACCTTTACGTTTACGATGCTTTATGGAAAATATATTATAAAAAGATTAAAATAATACTGTTATGAGTGACATTAAATTTCATAAGAAAGGTATCTAATTAATTTATAGCTACCTTTCTTATGAAATTTTATCAGAAGTGTACATAAAATGCTATAATTTTATGTACATTTATTACATTTTATTGTGTTATTTGCATTTCCATTCATTTTATTATTAATTTTGATATTTCATTTAAGAAAAAAATGTCAAAACTGAGATTAATATAAAAATAAGATCATATAAATTTCATACGATGATGCTAATAATTGTAGATATCCTTTTGAGTTGAAATTGAAAAATCAAATTAAATTCTCCACACGTATTTTGCAAAAATAAAGGCTTTAACAGCGGAGAACAGTGCATAAATCAAATAACGCAACTTAATTGTATGCTTGCTGGTCCTCCGTACTTTATAATTACAGTCGTATTATGAACACAAAATTACATTTCTTAATTACTGCGGGTCTTCTGACTGGTCGAAGTGATACAATTTACAATGTGGTAAAAAAAGATCTATCTCATAAGGACATTTACAGAACTGAATGCGGCTTTTAACTAATTTTATAATATTTTAACAACTTTAACAATGTAAAAATTTAAAATAATTAAAGAAATAACAAATAATTGTATTCTAAATTCATTTTTCATCGAAAAAATTTTTTGCTTTCAGAAAATATTGTCCATATTAATAAAAACAACTAAAAACAAATAAAAGCATTTGAAATTAAATCTTTGTTTTATTGAGTTTTGTATGTTACAATTCAGAGCTGATTTTCAGGTAGGGGTGGGGGTCCAATTAAAAAAAACAAAAACATGATTTGCTTTCCTCGAATCCTTGTGCTTTTGACTAATATAATCACTAAACTGAATGCTATTGAATTTCTAGAGTTTTTATAAAATTAGTTATGGGGTGGGTAATAAATATAAAAAAATATTTTTGCCATGACTTTAAAAAAAGAAAACATATTTATAATAATTTCCATCATTTGTGAATAGTTTCTGAACGCTTCATTAAAATCCGACAATTATTTTTGTAAGATTTTCCAAATTAATGTGTGTCATAACTGCATTTAACATTATAAAAGGAAACGTTGAAAACCAATCAAAGCAGGAATACAGTACTCATAAAAAAATCTATGAAATAATAAAATATCTGTTTTTTATATACCTTTGACTCCATTGAGAGCAGCATTTTGTACAAATCGACGACATTACGTTACTTTTGTAGATGAATGCCAACTGGGTTTAAAAACATCATCATTGCTGTTTGAGAGTAAAAATGCCTGCTTCCATTTCAGTGTTGATTTTGTTGATACATTGTTAGTATTAACTCACTTTCCTTATCGTATCGATGTTTTGTGGGGCATAAAGTGTGATAGCAACATGTGAGCACACAAGCGAATTATGACATTCAAAAGCTATATAAGGGAGCCAAATATGTATTGAGCAATGGCTGTCGAAAGTCGACTATTACTCACAACATTACTGTTAGGGAGGAGTCGGAAGAATGTAAACGAAATTCTTATTTTTTACAAAAAGGACATGCTGACAAAGTACAGAAATGTGTTACATGCCTTTTCTCTGAACCTGAAAAGGAAAGCTAGTGAATGTTTCAAAAGCTGTCTTTACTCACAAGTCCGGCACTTCATGTTGCAAAAGCTGTCTGTATTCACGATTTCTAGGGTATATTTTTTCATAGTGGTGTTTGCCAAAGAACTATTTATTCGCTATGTACTTAAGTATTTTAAAATGGAAATCATGTCTTTTGTTAGCATCTATATTGCTTTCGTAGATAATACCGAATAATAGATTTAGTAAAGTGGTATGTTTATCTAATTAAAAAGTTAGAGATCAACAGTAATTTATTGATCAACTTTGTTCTGTTAACGAACAATTATGAGATAATTGAGTACTCTGTTGTTTCGATGGCTTGATGAACTACAAAAATAATTGACTTTTTTATCAGAGGTAAAGACATTAAATATGGTGTGGAAAACGAACATATTATAAGCATGGCCAGCTAGCATTATACAGCCCAACATGTCACATAAAAATCTAAATTCTAACAGGCCGATATAATGTAGACATGTGAATAGCCGCTTAAAAAATTGATGATCTAAAAGGGAGGTAATTTTCAAAATTGAATTTTTAGAACATTATTTAATAACGTACGATTATGTATAATTTATCAGTCGTTATTTTAATTCCCTAGAAATGTTTTCATTACTAAAATGCATATTTACACCCTTTTTTTATAAACGCCTGTAACTTACCTTGCTTTTATGATTTTCAGTTGCGTATACGGCCTGTTTTATAAATGAACGCCATTAGGTAAATTTTCTACCTCATAGACCATAGAATTTAAAGATTAAATTATATAAATGGTATATTACTAACGTATGTATTTTGTTTTCTTTTTAATCAATACATACTTTTTTTATTATGCTCGATCGAGTTTTAATAATAAACGAGCGAAACTGGTAAAATCATATTTTTTTTTATTTTATGTTCTTACTTTTTCTTATAAATAACAGTCGGCAATTAAATTTACGTTTTGAAGCTTCGTGTGTATCATGATAATCAGCAGATGAATAAGCCGTTTCTCTACAGAACGTGTGCGAACATAGACAGGATCAGTGGAAGGTTCATGTGCCCCACCCTAAATATATGATACGGACCCCTGAATCTATGATACGGGGCCCCACTCTACTGCATCTCAATTTTCGTAAGGTAGTATTAACATAAAATACAACTTTAATCGGAACCTAATTACATACAATAATAAATCATATGCAAGCATAGATGAAAAAGTCAATTAGAAAAACTGAAAATAAAATACAATGTATCTAAATATAAATTAGAGACATGTCATGATAGATCATTCCATCTTAAATAAATCAACAATGTTCTGCGGAAATTGTTAAAATGTTGTATAATTTTAACACTTTCAACATTCTGGATAAGAATAGTGAATTTTATACAGTGTTTATCGAAACTTAGCATGACTTAGGGATCTGTACAAAAAAACAGAATGATTTCAAAATCAGTGAAAACATTTTATCCATTAAAAATATAAGTAGAAAAAAGCAAAAGTTGATTATACAGCGAAGGAAAAAGAAAACCCCCAAAAAACACTGCTGAGGCCCCGAACCAGGCTACCCTGCTCGTTAGGGGTTTGGAAGGGGGAAGTACACCTCGACTCTGATCATGCCTCCCACAACTTCCTATCACTTGCAGCCCTTAGTAACATTTGACATTTTGTCACTCCCCCATACCCAACGTTTTGCCATCCATTCACACAAACTGTCATGAAGGCAAGCCCGCTGACTTTCTCTGATCTTTTTGCCTTCGATATGTCCCGCTGGTGTCAAATTCTCCAACTCTCTCTGACTCATTATGCGTCTAAGAAATTTCAGCCGTCTCTCTGATTTTGAGTATAAGAATCCTTTTTCTTTCCATTTTTCTTAACACTTCATAGTTGCTTACACGTTCTGTACGGGTTATTCTTAGGATTCTTCTATAGAAACCCATTTCTGTTGCCTTCGTCTGAGGGGAAATTGTCTAGCATTGATCTTACAAATCAGTTCAGGATTCTTTTCCTTGAAGCGGATGTGTGAGCCGTGTCATGAGAAAGTCAGATTCGTTACATCCACTTATGCATAAATGATTTTGGGAAATGTATAAATTCCCCAACTATAGGTTAAATAGTAGGATTTGTATCTGGAAAAACCATTGTTATTCTCAAAGAATGAAAAATTCTTTCGCAAAAAAGAAAATAATTATTTTTAAAATCCAAAATATGTTTCGGCTTTAAATAACCGATAAATGGTTGATAAACGTTAAAAAACTCAATCAATCAGTCCTTGTTTCTAACGGAATTTTGCTGTTCCTTAATATTTTGCTTTGCTTTTGGAAGGCAACTTTCGTTATTCCAATGCGCCTTCGGATTTCTATGTCACATTTTCAACCCTCAGTTAAAACACTTTCCAGATAATAAAACTTCTGCTGGTGGATTTTGACATCTTGCGGATAACCATGCATTGTGGATAATGTTGTTGGGTATTTAGACTGATCAGTATTTTTAGTGTACGGTGAAGGAAAGAACACAGCACCATTTTTTTTTTTTTTTTTTTTTGATGTTGCAAAGACAACAATAAACACGCTAAGTGGGAAGGAGGAGTTAGAGTTATTTGCTTTATTTCTCCGTTGGGACTTTTCGTAATGGAGCCTTCAGAAAGACGGAAACGAATATAATGGGAAGTTCCGTGGTAACAGTGAGGATTAATCGATCTGGAAAAACTGGGAAAGCCACATACACAAACGCGCGCATATACATACATGCACGAGGATACTCAAATAAGCACATCGAAATTCCAAGCATACAACATTCACCAGTGTATAACACGCACCTATAATCCAGAAAGGGATATTTCAGAAATAAATATTTAACTGTTGATTTATCTATACTGACACACACACACACACACACACACACACACACACACACACACACACACACACACACACATACATACATATATATATATATACAGTGGAGGTGAAACAAATATTCGTACACATAAAATGTTTAATTTATTGTATTTCCAACTAATCAATAAACATACTTTTCCTATAATTAACTGTACACAAATGCATAATAACAAAATATGCATAGAAAAATAAAAAAAATTAATTAATAGAAATAAATCCCATTTATAAATTTTAAGGGGTGAAAAAAGTATTCGTACAATACAAATTTCAGATTTTAAAACTTTTAACTGCTTTAATAATCTAGATTATTCAAGTGGATTATTCCAGAATGTTTCAATAATGGTTATCATAACAAGAGGTAAAGAAATGACAAATTCGCATAAAGAACTGGTTGTTAAGTTCTGGAAAGAAGGTAAAAGTTCCAGGAAAATCTCAGACAACCTGAATATTCCATTTACTACCATTAGTTCATTCATTGCAAGGTATAAAAAAAAAACTCAAAACTGTTGAAAACCAAGAAGAACAGGTGCTCTACGGATTTCTTCAAGTTCTTCGAAGAAATTAATGTGACAAATTAAACAGATTCGAACGCTTATTCATTAAGAGTTGCAGGATGATTTGCTTTCATCAGGAATCTGTGTCACTAAACGGAAAATAAGTAATGAAATACATCGGAACAAGCCCATCACCCACAGGAAAACTTTATTGCTGTTGAAAAGACACAGAAATGCCAAGTTGAAATTTATTCGTCAAGATAAGGATAAGGAAAAATCGTATTGGGAAAGAGTATTATGGACAGACGAACCAAAATTGAGTTGTTTGGACATAATTCTAGAAATCATGTATGGAGGAAAGATGGCGATGCCTTCGAACGAAAGAACACAGTTCCAACAGTGAAAGCATCATGGTTTAGGGATGCTTTTCTACAAAATGTACTGGCAACATATCAGTAAAAGAATGGATGCCGCAGCATATCAAAATATTTTGGAATCAAATTTAATGATTTCGATTGAAAATCTTGAACATCCTTCTGAATGGATCTTCAACAAGATAATAACCCTAAGCACACTGCAAAATCTATGAGGAAATGGCTTGCTGAAAATAATGTAAAAATCTTGAAATGGCCAAGTTAGTCCCCAGATTTAAACCCAATCAAGAATCTGTGAAGAATATATGCGAAGAAGAATGGAACAAAATACCAACTAAAATTTGCAAATCATTAATTGGGAACAACAAGCATAAGTTGGTTGCTGTAGAAGTGAATAATGGCTATTCTACAAAATATTAAATGAAGATTATGCTTTCCTTTTTGTATTGTACGATTACTTTTCTCACCCATTAAAATCGATAAATAGGATTTATTTCTATTATATCAATTTTTTTCTGTTTTTTGTTTGGTGATACTCTATATCAAGTGCCTTGACGAGGTAATGCTGCACTGGGTCAAGAGGGTGGCTTCTTGAAGTCTTTATACCTGGCAACAGGACTCTGCACCATGTCACACAAGCAGGAGAACCAAGTCATGGCTGTCAGACTACATAACCCTTACATCTGGCCACCTAACTCCCCAGACTGCAACTCATTTGATTATTATATGTGGGGTGCAGTTGAGCTAGAGACCATCAAAATTCCTTGTAACACTAAAGATGAATGAAGGCAAGGATTATGGCAGCATTCACCGACTTAAACAGGGAAACCGTCCGCAAGAGATGCAAGGGATTACGGCGTCCTCTGGCAATTTTATTGAATAAATTTACTGTTTAATATTTCAATATTTGTGTGTGATTTTCTTAAATATGTCTGCTAAAATTAGATGTCAGTGTTATTTTCATTTTTGCGTAATTTAAATGACAATTTTCCATCTCAACCTGTAGCAGAACAGATTTGGTCATATAACCTTGGGTAGCAACCGGTCTGAATTCAAAGCATGTGGAAGGTCTTTCGGGGACCTTGTGACATACTATGCGTACCAGTTCTCTGTATTCGGACATGGATGGTTCAGCACAAACCTTCAACACTATAATCAAATCATATGTGTGGATGGTACTGGCTGTTCGGTTCTAAGAACTGAGTTTCTGTGCCCTAATTCATCAAAAATGATGAGAGAGTCCAGTATATATATGTCAACTTTATTTTGCTTTGTAAATGGATGGCAGAAGAAGTGTGAATGAGAGAGAATGGGAAAAGAAAAGGCAAAACAAAAAGGAAGCTCATTTATATTCTATATATTTTACGTTTTGAAATCATCAACGGATTAACCGTCTAATGTTTAAGTGCTACTTTCGTAACATTAGCATAAACATGGTGTATAAAAAGCTAAGAAGAAAAAAAAACAAACGTGAAAAATTGTAAAAGTGTTTTAACAGAGGATGGAAAGTGTGAAACCAAAATGGAATAGCAAAAAAGAATGGCTCTCAAGAGTTAAGCAATGTATGAAAAAAGGAAAATTTCGTTAGAAAGAAAGAAAGGTGTACTGAAGTGTTATGGAATATCAGTTTTCCTATACAGCAGTGAATGGTGGACAATCTCCTAGTGCTGATGAAGAAAAAACTTGATGCAACAAAGATGTGTTTATACAAAAAAGATGCCATTGACTGAACATGTGAGTAACGAGGAAGTTTTAAAAAGAGGAAAACAAAATATCAAGAGAGAGAGAGAGAGTTGAAATTTCAATGGTACATAATGAGGAAAGAGTGCTTGGAGAATTTGACATGACATTCTGAAGGCCAGAGGTGACACAACGAAGCAGCGATTAACTTACCTAACGAGCTTGTGTAAAACATTGTCAGAATAGTGAGTGGGGAGGATGATAAAAAGACAAATCTTACTAAGTGCTACAAAGTTAGGAAATTGTTGAGAGTCATGATCAACCACGCTCTTCTGTTGCGAGGTGGAGACATTTTTCATGTTCCTGTAACATGAAAAATGGCAAACAGTATTTGGCGGACTCATATGGGTTCGGGTAAAAATAAGGAACACAAAATATGGATTTTAAACAAATGAAATTTAATTTATGTATTAACACAAAGAAATTACATTAAGGTGTACACAGTTCAAAGGAAAGGAAAAGACATTAAAAAAAAATTATCTATTAAGAATGTGCTTCGTTTTGTTTGTGATACAAGCGTGTGTGTTTGTGAGCGTGGGTGAGAGTTCAGTCGTTAGTCGACCGGGAAAATGAACGCGATCCAGTGAGGTCACCTTTATCTCCAATCTGCTACATCTTGGCCCAAGAAGAAAGTGAAAGAGGAATGTTTTATCTTTTTATAGAATTAAACAATTCCGCCTATACTTTTGAACACACAGAAACACATACACACATATGTGTGTGGGTGTGTGTGCAAGATGAATTTTCTCTTAGAAACATTATAAAGAAATACACAATCCCAGTAGACCAGAACAAGTAAATTAAATTATCTTCTATAGATAATTTAAACAGATAGACTTATCATCAACAATAAGAACACACCTGCAAGATCAAAATTACGAAGATCCAATAATATTTATGAATTCACATGTCCCTTAAGGAACTGCTTTCATGAAACTAAATTCATGAATAATTATATTGGACATACTACTACATGCCTATCAAGAAGACTCACGTTACATTTCTCTGACTATAGCTATATTAGGACACATTTATACACGCACAGAGCCCTACCAAATTTCATCCGCAACATAGTTGTAGAAAATGCAAGTATAATATCCTCATTCACATGTAAAAATCTGAAAATAATGGAAGCACTAATAATAAAAAAGAAAAATACTAAAATCAATTTAAACAATTATGAACACAATGTGCTGGCCGTGTTTGGAAAATAATAAAACATTTCCATCACTCTAAAAACATACAAAAAAAATATACGCATTAAGTTAAAGATAAAAAAAATAAAAGCGTCATTGATAATGTCTAATAGAACAGCCAAAAGTGCTTAGATATACAGAACATTTGGACATTTTTTACACACTTTATGCCCCAAAATGAAAACGCTTATACAAACATAGGAAAAACTGATTAAAAATCTTAATCATAGCACCTTGTCAGTCCTCTTTAATGAAACTTGTATAAAAGAGTTTGGTTGGTTGATTTTATTTAGCGACTATCAACCTCTATGGGTTATTTAATGCTAAAATCTAAATATTTCAAACGCAATTTTATGGCTTCAACTAGAGAAAATGTATCGATGACCATTTTGATTTAAATAGGTATTGTTATTAATTTTAATATAAATAGGTATTGCTGGTAATTTGACTATAAAAATATTTTTTTAATCTCATAGCGTTTCGTTTTTGTTTGGGAGTTCAGTATTTTCCCACAGCTGGGAACCTAACAAGTGCTACTACCACGGGTCAGGATAGACCTGCGAACAAAATCAATTAAAAGGTCGTTCCACGTTCCTGAAAATCTCCACCTCCCGATCACTTGCCTTGCTCATAAAAGAGGGATTGATGCCTAAACGCACAATATATATATATATATATATATATATATATATATATATATATTATATAATATAATATAAAAGTGAAAAAAGAAGTCAACACTTAGAGGCGACAGTCTGTTTCATGCTAGATGCAATCGTCAGGCCACTTCATATATATATATATATATATTAAAATGACACAGCTCTCTAACTTTCAATATCTCCTTTATCTATATAATAAATACGAAAATGTCTGTGTGTCACACTTTTTCAATTAAAGGGAACAACTCAACTTTTAAATATCTTATCTTCTTCAAATGAGACTTGTCCATCCAGGATTGGAATTGAATCAAATTTAGCTCTCTGTGAAATTGAAGACAAAGGGATGAACTTGGCTCAAAGAAATCTCAGCAGTTTTGGCCTGCCACATCCAAGCAGAGAAACTGGACAAATCAACAAAGAAATTTTTAGAGAAACAGAATACAACATGGAAGAACTGTGGCAGTGTGTCCAGAACAATGAGCTCCTGCTGAAGCAAGACCAACGGCAACTGTATCAGAAGATCCTTGATGACATCAACAACAACAATGGCGGGATTTTCTTCTTGGGTGCACCTGGAGGCACTGGTAAAATTATCTTATCTGCAGTGAAAAGAATGAAAGAAAAGTAGCAACAGAATCTGGTATTGCTGCTACCCTCTTGCCTGATGGGCATACACCACACAGCACCTTCAAACTTCCATTCGATTTAGACTACAATGAAAAGAGGAACCAACTTGGCTAAGCTACTGGAGGAAACAAGGTTCATTTTCTGGGATGAATGTACCATGGCAAACAGTCAAGCATTTGAGGCCTTGAACAAAACACTCCAAAAGAGAATTCACAACTCATGGAAGATACCACTGTCCTACTCTCTGGTGGTTTTAGGAAAACATTACCAGTCATTTTAAGAAGAACTCCAGCTGATGAAACCAATGTTTACCTGAAAAATTCTTACATCTGGAACCATGTTCAAAGACTCAACCTGAAAAGGAACATGAGAGTTAGCATCACAAGTGACATTGAAGCAGGAAGATTTACTACTTTGCAGTTACAGCTTGGCAGTGGAAACATAAAAAATGGACCAAAACGGAGATATTTCACACCCAAATGGTTGTGGAGCTTCAATCTTAAGTATCTAAGACTTGATTAACCCTGTTTATTCAAACATTAAACACCATTTCATGGATTCAAACTGGCTTTATGAGAGGGACATATTAGCTCCTAAGAATCAAACTGTCGATAGCATCAACTGGAAATTTCTCCAAGAAATTCGAAAAGAAAGCATGAAGTACTTTTCCAGTGATACTGTGGTTGAATAAGAGCTGGCTGTGAATTATACAATAGAGTTCCTGAACTCAATGAATCCTCCTGGAATGTCATCACAGAAGCTGAAACTAAAAGAAAACGTGCCAGTTATGCTATTGAGAAATCCGGATTCTCCAGAATTTTGTTATAGAACAAGGTTGTCAAGAAGATATTTCCTCAGCTCTTGAAAGGAGAGATCCTTGCTGGTCCATGAAAGGAAGAAAACGTCTAAATTCCAAGAATACCCTTAATTCCTCCAGATGTTACTTTTGAGTTCAAAAGACTTCAATTTTCAGTGAGAGTGAGCTATGCAATGTCAGTCTATAAGTCCCAAGAAGAATCATTGAAAGTAACTGGATATCATCTGATGGAACCCTGCTTTTTTCATGGCCAGCTCTATGTTGGTTGTTCAAGGGTTTGGAATGGAAACAAGCTATATATACTGACCACGAATGAGAAAATCAAAAATGTTGTTTGTCATGCAGCTTTGCAATAAGTTCAAAATAGACAAATTATATCATTGTTTTGATAAAAACAGTTAATTGTTTGAAAAATATTTTTCAAGTTTAATAAAAAATTAATATGTACTCAATGCATGAAGTGTCACTGTTGGGCCGCAGGAGCTAATTAAATGCCACGCTTTTTAGATTATATATATATATATATATATATATATATATATATATATATATATATATATATATATATAATAAATTAATTGATTTAAAATATGGTTTTTCCGAAAATTGTTTATATGATACCTTTCTAATTCTGAATTTTGAAGTTAGTTGAGTTTCTAATAACCATAAGTCCATCGTCTCTGTACAAAACAATGTCACTTATATTCATATCAGGGTACGCTGTAAGGTTGTATAAAATAAAATAAAAAGACCAATGAGATCAGAAGATTTAGCTGAATCTAGTGATCCCATTGTGATATCAAAGTGGTCATAAGAATTCTTAATCCATTGCTTACCTTTATGTATAAGTAACGATTTTTTCGCATATCTGATAATGTTCTTTTCTTCACTTGTAATATCCGTATAGTGGGTGGCAACGTCCAACGCATTGATAAATAGTTCTTTAGATATTGATTGGTAATAATTATCAATATCAAACTGCATTAGTGTACATTTGTTTTGTTTTGTTTTTTATGTAAGTAAACCAGTTTGTCACTTCCTTGGCATTAATCCAAAGTTTCAGGATTATTTTTTCTTTAATTTGTTTATTTACCCTTTCAAGGATCATTTTGCTAATTTTTCCGATATCCGGTCTTGTTGGATTTATTGTCCTTGTAGTGGGATTAGCCTCAAAATCTGGTTTGTGGTCCTTTAAATTTATGTAGCATTCTTTTTGATATAGTTGACCTACCCTATCACTGATCTTCAGTTTATCAGTGATTTCTTTACTACTAGTGTTTATATTCCGAACTATGTTGAGGTCATTATTATTCGCTTTCTTGTAGTTGTTATGTAAGACCTTATTTATTAGGTCGTTGTATTCCTTTATGGTTGTTTTATAAAAGTTTCCAGTTTTGTCGGATTTTTACTAAAATTTTATCTGTTGCGTTAATATCTTTTATTATTTTATATGGGCGTTTCTGGAAGTAGCATTTCTTATCATGGAAATTAATGTTGTTTATTATTTCCAGTAGGTCCTTTTCGAAATCGGACAAACTATGAATAAATGGTGTTGCTTTTTTACTGTTAAAGCCGTAAGTTTCCTTGTAGTTTTTGTTTTGTGATTCGTTTACTTCCAGAAACGCCTAGATAAGATAGTAAAGGACATTAACACTACAGATAAAATTTTAGTAAAATCCGACAAAAAAGATATCTTTACCAAAAAAGAATTTTAAATAGTTACTGATATTTGGTCCCACTTTAGAAAGTGGTCAGGAAGATAACTTTCTCAAGACACACACATACAGACATGCATACACACACACGCATGTATATATATATATATATATATATATATATATATATATATATATATATATATATATATATATAGAGAGAGAGAGAGAGAGAGAGAGAGAGTAAACTCAGTTCTTGAACGTTTTACATGTCGAACAAATCGGTTTTCGAACAAAATTTCGGTTATTGAACAACATTGCTGAACCGAGTTAACCCGAACGGAATAATTTCTGAGTCGACCGCCGTGTTGTATATATTCGTGTGTTGTGGCGTGCTTTTCTTTTCAAATTTTGTTTTTACTGTGACTTTTTTTTCTCTACATTGATTCCTATTGAAAAATGGTTTCGGTTTACGAACATTCTGGGTTACGAACGGCCTTCAGGAACGAATTTAATATATATATTGTATATATATAATTAGATCCAACCAGATACATTCACATGCATACAATGAACAAACACACATAAGGAAAATCAAATATATACGAGGTTCTGCTGCTCGACCTAATTCCAATAATCTAACCAAATATCAGAATTTTTTCTGGTATCCCTTCTTGGTTGAGCTAAGAACTTTCCAGCATCCTTTCTTATATTTGTTCATTCCGTGTTTTTTTTTTAAAGTGCTAGTCAAATAAACAAATAAAGATATTATCGAATAATATTGCTAGGCTTTCAGGCAAGATCAAAGATTGTCTAAAGTGGAGATATGTCGATCCGTCCTGGAAGACAATGTCATTATTTTTCGTTAATCGGACGAAAAGATCTTACAATTGCTGAACGAACCGATTATCATCGCTTGAATCCCTTTCAGGCAACAAATCATTTATTTTCCTATAAACCTAACAACATCATGTCTGAAACTGTCTTCTCGGCAACATTCACAACAACCGCTTCATCTCGATTTTTTTTCGGTATGCAGATCAAAGAAAACTTAAACTTGAATGGATAGATATGCCTGATCTTATTTCTTTTTTCTTTTTTTTTGCTTCTAACAGACGATTTTTTTTTCACTCGTTAAATTCAGCTTTTTTTTTTCATTTTCTTTCTTTTCTACAGACGCCGAAACCTTCGCTATCTTTTGGCGCCAAACACAATAACGTCTGCTGATACTGTTTGTGTTTACGCATACTCACCACACAGACACCATAATTCACAAAATGTACAAAATGTTTACCTACGTGTATACTTAGGTAAGAATTCATGAAACCCTCTGAGCTGTGAGATGCTGTAACGATTATGTAGTTGGAAAATAAAATCAATGAACCGGTTTCAAATTTCAACTGAGAAGTTCATTTCATTCTTAAGTAAGTAAATAGCTGTCTGTTTCCAAGTATGTCCGTCTGGTAGGGTGGCTGGATAATCCTTGTTGCAGACACTTGCTCAGTTACATTTGTGTTTTTTTATCGCTGACAGAGCCAACCTGTAGCTTATACTGCAATTATATTGAGTGGACAGTAGTTACAGTTTGTGGAGGAGTGCGCACAACCTCACGTGAGCGAAATTAGTACCCTCAGACTCTCGGTCACGATGACTTGTCACTTCGTGCTAGTACAACCTTCGCCGGATTACAAACAGCTGCATTTTGTGCTATAACCATGCAGGACGTAGACGGTTATGGTCCTCCTCTCCCTGATTTCTCCTCTTTTGTTACTCTAAGTCCTATCCTTTACATTAACTGTTTATCATTGATCTGCTGTCTATTCACACAAGTTCGTAAAAGTGGTGACTCACTGTTTCAACTTGCTTCTCTTGCCTCCTATACGTCATATGTGTGTTAAATTCTCCAAACCTTCTTTCTTCAAGATATGTCTCAGAAATTTCGATTGTCTCTTTCTGATTGTAAGCCTAAGTTTCTTTGTAGGTTCTAGTTTCTTTAAACATCCTCGTTCATCATATGTTCTAGCTATAGTATTCTCAGTGATCGTTAGTACAACTACATCTCTGTCGCTTTCAGTCTTCAGCTGTGAGAGGTTTATCCAGTATTCACTGTTATATAGGAGATTAAATATCACGGTTCATCACTCTTTCCTTTGTTTCTAGTAAAATTTTCATATTTCTTAATAGTTTGCTAATCTTCTGGAAGACACCTTTCTCTACTTCTTTAGATTTTAGACAAGTTTCCCTGGGAGAATATGATACATAAATTTTTATATACATTATGTTGGGTAATTGAATGACAAATTGAAAAAGTTCCATATAACGCTTTCCTCTAAAAGATCTTCATTGAGACTAAAGTAATGTTTTTATTAAATGAATTATATATAGCTAAGAGGAAGATGAGATATAAACGTAGACGCTGTTTATATTGAGAAACGCTGAAGATATAAGAACGCTAGATCTTAAAATTTTCTATCGGCGGATAAGTCAGGACGCACAGCTTAGCCGATCTCAATCCGCTTATCAACACTTTTGTTTTTATTTTTGTTATTTAATTTTTGCAGGAAAAAGTAATGACTTCTTCCTGTCAACCGTTAAATGTTTCTTATTTAAAATTTTGTAAATGATTCCAATTGCATATAAATATTTCACCGTAGGGTGAAATCATAGAGTTAATAAAAAAATTAAAAAAAAAAAAACGATAAGAAAAGCGGGAATTATTGGTTCAGGGCGCTAATTGTTAAAAACTTGATATATGTTGTCTCTAAGAAGCCAAAGAAGCACTTGATATTAATATCAGAGTTAGCAGAAGGTAATAACTTTGAAAACAGTAAATATTATGGAAATGGTATTGGTGGTATGTTATTCAATACCAAATGATATTGAATAACATCCACAGAACTTGGACGAACAACAATGGTATGCACATTGAACTACGACATTAAAGAACTATCAATAAAATTCCATCATTCAACATCTAAAACTTTAAAGAACTTGGAAGTCCTACACTATTTTCATGAGTTAGAACAAGGCGAGGACGTTTGGAAGGGACTGATAAGAGTTATTTATAAAGTTACTGTAGATGAAAAATTATACAGATGTGCAGTGTGCCTTCAAGTCGAAACAGCTCTCATGATGGTGATAATGTTTAAATATCCCACTTTGTGAAAGCCGAATATTCGTTAAGAAAATGTGAATGTTGCAAGAACCACAAGGAAAATTTAACTGAGAAGATTCAGAAATCAGTGCACTTTTTATACATTTTCAATTACTTTCTCTTTTATAAATGTATAATTTTTATGTTATTTTTTATTTAGTTTTAGGTGAATTACAAAGTTTCAGTGGTTCTATTTAAAATTCTTGTCATATTTGGGAACTTTTTTTTAAGTGTAAACAGAAATTATATTGATAGCCTAGTGGATAAAAACGCATGATTTTTGAGTTTAATTCCTGGGTTAGGGATTACAGCTTTACCGATAAGCATCATGAGAAAGATGGATAAGAATTCTTAAGAATAGTAAGGTGAAAACATTTCACCAGAGCTGAAATAAACATTTCCCCGTTGACTTACTCAGAAAGTTACTGAATACGGATGACCTGAGAGTATAGCGTCTGAAATGTTGTGATAGAGGAAGCAAATAATGGTTTTGTCGAAAGAAGAGAGAATTGACTACTTTTTCTAGGGTATGGTAAAGAAGAAGGTGTACTCAATGAAAATCACAGATGCAACATGCTTGATTGAACTCATAAAGAGCGAATGTAATAAAATTGACGGCAATTTACAGTTATTACATCGAGTTCACGTGAATGTTGCAAAGCGCATCACAAATGATGGAAATCATATTGAAAATGTTATTTGTTAATATTCCAATTCAATAAAATGGTGTTGAAAATTTAATTTCTTGAATATATGTATTTTTGCCCATGTGTCCAGATTTTAAGGACAGCCATTATAATGGTAAATAACAATTTCATTTCTTAACTTCTGGTTCGATGGTATTTAATCTAATCAAGTCAAATGAAAGGTAATTTATCTCATTCACTAATCGAACCTTACACTTCAACCTTGACCTGAACAGGCTTATCAGAATACTCTTACCCCAACTCATGCCCTTGTTTCTCATCATTGGCGTCCAGTTTCAAAATTCCATCAAATTAACAACTTTCTTTAGAGCTTCATATGAAAAACCTATAAATCTTGCTAGTGTATTCACCCACCGCCTGAATATCGTATTTTGCTTCTGGTTATATTAATCTAAACTTAATTAATAATACCTTGGATTTTAAGTGATCTGAACACGACATTCTTTCAAGTTATTCACTGATTGAGTCACAGATTTTACAAGTATTTACTTATATCATCATAGAGAGAGAGAGAGAGAGAGAGAGAGAGAGAGAGAAGATTATTTATCTTCAAATATCTATGGCGATGCGATATGGCGCGAAAAATGTATTTGGCTAACCGAGAACGAATTATGACCCGCTAGTTCATTCATAATTCGTTCTCGTTTCACTGCATAAATAAACTTTGTAAAGGCATGGAACCACATTTCTTTGCTCTGTATCTTATTACTTGATGCCTTGTAAGGTCGCCCGCAGCGTGGTTGATTGTTTAGGTTACAATCACCCTGACCAAATCTG
This sequence comes from Acanthosepion lycidas, assembly GCA_963932145.1. NCBI lineage: Eukaryota > Metazoa > Mollusca > Cephalopoda > Sepiida > Sepiidae > Acanthosepion > Acanthosepion lycidas. The sequence goes on along the minus strand of OZ010594.1, from coordinate 34,562,910 downwards.
CTAGAGCATTTAATGACCATCCGAAGAGCTGGAGCAAGATTCAAATAAACATTCTGAAAGTATTTTTTTGTTGCAGTTTCCGAAATTCCTAGAACATAATATGGCAAAAATGCAACTTTTCACCCTCTATCTTTAAAGGATTTCTCTGTGACCAAAACAAATCTGATTCGCGACTGAACGATGCAAGCTTTCAATCTAGAACACACAAGAAATTGGCGCCAAAACAATAATTTGTGGTCATTTTATTTTTGGCAATGAAAATCGGGCACGAACTTTTGCAATGATCTGATATTTTCTGCCAAAATATATTGTCTGTATTTAAGGTTTTTATTTGATAACAGAGGTTTCGTAGAATATATTTTGCGGCACAAAAATGTTCTTTTTTTCAGGTCGAGAAATTAACAGCATTTCCTTGTAACTAATTCGAGTACAAATGAGTAGAAATGTTAATCATTCTACCGGAGCAAGTTGTACCGAGTTATATAAATTCGATCAACATGTGAATGAATGAACAATGTTGATTAATTGATTACTTGCACGAGTAAAACCGCCGACATACAGACAAAAAATTAATTGAGCAAAAACACAAAAGACAGGTATGTATTTTTCCATGAGATTAATTCAATTTAAACAGCGAGGTGATCTTAACAGAACTAAAAGTCCTACCTTTATAATTGGCAGTCACAATATTAACAACATAAGAAAAGCAGGTGACACCGTGTTTATGGCAGACATGAAAGAAACTGCAAGAACACTTACAGAAGCGAATAAAGGAAAGTGAGACGAAAAGATTATACACCCCGATTATAAGAAGACAGAATGTGTGTAGTTCTTAGCAAAAATAACAGTCCAAGACACGAGCTGAAGAATCAAACAGGTATAGGAATGTAACTATCTGGGAAGAGTTTTAATAGTCGACAGAAATCTAACACCGAAATTTTCTGATGGTTGAAAAGGAAACTTGAAATATCATAGATATAGTCTTAAAGAACGATGCTGGAAATACTATGTAGGGAGCATGTGAGCAAGGAGGAAGTTTTAAGAAACACGTACACTCATACTTAATATGAAAAAGTGGGATTTGAAATTTCTGGGACACATGATGAAGCAAGAAGGTTTGGATAATTTGACACTCGCGGGGCACATTGAAAGAGATAAAGAGTCAAACATTACGTAGATTCACGAAGGGGAGGAATATATGGAGTGGAGAAGCATGACTGTTCGAATCTAAAGGAATATAGCACATAAAGAAGATATGTCTGCCATTGATTAATGTGCATTGTCTAATGATTGATCAACGTTATCAGCAAAAGCGAATTCAAACCTTCTGATCCCGTGTCTCCATTCTCCTCGCCAATAGTGTAGAAAAGTGAGAATTTGAGAACAAGCTTTCTATTACCTGTCAAGGCAGCAGCAGCAAACACTTATACCACTCTTGTCAGCCTTGACAGGGGCTAATTAGAATTAAAGTCTTGTAGCAGATTGTGAGAAATCTGAGCTCTGGTTTGGGTTGATATGAGTTGACCCCTTTATGAGATGTTTTGATTATCTAAATCCAGATCAGTTAATTATTATCGATCATTCCGGGCATGGTCAAAATCTACCTAGAGTGATTTGCACAAATTATTCAGCTCAACAACTGACCCAAGTATTTGTAATGATGCATATACCGTAACTCCAAATGATAGGCGTGGTAATAAGAGGTCGGAAGATTCTGAACGTCTATAATGGATCGATTGATTAGCGTCAATTTAGCGTCTCAGATCCCGTACAAAATTTGATTAATAACAAGAAATGGATACCGGACAGTTTCTCCTGAAATTGGCACTCTTTCTCCAAAGGCGGAATTCCTTTGTCTGGACATAGAAGCAGAGAGTAAAAGAATTAGGAGATTTCAACCAGGTTTTCATTGCTTTCCAGTTGCATTTTAACCCCTGCCATTTCGCTTATCACTTTTCGCTGTGAAATTAGCGTTAAATTAGTTAAAGTTGTCGTCCTCAACCTTTTTTTTTTTTATTTAACCATGGAATATTTTTATACTTAATTTATTTTTCGTAGACCCGCATAACGATGAAAAAAAGCTTATTTTATTTTTTAATTAATGATAAGCTTAGGAATTGTATTATAGAAAAAGAAAATTTATATGATTTATTTTGAAGTAATAAATGAAAATTTAATGAAAATAAACTTGTATTTAACAGCTACATTCTGTGTAACATTCATGCACATTAGAAAAATAACTATTTTTTGTGTGGGCCTAAGGTAATGTTGCATGCAAGCCCCCCCCCCCCCATAGCACAAATGGTAATGGTAACGATGAGATTAACTGTTTCCTTATAAGGAAATATTTGACATTTATTGGCTGAACAGTTAGCATTACTGCCGCCTGAAATTTATAAAATATTTTTTCTTAAAAAGCCATATTGTTTTTGAAAGAAGGTCGTGCGAGCTGGAGTCCTTGAACAATTCGAAAGAGAGAACCTGACCCGTCAAGACTACATGTTGTTTCAGTTCAAAGTTAACTTTCACCTAAAATGGCTGCTTAACACGGCGATACAACCAAATCTACTCTACTATTTATATAATGAACTCGTCCGGAATTGGAACACGAATAGACGATGTTTCGTTCCGAGTCGCTACATTTAAACTTTGAAGTTTGAAATAAACATATCTTCTCGTGTTATAACAATGGAATCACGTGGGAAAAACATGATTTCACAGTTTAAAGGTATTTTAACACATGCATACCTTAATCGAAACAAATTTTATTGCATTAAAGATACGTTCATTTCAAACATTTCAAACATTAGATTCTTAGTAACACTGGTTATTTCATAAGTTTCTGTCATCTTTCTTTGAAAATGACCAACGATGATCGAATAAACTCGGAGCATAAGACATAATTACGTCCGTTTGCATTTGCATTGTTCACTCTGAGAGCATTCTGGTCATAATGATCGCAATCCTTCTCCAAGTTTTTTAACGAAAAGCCTTACTGTCCTTGACCTATTTTCGATTTAATTTTGCCACGCAAACTATTCATCCAAATCCGAATGATAAGCTTAATTATGTGGCCCATTAAGCTGATTGTCCAGTGGAGCTCGCATTTATTTGAGGCAGCATTACAAAGATGAATCTACTAAAATCCTCCGATATGTCGCCACTGTCGTATATTTCATTTATTATTTTCGTAATCATGTTGATCTCAAACTCGTCTAAGGCTGGTAGGATCCATATTAAAATCCCATATGGTCCTGTTGTTTTGTTCCTGTTCATCTTGGGCAACGCCGATCTTAACTGAAACCTATTTCAGATTCTTCCATGTTTTTATGTACTGTACGCTTCCCATATTTTTCCTGGAACGGTTAGCCGATCTTTTCTGTATCTATTATGTTTCTTTCCACTTTCGATCCAATGCCCTCGTCTTCCGTCCTGTTATTTATTTTATCCTTTTGTGCACGCCTGTCCTATCTATGATAATCAGTTTTTTTTTTTTAACCCTGCATGCTTTTCCTTGATCCATTCATCCTTTTCCTGTCTACATTTGTTCTTAATATTCTATATTCTTGGTATTATATGCTGTCTTTCTTTCATCATCCCCAAAATTTCTTATCATTCAATTCTTTTTTTTTCTTGTTTCTCTTTCCTTGGGATGATCTCATTTACCGATGTTAACTAGAGCTTACCTTACTTAGCTTACCTTGTCACGCAAGCTACTCATATGGTTTTCGATCCTCGTTGCTTAACTTATACATGAATCTTAGGCTAAGCTTTATAGATATTTCAATATTGATCAATTGCTTTTGTCAGCTTTTGTCAGTTCATTCTCACAAGCCAATGACAGTGGATCGGGTCTTTCTTGTTGGTTTGATCTTTTATCATGACCCCAAAATATACTAAGCTGAGAAAGCATATTTATGTGTATATAGATTAACTGTTTGAAATTGAATTCACTTCTAGAAAACATCCCAAATTTATTAACGGCATACTACAGTCGTTAACTTCACTTTACTCAAATCCTATTATTATAATCATTGTCAAAATGTCTCCACCCTCATATTTCCGATAACTCACCCATATGACGCTTTCAAAATGGCGACCTTTTACGCGAAAACTATCCAAGAGAAAATCTCATTCAAATTTTCCTCTGCATATTTTTACAACCCGTTTCCCACTGAAAATAACAACTCACGCCATCCGTCGCTCTTGTTCACTGGTTTGATTGGTTAAGTTCAGTATCACGTGTCCGTCGGTCAGAAATGGTTTGGTACTGGTTGGAGCTGTTGTAATATTTTGTTCTCTCCTTTGAAATGAGTAGCAGTCAGGAAATTAATTTTTCGATCGATTTGTGCCTTCCTCTTCGGGCCGGTTAATTAGTGAATTGTAAAATTAGTTAAACGTAATTATTAATAGAGAATAAACGTTTGTCGAAAATAAGTGAGCAAGAAATAAAATGAATAAAAAATAAAAAAAAGTTATAACGAAACTGACATGAGCATTGCACTAAAGAATAGCAATAACAATCTTGAATCGCCAAATATTACTACTTGAATGAGTGAATATCATTACATTAGACTTGTATCAACTAAGTCAGCAGAAGTGGCTGTTAGTAAGCTAGTTTCACCAGTCAATAAAAGTAAAAAAAAAAAACTAAAGCAAACTTACTATATATCCAGGTGCCTTCAAAAGAAGGTAATAAGCTAATTTCAAAGAACAGTTACTACCGAATGAATTTAGTCTTTACTAGGTGTTTAACTCTTTGAACTTTGTAACAGACATATCTTAACATTTAAAATTACACTGTCATAGTAAGCTAGTCTCACTAACCATTAGTATTGTAATTGGTTTAGCTCTCAATGAGTACCCTATAGTTGTGGTCTTGTGTCAGTTCAGGTTAATCAAATACCCTTAAAAAGACTATCTCGGCGCTTATAGTAACTCGACTGAAGTGAAGTAAGAAGGTGGGGGAATGCGTGGCAGACTAAGCTAAATTTAGTAAATAACTGATAAATTGACAGACTGATAAATATAAAAATGACTGTGTGTTTGTGTGTGTGTATCAGTGTGCGTGATAAAGAGGGAGAGAGAGAGAAAGAGAGAAGCTTAAAAAGAATGATAGACGAATTGATAGAAAGCTTGATAGAACGACAGCCAAAAAAAAGCATAAATAGAAAAATAAACAGATAGCAAGATAGAAGTCTTGATAGAAAAATAGACAGAAACAAACAGAGATAGATATAACGACTAATATAAACTTCTACTCCGTCTTTTGAACAGGAGTAGACGTGTATCCCCCGTTTCCTGTTTAGGGTTGGGTCTCTGCTTGCTTCTAAGACGCCTCCGACAACTATGAACGGATATTCACTAATTAAATCATGACCTTTTCAAGTCTAGAATTAGCGGTTATATTTACTGCATCGCCCCAAGAACTTTACTTATTGTCCTTTCGTACGCTCACACAGAACTACACAGTAGCCCTGTACATTTTACTGGATGAACAAAAAAAAGAAAAGAAAAAAGAAGATACATAGAAGAATAAAAGAATGCCAGAGACATAGATAGATAGATAGACAGACACACACTCTCTTTCTCTTTCTCTCTCTCTCTCTCTCTCTCTCTCTCTATATATATATATATATATATATATATATATAAATATAAAAGTGAACATAGAAGTCAACACTTAGAGGCGACAGTCTGTTTCATGCTATATGCAATCGTCAGGCCACATATGCTGTTATTTTTCTCGGCTATTTATATATATACGGGTTAGTGGTGCATTGTGGGTATTCTATTATGGCGGTTATTTTACCGGAAGTCGTTTGCTTATTTATTTGGGTCAAATTATATTTCTTGTTTTTATTTTTTTGTTTCTTCTTATTTATTTATTTATTTATTTATTTATTTATTAACGTAGTAAGAATTTGTTTATATCACTTATTTAACTGTTTTGTTTTGGTTTGAGAATTTAATTAAAGCTATTTGTTCAATTTGCCTCTAAGTGTTGACTTCTATGTTCACTTTTATATTTACACAGGCTCTATCTCTGATATTGAGCACTTTATCCCATAAATATAGCACACCTTAAGACTATATTTCTTTATATATATATATATATATATATATATATACTTCTCTCTCACTATATATATATATATAGAGAGAGAGAGAGTGTGTGTGTGTGTGTGTGTCTCTCTCTCTCTCTCTCTCTCTCTCTATATATATATATATATATATATATATATATATATATATATATATAGAGAGAGAGAGAGAGAGGGGGAGAAAGAGAGAGGGGGGAGAGAGAGAAAGAAAGAAAACGGGCTAACGTTTTCCGCCGACATAAAGAGGAAAGATTATACTGAAGGAATTGCTAGGTATCCGGTGCGAAATGTTATTTCACTGTGTCGTGCTAGACAATTTTTTTGTCATCAGAATCTATTTCACACATTTATAAGTCTACCATTCGTCCATGCATTGAATATTGTTATCATCTGGTCTGGTGCTTCTGTATTTAGAGATTCTTGATAAAATAGAAAGAAGAATCTGCAATGTTATTGGTCCTGATCTAGCATCTCGGCTCCAGTCATTTTCCCACGGTCTTTTCTATAAATATTTTAATGGTAATGGTTCTGATGAGATTTCCTCTTTCGTGCCTAGATTTATGAAACGTCTAATCATTTTACAGATGAAATATATAACCGCAAGTTCTATGCTAACATTTTCTTCTGTCGGACTTTTCGCTTTTTAAACTCTTCAGTCAACGATGATCGTGAAATGGCCGGTACAGTTCATATTATGCAGGTAGGCCCGTTAAGGTTGCAACCCCAAACGGGCTATAGTTTCAGCAGCGTTTTTTTATCTTTTTTTATTTTGAACATTTTGCTTTTTTCTAACTAAGTTATATCAATTATCAACTAAAATAATCCACAGGACCGGTGCTTACTACCTCGAACATCTCAACCGCGTGGGGGCGGGGTAGAAGTGTTAATTTCAGAAGCGCTTCTTTTTTTTTTTTTTAATTGTAATTTTAATTCTGAACAGTTCTTTTAAAACAATTAAAAGGCTAATATATCTCGGTAAAATCAGTTTTTATTCCGAGATCATCCACTAAAGAGGCTGATTTTTTCTTTTTCTTTTTTTTTTTACTTATAGTAACCTAGTACTAACCTAGGTACCTCCAAGAGATTGCTAAAAACAGAACATAGCATGAATAAAAAGGGCCTTAAACTTGATGAAATTATTGTTTTATTGTCTAATATATATATATATATATATATATATATATATGCATACATACATATATGCAAAATATGTTGTTTTTTTTTTAATTGAAACCATTTTCATACTTAACCTCTTTAAAAAAGATTTTTAAAAAATCATTTCACTCCAGGCAACTAAACCACTAAGATGCATGGGGTTACTGAGAGAAATGATATTGTTGAGAAAATACAATAATACGAACAGGATTCAAGGAGATAGAAGATGACGATTAAAATCTTTTGAATCTTTGGAGTTCATATTTGACAAGTAAATATGAAGATGGAAAAGAACTCCACAGGTGAGAAATACGAGAGAAGAAACTATTAGAATAGAACTTACGGTTACATTTGACAACTGATTTAATTGCTTAAATTCTTTAGTGTCTTCGTTTATTTATTTTATTGCATAACTAGTTTATATCTATCTTTAAAAAATGATGTCTTACTTTTGAATTTCTTTTATTATATTTCTACATGAACAATCAAAGAGGAAACAAAAGAAATACATAACAATGGATTAGCAACGATTTCTCATACGTTACAGATGAGATATTTCATTGTTATGATAACACAAAGCATTTTCGCTATTGGTATCGAATAATGCTTCCTATTTTTAGAATAAGTAAATAGGTGAGATCAGGATGCGTGATCGATACATTTATAAAATTACAGTGTATTTTATATTATAAAGCAGATGCATTGGATGACTTAAAATTGAATAACATAGGCAAGAGAATCTGTGAATCTAGTTTAAATTATAAACTTTCTAGCCAAATATAAACTTATAAACTTTCTAGCCAAATATGTTCCTTTAAAAACATCGAAAGATTAATTTCTGGAGAAAATGTAGCCAAAATCAAAATATTTACATAAGTCGCCATTACAGACAGAAACAGACCAAATGCAAAATACGCATGCATGTTGGTTCGCAGAAAATATGATTTCCAAGGGTTAAGGCTAAAAATTTTAATAATATTTAGTGTATTTAATGATGTAGTTGGCGTAACGATAACCTGGATGTAAAAAAAGTATTGCTTGTGGTAGTTTGTATTCAAATTGAACTAATGATTTAGCGAAGGCATGAATCCGTGTTTCCCAATAGGCCAAGTTAGTAACATCATTATCCTGGGTATGACAATAAACTACTTCCGGCAGCAAGGCATCTGATTGGTAGATTGGACGTTTTAAAGAGTGTGGAACCACCTCTTAGGTGCCGTTGCTCCGAGGTCTATCCTGACCCTGGGTGGTAGCACCTCATATCAAACTGTAGTAGGGGTCAATAATATTCCAAAGGAAAACACTGGAACCCAAGATTAGTGAAAGAACTGTTTAATCACATGGATTAATATTACAATGATAGCGAATTTCGTTGTTATTGCGTCACACTTTGCAACGACTTTCATAGTTAATGTGAAGAGTCCATATTCAACACTTCAGTGTAGCAAAGAGCGGTCGTCTTTCTACACAACATTTATGACGGTCACAACTGCACCTCAAATAGTAGGTGCACTTGGAAATGTGTAAAAAAATGGAATTGATAGTGTGTGCATTAGAATTTCGAATTGATTTAAGATTGTCCAGTCTATGGTGTTGCTGTCACAATACTCAGCAATGACCACTAGGAATGTGGTGTTTTCATGCAAATACATGAATTATTATTATTATTATTATTATTATTATTATTATTAATAATAATAATAATAATAATAATAATAATCCAATATCTGCACTGGAATATATTTAACTTTTACGGGAAAGAAACTGGAATAAACATTAACCAGACCCGGTTACAGAGATAAGAACTGTAATAATTTTATAAGACTTTACAATACACACAGACAGAACAATCAAAGTTATTGCCAGACATCGTGATCAAAGACCACTCAAATTGGCGTCAATGAAACGAACATGTCTTCAACATTTGGTCGGATAAGTCTCTGTAAATCCGCCCGACTTATTTGTCTGCTGTTTATATAATTCGAAATCATGTTTTTATTTTTATTTTATTTTACTTTTAATTAATTTAATTTTTCTTTTATTATTTTTACTTTATTTTATATTTTATTCTCCCATTTTTTTTATTTTTTTTTCTTTCTCTCACATTCCCAGCGAATGTTTCGGTAATTGTTGAATCCGCTTTTAATCTAAGCATAAATATGTCTATGTGTATGTGAATAGGTATATATATATATATATATATATATATATATATATATATATATATATATATATATATATATATATATATATATGTGTGTGTGTGTGTGTGTGTGTGAGTGTTTGTGTGCCCGTGTGTGTGCGTCCGTGTGTGTGTAAATTTTGGTATAATATTTGGAGTTACCCAAAGAAGAAATATAAGCCTAATGCAGAGTGGATCAAACGAGAACAAGAAAGAATAAAGAATAAACCTCTACAAGAATGGAAAAATGTAACAGAGAATAATGTTAGGCAAGCTCTAACAAAATCCCCAAAAAAGGGAAACCCCAGGAAATGACAAGGTACCCAATTTTTGGCTCTATCATCTGTCATCAAATCATAAAATCCTTGTGCAAAATTAATCAATGATAATTAATAACCCCAATGGAATACCCAAATTGTGATTCAAAAAATTATAGGCCAATAATATGTCTGTCTATCACATAGACTGATCAGGTCTGTCCTGACGAAATGTACTTAATCTTTTCGCGAGGAAAACGACATTCTTCCCCTGGAACCGAAGTGATGCCGAAGAAGTTGATATGGTTGCAAAGATCGACTAGTGATAAATAAAATGACCTGCGATATTGCAGAAACAATGGTAGAAATCTCAGCCCTGCCTGGATAGATTACCGTAATTGATATTTTGATAGTTAGTCACATTATTTTACTGTTATGGTTTTAGAAATGTACAAAGTCTCTTCGGTAATAGTAAATTTCCTTAAATATAGCAAGGTACTGCGGAAAACCACATTATACCTAAATCACACCAAAGTTACTGTCACTCCCAAAGGTCTCAATATCCGATGAGGAATCTTTCAAGGAGACTCTATGACGTCCCTTTTGTTCTGTCTGTCCTTAATCCCCCTTCCGCGCGAACTAAACAGTAATAACTACGGATGCAAAGTAAACAAGAAAATATTTAATCACCTATTCTACATGGATGATATCAAACCCTTTGCCAAAGATGTCAATGAGTTGAAGGTTAATAATGTATGTGTTTCGTATTAGATAAATGTACAAAAGTAACATTCTATAAAGGAAAAATTTTAGAAACACACTCAATAGATTTTATTATAAAGATTAGGGAACTGGAAAACGAAGTAGTCTATAAATACCTACGAATCAGTAAATGAGATGGAAAACGGCATAATCTAATGAAGGAGAAAGTAAGAAGAAAGAATAGTAAAGGCGAGTGCTTCTGGTGTTAAATACGGAGCTGAAATCACAAAACAGAATATCAGCCACCTTGGCTTTCCCTGTAGTGCAATACAGTTTCAAAATCCTTAACCGGATCAGAGTCACATTAAGCGAATGGATGTCAAAATGAGAAAGCTTCTCACTTGCCATCACGCATGCATCCATCCCAAGGTTGATTCTGATCCTTTCTATTTTGTCCAGATCCGAAGGAGTCAGAGGTTTAGTTCCCTAGAACTGTTCTACAAAACTACAATAACCGGTCTTCGAAGATATGTAAACACCACAGAAGACTGAATGATAATCTGTGTCAAAGAACATGAAATAAATAAGAAAGTGTATTCAGTAATAAAGAAACCAAAAGAGAATTTCAAGTGAGTGAAGAAGTGCAAATAAACCATAATACGCCTACTGTAGCGGTAAAGGACACAAAAAAAGACGGCAAATGGACCAAATGCAGACACGATGGCAAGATAAGCCTCATCATGGTCAATACTCTGCCCGTACCAAACAAACTGATGTAGACTAATCCCGTGCCCATCAGTGGTTACGTAGGAAAGGGTTAAAAGCTGAAACCGAAAGTTGGTTTTATTCTTGCTACACAGAAACAATACTTGCTAACTAGAAATTATCACGCACCTATGCATAAAAATTGTGTTAACCCGAAATGCAGTTAGTGTGAAACACATCCAGAAACAAGTGATCATCTTGTATCAGGTTACACTGTGTTAGCCCCCATTGAATATAAAACTTCGCATCACAGAGTGGGCCAATATCTGCAATGGAAAATCTGTAAACTTTACGGAAAGGAAACCGCAAGAAATTAGTATGAACACCACCAAGACCCGGTGGCAAACATAAAAACCATAACAATTTTAGCTTTTTTCAGAACAAAGCTAATCACAAGATATTGTGATCAAAGATCAGAAAAATAGAATGTGCTTTATTATTGACATGGCAGTTCCTGCAGATTGTAATGTATCTTTGAAGATCTTCAAAAAACTATCAAAATACAAGGGTCTTGAAATGGAAATTTCAAAATTGTGGCACATGAGGACATCAATAATTCCAGCTGTAGTCGGAACCCTCGGACTGATGGGAAAAGGTTCCGATAGACTCATTGAAAGAATTCCTGGTAGCCCATGCCTTAAAGAAATACAATGATTCGTACTCATTACGAAGGACTTTATCGCTATAAAACGTGTGAGATTTTGTGTCGGCTCTTTATTTTATATAAAAGTACTCAGTGAAAATGATATGATAATATTTCTGACCTTAGGTCCCTGGTTTGGGCCCAGAAAGAAATGTGAATACAACAGAAATCATATATAATAATAATAATAATAATAATAATAATAATAATAATAATAATAATAGTGAAGCTCCTCATCCAATACTAAATTATTTGTGGGGTCATATAAAGATCATTCCGCAGATTTGAATGAGATTTATTCGAACAACAATGATGTCGGGGATATTTATTTAAGTTGAAGATAAAATAATTTTAAAGTGTTGCCTTGGAAATCTGTTGCATAACATAAGCAGAGGAAATGTAAAATGCAAAATAAATGCCTTTGGCGCGAGAAATGGTTGGAAGCGTCCAGCATGTTACTTCCATGATCCAGTAATTCATGGGCTAATTTGACGTAATTATGACATTATCCTCTAACAGAAAATCCTTCCTGTCAACTATAAAGCTAACCCTGTTTTTTTCACACATCTCAATGGAGAGTAGGTATTCTTTTCATGCTAAACGAAAGAATTGGTTGTTAGAGAAGCGAGAAGCAAAAATTTATTGTGTTGATAATAACAATCTCTACACAGACTTTGCCCAAATTCATCCCCGAAGCCAACGCACTTGTGGAAAACACATAATTTAGTGGCAGTTGCAGCAAAGATTTCCTCTACCCACGAATGGACACCAGCAGCTCCATAATGAGTTGTTGCTATTGATTTCGATTTGGACCTTCTTCTTTGGCACACAAAGAACGCGACCAAAGTAAAGAAAAATCGATTTGAACAAAGAAAATATCCGACCAGTTTGCTCCGGTTCAGTAAAGAAAATATTACGTAAGAAATGCGTACAGACGGCTTTGTTATCTAATGGCCACCCACAAAGCCTGAAAAGGTGATAAAGTTACAGGCCAACAATTCTGGGGTGGATGATGTGTCGGATCTGGTAAAGATTTGTCTTTTTCTCTCGCTTATATTAGTTGAAACATGGTTTACTCCAATTTCAAGTCCATTTTCTCATTCCTTCCCTCTCCGCTTTTATCGTTTCTACACAGCTTTCATGAACAAATTTATCTCACTATATATATATATATATATATATATATATATATATATATATATTCCTATAACTCTCTCTCTCTCTCTCTCTCTCTCTATCTATATATATATATATATATATATATATATATATATATATATATATATATATATATATACAACAATCCAAACATTCAGTTAAGAATAAAAATTAAATCATCCTTGATAATGGCTAAAAGTATAGCCGAAAGCGCTCGGACATACGCTTGGGCAATTTTTACGTAATTTACGTCCTGGAAAGAAGATAATTATTAGAACACATAAAAAATTAAATAAAATGCCCTAACCGCAGTAGCGTGTCAGTCGTTTCTAATGAAACGAGTATAAAAGAGGGATTGCTGCCACATACGCAATTATATATATACATATAAAATCATACGGAAACAGACTGTTTCGTTGTTTCACAGCTCATTAGTATGGCTAGACATCAGATTGCCTCAAGCCGGGATTGAAACCCGACTGATTTGGTATTAGTCGGAGACTCTAACCCTAAGCTATTGGTGCACAGATTGGTCGAAGGAGAAATTAGACGTATTTAGTTATAGATACACACGCCAGTAGCAGTAATAGCCACTGTTTACAAATTCAATTTCCTCATATATATACACATATATATATATATATATATATATATATATATATATATATATATATATATATATATATATATATATATATATATATATATATATATATATATATATATATGTTGTATAAGAGTAAGTGTTGTTGTCGACACTGTGGTTTGAATAATATATATATATATATCATCAAAAGTATACCCACAGATCACGCGGAGATAACTTTTGTACCATATATATATATATATATATATATATATATATATATATATATATATATATATATATAGAGAGAGAGAGAGAGAGAGAGAGAGAGAGAGAGTGTGTGTGTCTGTCTGTCTGTCTGTCTATCTATGTTCTAGCTGAATGTGAGATTTCCTTTCAAACTTTAGGGAACCAGCATTTTAAGCATTGTCTCAAAATAGTTTTGACAAATTATGGTACAAAGTGCGCAGACATTTCATTTGTAGTTATAGGAACACATTAGTTTTTAGTAGAAATACGCGAAATGGATTTGAAAGTCTAAAACACTACATATTCAGAAGTTTTCTCCTTAACTTCAAATGAAATATTTTTAAAGGATATTCTTAAAAATGCCTTAGGAAAAGTCATGGATCCCCTTTCATTCGGCTTATGGCTTAAATAAGAGGTCTATCTGGGCATATTTATTTTAAGTTGTAGTCAGACTAGGAGAATAAAAATGAATTCAGATTCCGACAACCTTGTGTGCATCTTTGGCGGGGAGGGAATGCGAAGGAATAAATCCTTCAAGAACCAGTAGAAGAGCCTCTCGGATGTTAGATGGCGAACTACAAATCTTGCAGTTGCGCCGGTAGAAAACTTCTTTGGCCTACACTTTTATTTGCTCAAGTTCGTAGCTCTCTGTGCTACATCATCGTCTCCTGAGATGGACTAATGCAACTAGATCAATATTCTAGCCGAACAACCATTTACGCTGGATAAGAGTTTACGATATGAAGTCGATTATTCTGACAGTAAAAGTTCTATAGTCCTAAAAGGTAGTCCCACGTGATTTCTTATATCAACATAAAAGAAAGGAAATTCGCATGAAATTTTTGCTGCACTGTTTGAATTATAGATTACTAATTGAAGTAACTGTCTCGTAAGAGGTCAAAATCTGAATGGGAGATAATTATAATCACACTAGTCATGAGTGCTCGTCTTGTTAGAAAAATATGCGCCTTCCGAATTTCTCGAATATTTAGGCTTATAGTTAATCTTTAACAACATCCCACAAAGGATGTATATGGCACAAGACCCGGTTTACCGTGGGTTTTCCGAGCTCATAGGCTCGGCCAAAAATATTTTCTTAGAACCCGCATAAACATGTCCAGGGCCTGTCTGCCTCCCCGGATGAAGCTTTGCCCTTCAACAAAGCCTCGTCCGTGTTCCTCTCTGATCAAGGCAGAGAGTTCGACAGATGAACAATCTGTTAGACTGTTCCCTATTCAGGCCGATAGTTGTAAATAAATAAATATACTTTTTAATAAATAAAAACAGACCATCTAATCAAATATGAGTATCCACTTAAAATAACATTTAAACAAATAAAATTAGAATATGTCGCATTTAATGCATTTCCTATATATATATATATATATATATATATATATATATATATATATATATATATATATATATATATATATATATATATATATATATATATATATATATATATATATAATGCCACAAGGTCCCCCAAATGACACTCCGCAGGCTTTGAATTTAGAGTTGTTCTTCTCCTAGACCGGTTGTGACCCAAGGCTATACAAGCAATTCTGTCCTGCTAGCTGTAGGGAGGGCAGGAAGGGATAATGTGATACCTTTCCCAAGGTTATTAGCACTTAAGTGAATGTAATGAACACGACTGGTTAAAGCATGCCGCATGAGACATTGGCTCCTCCTATAAAGAGGGACGCACGTTCGAATCTTACCGTAGTGCACATTTTCTTTAATAAGTTTTCTCGAGGGTGATTGACGAAATAAATACTGCTTAAATTTTAAAATAAAACGGAGTGTTTACTAACATACTGGTATCCATATTTATAAGGGGAGAGGTTTCAGTATCAGAGCGTTTATAGATATAGACAGTATAAACATATTAATAAATGCAGAAACAGGAATCAACACTACATGGTGACTGTCAGTTACATACCTTAATACGATCTTCCGAACAATTCTAAACAGCATATTGATGCGTTTGATCTCGGTAACGCTACAACTTTTTCTTTTTTTATCTCATTATACCTATTTTGATTTCGCTGTACGAGATATGAACCAATTCAAATATCCTGACTCGGTTATCAGCGAAGAGGGCTCGAGAATAGACATTATTTTCAGACCGCCAGCAAACGTGTTAATCGTCGCAAAATAGAAAGTCAACTTCTTCCCGAAAACAACGGTCAGACTGTTGTGCGCATTGATCTTTCTCAATCTTTCTGTGCGCCAACGAATCTTGGACATTAACAGCAGGATAGCAACGAAGAATCCAAGCATTACAATTGAGATGCTATAGAATTATCCATTGCATCTCCTACGATTGCATCAGAAATGACGGAGTGCGAGACACCATCAATCCAGAAACAGGCCCATGGGAAAATATCATATGCACCACCATGAAGAGAAAGTTGAAATGGTATGTACATGTCATGAGAGTCAACACTTCCTTTCCACTGCCATCTTACAAGATACCGGTTTAAGAAATAGAAGAGGCAACTAGTGGTTAAAAGGGGTCTAAAACGTCACTGAGTGTACTGGAAGATCATTCACAGAAACTTAGACATTGATACGCAACTGAGAAATGTTGAGGGAACTGGCTAAGATGCACGGAGACCATACGATGACCCTATGATTTTTTAATGTTGCCACCTGACTTTAATGTTACTCTACTTCTTTTTCCTTTGGTACTATTCATTTTATGTAATAATAAACAAGACATTCCCGGTGGCAGCGAAAACATAGTGTAATCATATGTATTCAATATGTACAAGATCAGACAAATCCATGTATAATGCAAAGTCGGACAAGTAATGCAAACCCATAATGTTTTTACTGTGGGGAAAAATTGTGAATGATTTTACTTTTAGAAATGCATTGGCAATCAGGAAGAAAGGGTTTGTCCGTGGTCAGGAAGCGTAACTAAAAAAATAAAACAAAATGCGAATAATGGTATGGTTGTTTAAGCAAATCGATAAGCATCAATAAATTCGCTAAACCTCAGCAGTTGTTCTTATTTTCAAAGCTGGAAACATAAATTGATTTTATAAACAGAACCCATTTTAGATGTTCATAATTTATTTTACCAAAATATATATTGGTGCAAATTTAGGCAATCAGTTGTTCTCTTGTGCATTGAAGGGTAGGTAGTAAAAGAAAGCGAGAAAAAAAGGAATAAGCAAAAATTATAAGAAGATAGAATTTATGGCTGTCAACAGCCGAAACTGCAAACTAAGAACTGGAGACTCCAATATCAAGCAAGAAGAAAAATTGAAATATCTACGAAGTGTTTTAACAGGGGACAGAAAATACTTCAGCAAAAGGCGCATTGAAATAGTGAAATAGGAGAGATAGTAAACGGACAAAGCTTATTAATGCCTACAAATGACAGGAAATTGTGGACAGCCATGATCTCCCGCTCCCTGAAGAGACACGGCATATTAAAAATGAAATACCATCTATTAAAAACCAATAAGAAAGATATTTTAAGTAGTCAGGCATTATTCTTATCAATAATCAATCATCAGTTATCAGTAATTAGGAATTATTGTTAACCTTAAGTATAATATATACTAAAGAATAAGCTTCAGGAAGTTTCGCCATTTAATCTCTTTGCTGTTCATTGGAAACTAGAGAAACGAGGTGCTGGGACAAACTTTATTGACAGAAAAAAGCTATTATTGGGATAAATGTCTAAATAAATCGATAAGCATAACTAAATTTGTTAAATTTTAGCAGTCGTTCTTCGAAACTGGCAAAGAAAATTGATTTTTTTAACCGGAACACATTGAGAAAGAGGAAATAAAAATGAATAAAAGTAGTGGCATTTGACTCGAATTCGAGAAACAACGCTTTATTCGGGGCGTGGATTTAGACTGACAATATTCAATAGGTTGAATCATAAGTAATTTCCGTTTCTTTGCGAATCAATTATATCAACAAATCCATCATCCTAACTACTAAACATACGTGGCAGTTAAGAATAAATCTGCAATACACTGACATGTCGCTGCGTACACAATGGATTAAAAGAAAATGTTATTTTCATGACAATGCAAGCCTGCATAAAATCAAAATTAAAACCGGAAAGGAAATTTGAAACTCAGTTCGTCCGTTCTACTGCACCCGCCATATTAACTTGATTTTGCGCCAACCGATTATTGCCTTTTCGATAACTGCCAAATGCTTTCCCCAGGAAAATTTCTCTAATGAAAAAAGGTTGGATGCAAGTGATGTCAGTGGCATTAGAGTTATTAAGTCTCCTGACACGTTGAACATTGAAGTTTCACAACACAAAGATATTTCCAGGCGAGTCTAGAGAGAAGGCCTTATCTATAATATCATGAATTTTATTTAGCATGCAACAGTCATGAGAGGAAGTGGAACCACAAAGAAATAACAGACTGAATTTAGTATTGAATATTGGAGACATGTGTAAGAATAATTCGGAGACTCAAGAGAGTTCTCTCGCTAATAGGAGATGTTCCCGAGCACCGACGCCATGTGGGCAATAGAGTCCCTCTGAACGAAAGGAAAATAGCCAGAAACAGAGAATTTAGTGGAAAAGATTAATGAATTCAGATTAGTTTCACAAAAAGCTAAAAGCTGGGGAGTGTTCCGAGAGGAACGATGCCACACTACAAAAATTGATTTAATATAATGAATGTTGGAGAAAGAAAGAGTTGAGGTATTTATTTATTTATTTATTTTTTTTTTTTTGGTGAGTTGGTCTAGCTTTATTTGGTTTACTCCTTTTGACCATGGCATGATATAAAGGTGGAATAGGCAAAGGAGAATAGTAACTGCTGGTCATCTAAGATAATATGAGCTGGCTGGAAAATGGCAGCATAGTTTGCCCACCGCAATATATGCAGGAACAACTTGCCATGCTCGAAATTACAATGTAAGAATCTCGATATTATGAGACAGACGAACAGAGCATCCTCTTTGACGATACCGAAGAATTCGAGCTCCTAACTATCAGTCGGGATAAAGCAACCAGAAAACTGCCAATCCGGTATGAAGAGTCGTAGTCACCATCAAAAATCACCCAAATTAAAGCCACCCTTATTAAGACCTCAGAAGAAAGAAACCAGAGGTCCCATGTTAAACAGGATAAAGGGATAAATCTCTACTCCTATTCAAAAGAAGTGGAAGGGATATGGACCAGGCGATATATAAATCTATCTACTCATATCAAAAAAAGGTAAAGAAAAATGAATGGATTAGGCCTAGAATATTGGCGTGGAGCCGTAGATATTTAAGGTAGACATTGTTACGTTACGAATTAACTTAAGACAGTCCTTCCTCTTTCCATTATCGTCTCTCCCTCATCGAGAAGTAAATCTAAGAGCGGTGTTGTCGAGTGGAGGGTTAGCTGCAAGTACATACATTATGGTAGGTTACTTAGGAGACTAACAGTATATAATTTATTAAGTTTTAACTTAGTAGTCGAAATATCCCCTACCAGTATAAAGTTAAAGTGGGAGGGATTAAATCTACTCTTTATCATATAAGGATTTTTTCTTAAGAAGGGAAAGAGAAAAACCCGGGCTCCCACTAAGGCGAATCAAGAAAGCTATTACTTGGATAAAATATAAAAGATAGGATAACTTACGAGAATCCCTCTCTTATGGGAGAGATAACCTTCCTTACCATTAGTGTGTCGAAAAATCAGTCGATAATTTTTTTTCTACCTCTTCCTTTGTATTTTTGGGCTGCAATGTTAACCTATCCCATGAGAAACGAAACGATTTTGGGGGCCAAATTTGGCAGAAGAACAATTACATAGTGGACAATGAAGTGAAACCACGATCACCTCTTTGGTTGTCACCCTGCCTGCTAATCCGCTATATCTCACAGGAATCAGTTCTTCCGTTTATACCAAGGAGGCAGGTTTGTTTATAACAGACGTTTCTTTGTTATTACTCGTAAGGAGTACAAGTGTGTTCCCAAAGAAGTAAAGTCGCTATTTACTGTTAGAATGAGACAAAATATATCCTCTCACAAGTTTGGTTTTATAGATTGCTAGCGACTCTGCATGACTGTATTGAACGCTATAAAATCCTTAATCCTTCCTCTCTTCAATCAATTTGAATTATCCCCCTCTAATGCAGATAAAAAAAGAGTAATTTGCTCGGAAGTTCACTTTCAGCTCCACTCTCGATTCATCTGGAGTACCGCTACCAGATTGCCCTTAGAACAGAGGTTCTACTGAGTGACATGCACACAAACCCTGTCATTGGTTTCTGATATCATTTCTAAATTAAATCCCTACAATGTATGTGGATGAGATGAGATCCTAAAGAAATTTTCTCCTGACCTCTCCATACTTTACAAGAAATACTTTGCTGCTGCCTGCTTTATGGCTTGTTCGAATTCCTTCACTCTATTTCCTGTTTTGAAGAACTCCAAGTATGCCTCTCAAATTATCGCTCTCTTAGGTTCCTACCTCTTTTCGACAAAAGTACTCGACGCTACAATCAATGCCAAATTTTACTTAGCACAGCCTCCTTTTGGCTTCCGCTTCGTCAGGTCTATCACCAAATTTGTCTATCAAGCTGGAGATAAGAAGAGCGAAAATCGAGCTGTATCTCAAAGGCTTTCGACAGGTCTTCTCTGCAATTTCAAGGGCTACGGTGCCACAGGTCGAATATTTGGCATAATCCATACTTTCCAAACAAATCATATAATGATAGTCGTGCTAAACAGACAAATTTCCAGATCATTTCATACGAACGCAGGGATTGCAGGGGCTCGTCTATCCTTGGATTTATGATGTTTCTCATCTTCACCAATGATTTCTATTTCTATCATCAGTTCCCAATTAGATATTTTACTCATGACACGATCATATAGAATCCATATTGCACATTTATAAATCTTCCATTCGTCCATTCATCGGTAGTAGATTTTGTTTAACGTCATATTAACCTCTATAGATGCTGAAATCTAAATAATTTGTACGTAATTTTATGATTTCAACTACAGATATTTTGTATATAATTTTATAGTTTCAGTGTAACGGTATGTTTTTTTAAATATATCCTTTGTGGGTCATAAAATGAATTGTTGGTAATTTTTTTGTAAAAATGCATGTTTAAATGCATTTTTTGTGCTGCATTGATTGTTTTTTTTTTGTTGTTTTTTTGCTATAAAAATGTATTTTTGGTCATTGTCATAAAAAGGTACCGATGATTTTTGATTGGGAGTTTACCATTTACCCATAGCTGGGAGCCTAACAGGTCAGAGTGGACCTGGGAGTAACATTAGTTAAGAGGTGGTTCCACTCTCCCCCAAACATCTAATCTCCTGATCAGATGCCTTCCTGCCAGATGTAGTTTATTGTCATACCCAGGACTACATCAGTGTATTATATACTGCTGCCATATCTGGTCTTGTACTCCTACCATATATATCGAGATCCTTGATAAAATTCAAAGAGTTTTTAATGTAATCGACCCGGACCTGGTATCTCGACTTTCATCCTCCTTTTGTACAACTATTTTCATGGAAACTGTCCTGGGGAGCTTTTTGCCTGATACTCCGACTACATGAAAATTAAGCGTGACACTAGATTAGCAAATAACTCTCATCGTTATGCTAGAGGTAATCGATACTTTTATTCTAAAATTTTCTCGCCTGATTCCCTGCCACAAAAATGTCTTCAAAACTTTAAATGAAACGTCAATCATCATGTTCTGTATTCTCGAACCCTGTTCTTTTATTGTCCCTTCCTCACCTCATAAAAAGTTTTCTCCTGTTACCCCATGCCTGCTAGTAGTATTATCGCCTTGCTTGAGGTAAAACAATTAAAAAAAACCCTGATCCAAGTGTTCGTCGAAAGGTTTTTCACATCAAAACCTACATAATTTTACTCGGAAGATATCAAAGAGCTACCTGATAAGTGATGAGAAGTCTTTTCAAATAATGGTGAATATGTAATTGAATAAAATGCAATTGAAATTTATTCTTTATGGAATAATGTTGATAAACAAGGACGGAATTTTATTTATTACTTACTGAAGAGAAGGAAATTGAACGCTTGTTGGAAGTCCGCCATTGTCCAGCAAAATTAACACAGTAAAATAAAGAAGATAGATAACAGTATTATCGACTCAAACGAGTTAATCAGCGTTTGATTTCAAAGTTGCTAGACTGGAAGAGTAATTTTACAACGTAATTGATGAGCAGGATCAACGTGATTGCCGGAAGGCAAGTTCATCAATTTTGTAATTCGATTATTTTCCATGGAAGTAGTGTATTTTTTAAATATAAAAGCTAGTATCAATGATATATGGAAAATTTATCAAGGCATCCATTATTTACATGCCCAATGTTCACTTATTGATCGTACCGTTTCAACTGAGTTCAAGTGAACATTGCTTGGTCCAGGAATTAAACTCGCAATTACTATATCACCAAATTCTTGAAGCAGTGCTTTAATCCAATAGGTTAAATAATGTAAATAATGATGACTGGTACCGGAAAAAGTTCTTATGGATAGGGTGTTCCTAATAAATGGATGCTTGGAAGGATATATCAATACCACATACTCTTGAGGGCAATATGGCGAATCTTTTCAAGGGCGAGGAGAGGTGGTAGAAATAGACACAGCAGAGAAGCCTGTTGCTCGTCTTGGCCAGGGAAACGAGTAGGGAAGTCGATGACTTGAGTGAAGGATTGGGCAAAAGAAAATTTTATATCTGTACACTGGGAACATCAGTACTTTTAGAATGATTCAACCATGTGCCGTGGTGATCGTTAAAGTAACCGAAGACAAAAGTGTTCGCAGATGGATGAAAAAGTACCTTTTCTATACTGCCGGCTATTGCGTCTAATATACTGCAGTCTTGGGAAGAGGGGGCGATAAAGGAAAAAGAGATAGCAGACGGTGTTTAATAGCGAAAGACAGAAGCACATGTAAATAGTTAGCGATGTCGAAAGACAATTATCCCGGATGTAAACACCAAGGCCATCCATGTGAATGCTAGAATCTTTTCAACAAAGGTGAAGATACCCTGGAACCAAGAATTCATTGGTAGCAATGGAAGAATTCAAATTGGTTTCAAAAAGGGCAAAGACCGTTCCAGTAGGAAGAATTTTATACTGCTGAAGTTGGAACGGATATCGCTAATAATAGAGAAAGAAAGATTGAGGGTGGTAGTTTTTCTTCTTTTTTTTTTTTTTTTTTGTTACCTGGTTCAGTTTTATTTCAGTAACACAGACCTCATACTTTAATCATTATGCAAATTATATTGATATTGCGTTGTTTTTCAAGTTAGATCATTTTAATATTTTTGTAACAAATATCTCGCTATGATATGTCGTATTTTTTTATTTAAAAAGATGCATAATTATAAAATGTTCTTCCGAAAGTAAAAACACATTACAAATAAATGCATTAAAGAAATGCATGGTAAACCAGAAAAGCAGTGGGTTTTAATGGTCAAAAGTTAACACAAACATGACTAGCAGTAGCCTAGGGTTTGGGATATTCTGTTGCACACTCCGAAAGTAATATCTCTTATTTATTATATTGATACTATGGCAACAGAAGATTAACCTTCCCACCAGTAACCCAAATATATTTTCCATAAAAATATCACCTGATATGAAACTTCACATGAAGCAGATGTATGTCATTGAGTACCCCATGCTGAAAATAATACACCCGCTAACATTTATCGACGATGGCAGAAACCAATAGATGTGAGTACAGTGGCGACAGCGATGTGTTTAAGAAGATACGTTTCAGCTGACATATTGCATGAAATGAATGACGACTCGAAAATGCCTACCCAATGGTGTTGAATATATCCAAAAATTGTTTTTTGCAGCTGAAACATTGCGCTGTCCAACAATATTATTATTGTGCCTCCTGTATCCGTTTTAGTTTCTATGGAAATAAATAGGAGGTATTATTTTCGGAGACTGACACACAAAATCGAAATTCCTAAGTTAACGGTTCTTGACCTTTTTTTTTTTGAGTCACTGACACCTTTATTCACATGCCCATATAGTCATGGACCCCTACAAGAACTAACCATTCACAGACAGATAGACAAGCATATAACCATTGGTCTGTTTGGGTTTTTTTCCCAACACTTTACGTGCATTTCTTCATATAGTACTCTCATGTACACTAAATACGGATCACTTTTCAACCAGCCACGCTTAAAAGAAATTGTGGTCAGTTAATACATGAAAACATAATCAAGTCGTGATAAACTGTGTTAAATGAGAATTATCACTTGCTGTTATTTAGGAGCAAAAAATGTCGGTCGTCCAGAGAATGATGATAATCGTTTAAATGGTGAATATGGACACAAAAGCAAGTCAAGAGACATAGCAATCGGCACTGTAAGTAGTGACTGGGTGCGTTTTCTTTTCTTTTTCTTTTTTTCAATGGGAAACCTTTGATCGAGTCAAGGGCTGTATAGCGAATATAAATGTTAATTTTTATCTAATCCACATGGACCCCTTGAAATCCCTCGGGGTTCATGGAACCCAGTCTAAAAAGCCTTGCCCGATGCGATTAGTCAAGATAACTAGTCATCATTGAAAACCCCAGTCTTCCTAGTTTACAATGGATTTCTTCAATGAATTTATTTCTAATGTTCTTATAGGGAAAAATCATTCGTAATGCATTTACATTAAACAGATTAAATTCTATTCACTGCGAAACGCTTGCAAGAATTTCTGTTTACTGAAAATATTTTTCAATAAATTTCTAATATTTTCCGATCATAAAATCAATTTTGTCATGTCTTTCCACAGTTTCGTTTTCTTTATTATATGTGAATTGCCATTATTTCCTGGGAAACTAGATTGGTTTCCCGTTGCATTGCCATTGTTTAGTTTTCGTAGATTTCATTCTTCTCGATTGGCAGCGACCGAAGTTTAGAGAGTCCAGTCTATCCTTTTATACAAGACTTAGCCGAGGGGAGGGGGTAAATCGATGACTGCCTTTCTCGAGAGTATCAATGCGAAAACAACAGACAAAACAGGAAATTGAAATCGGCTCGACGATTCCGCAGAACCGTTACGCCATCTGCGCATTGACTAAACTGTATTTTTTATGCCGTGTCTCTTCAGGACGTGGGCGATGATGACTCTTCATAGATTCCTTTTCTTCATTGTTTGTAAATTGCCATGCATTCTTTGGAAATATAGAGGTTGTCTTTTCCATGGTCTTGAATTCAGAGTTTTCATTTTTATAAACTGGCAGTCAACGGAGGTTAGAGATCCTAAAGAACTTTTAGCTAAGGATAACGATAATTGCCATTTGGCTGGTGTGGGGAGTGAAGAGATGAATTTTGAAGATATGATGTATTTGTTCAAGAAATTCTACTTTTGATATGGAGAAAACGAACAGAATTACAATCATTTCCAATGCAATTTAAGCAACTGAACTGTAATAAAATCATTTTAAATTGATATGCTTTTAGTTTTGCTGTTATTATGAAACGTCGCAAGTTTATTCTTATTCTATTGCTATTCCCATGGCAAATATTCGGACGAGCAACATTCCTTAATTCCAACAGTTGAGACCTTTACACATAAGACCTGATATACCACTTACGCTGGGTCGAATCATCCGTATTCCCTACGTATTCCATTGGTAAGAAAGAAGTCCCACTCAGCTTCTTCATAAACTGCTACTCTGTAGAACTAACACCCAAGAGAATAGTCAACTATTATCTATCCTACATCTCCTCGGACATCAATACAAGAACAACATTCAGTAACTCTCTATCTTGAGTGGCTCTTGGGTCTTGTATTTGGTGACCTTTTTAATTTTATACATATAATCATTAGAATGAATGACACATTCGATGTATTTGTTTAATAATTCCTATAATAAAAACTCTAATTAGAAGCTTTATTCAACGATTTCAGCTTTAATCGCTGAAACGTTTTATTTTATAGTAATGGATTATAAGAGAGAGGGGAGATGGGATGGGCTTATTTTATTACCACAAGTCCTATCATGAGTTCCATTAATAATATATCAGTGTATAATACTTACATAATACTTATATAATAATATATCATTGGTTTCTTTGCTTGTTATCGGAAAACTACATTAAGTTCTTGTTATGTTCTGAGTGTTAGGTTACAAAGCCAATAGTGATTCGTTTTGACATTAAACCTCCTCACGCCTATTCTAAGTCGATGCCTTGTAGCTAAAGGTAAGGCCTTATTAACTAACGTAGGCGTTATTGATTGACATGGCCTGTATTCTGTTTGTATAGTTTTCCCTAAAGCTATGTAAGAAGGAGAGAGAGAAGAAAGTTAAGGGCAATAACTCCAGATGCAGACGTGATAGCTACTTTGTTCTCGTCGCAACATTTAATGACAACATTGCCTATTACAAAAACATACTCTGAATAAAAAATAACTTTTACTTAACATATTGCCAACGACATACAACTAAGAAGAAAAGACAAGAGTTACAACGGTAAAAATGAATGGAATCATTTTGCTTTTCGAAATTGTAAAGTTAACAGAAAAAAATTATCCTGTCCATACAAGCAACATTCGGCGTTCATTGACCAAATGTGTAGTGTTACTGTCAGTTATTAAAATTAAAAGTCCACCAACTAACTACTTACAGTTATTTGTAGGACTTGCACGGTGAGAAACAGATCGCTTTCTCTCTTTGAAGACAGAACTGTAAGGCGCTTCACCAGCTCTGCATTTGATTTCCAGATGCTTCTGATATTGAATTTAGGAGGGAAATATTTTCCAAGACATTCTTCTCTTCACAGACAAGGAATAAACTAGGATAAGATATTCCGACAACGTGAGTTGAGATCCTGTAAATGTAACAAAATTCTACTATTGACAAAATAATCACGCCATGGTTTAAATAAGTTTTACTGTGAAACTTTTAGCTAAAGACGATAAATATCTCAGCAATATATTTTGTCAGATGAAATAAAAGTTGTGTTATTTAATCTTAACTCGACCCCTGATACTTGGAGAATGTTAAATGATGTCTACAGGTGAAAGAAGACAATTCTAATGTTTAATGGCGGTGGTAATATTATGTTATGGATGTGCGTGTAGTGTAGCGGTTATTGGAGCAGAAAGTGGAACTGGTTTACTGACTTGTGATTCCAACTGAATTCGTTAAATTTACATTCACACCAAAAGGAAAAACAAGGCATAACTTACCTAGTGATCAAGAAACCATGTTTATAAGAGATAAAAAAAAGATAAAATTTACTAGGAGCTACAGAGGACAGGATATTGTGGAGAGCCATGATCGCCAACGTATGTGTGTAAATTATTTTCAGATAGAGTGTATTTATAAAGAAACAAAATGAATTAAAAAACAAAATGAAAAACTATTCTTAAACGACGCGTTTTGTCCTGTAAGGGAATTTGTTAAGGCAAATGTAAAGGTCTATTTTATTGCACTTGTTTGTATGCAACAGCAAGGATGTCATTGGTCTATCAATATTCATCAAGTAAGTGAAAGGTCACTCAAAACATATGGAGGAGGCAGAGTGGCATAATTCAGAGTTTAGTAAGAGAATAATAAGCGAGTAATAGTCAAGAAGTATATATATATATATATATATATATATATATATATATATATATATATATATATTATGTACCTCGTGGATATACAAATAAGCACTGCATCCTGCCTGTCAATTTCAAACTTTCACTATAAATGTAGCAAATTTTATGCAATATATATAATTTTAAGGTGTGCCGCATTTATGGAATAAAGTGCTCAATATCAGAGACAGAGTGTATATAAATATGAAAGTGAACATTGAAATCAACACTCAGAGGCGACAGGCTGTTTCATGCTAGACGCAATTTATTTTTTATTTTGTATATATTTATTTACGTCTTTCGGTTTTCGATTTTTAAGTAACGTAATAATTTTTTTATCGTTATATAGAAGTTATAGCTAATTTTCGTCCAATTTTTGAATTGATTGATGTAGTCTATTCTAAAAGTTATTTTGGCGGGATTGGTTTGTTTCTTTGTTCGTTATTTATTTATTTATTTGGATTGATTATTTCTTTACTTGCTTCTGTGTGTATTTATTTTTTCTTTGTCTTTATTCTATTTCGTCTATTCTAACGAGAGTGGTTTGTTAATTTTTATTATTTGTTCGTCTTATTTTACTTGTTTTTATTAATATTTTGTTTATTTTTATTTATTCTTTTCACTAATTACATTATTCGGACTATTGTCCTCATCTTTGTCACCATATTTATCACAACATTTCGTTGTACGCTCCGGCCTTCTTCAGGTGGTTGGAATGTCGAACTGAACCCTTTATTTCGCTCACTGGGGTAGACTGTTCTAGTTCCACGTGCGATGTTTGATGGATGTCAGCTATCTGTTATCTCCTGTTCATTTTCCCTCTTGAACAGGTATTGAACTCACATTCTTTGGGTCTTGTCACTGGATCTAACCAACGCCTTTATCCACTGTGCCATGTGTCCTTGAGGACATCTGGGTATGAATTTCTGAGTATTATAAACCTAATGTCTTCAGCAACCATTTTTACCAGTGCTCATATTGCAAATTTTGCTGTTATCATTGCATGTTTTTACCAGAGCTCATATTGCAACTTTGTTGTTATCATTGCTTTTATCTGGCACTCCTTATTACTGGTTCCCATATTGTATTTATTTCTATGCTTGGTCGGCTCGGGAAATTTTTGTGGCCTAGTATATGTGCTGATACCTTAAGTTTACGAATTTTTCAATGGTGTTCCCTATCTATCATCTCAACATGATCCCACAGAGGGCAGTGATCTCCCTTCTCTCTATATATGTGGTCAGCCACGCTTGATTTTTCTACCTCGCCTCGTGTTACAGCTTTCTGGTGTTCTTGAAGCCTTACCTTGCCTGTCTCTCCTTTATATTCCTTTCCGCAGCTGCACGGGATAGCGTATACACAGTCTTTAGTCATGTTCTCCTCTATGGGGGGGGGGTACTCGGGAGAGATATCTGCGAAGTGTCGTCAAGCTTTTGAAGGTTGTCCCGATGTTATATGGATCGCAGATCCTTTGTATTTTCTCTGATAATCCCTTCACATAAGGCAGGCAGACTGTTTTCTGAGTGTTGTTGTCCTCCTCCTCTTGTACTGGCCTATCCCAGTTTTTGGGGGCTGCAGCCATGTACCCAGGATAGTTGTTACATTGTAGGGTACTACTTATACTGACCAATTCTTTATCTTTATAAAGGGTTCAGTTCGACATTCCAACCACCTGAAGAAGGTCGGAGCATACAACGGCCGAAACGTTGTGATAGATTATTCTTTTCAGTTTTCGATTTTTAAGTAACGTAGTAAAAATTTAGTTTTATGTCTGCATTTTGGGATGAGCTCGGATCGTTTATTTAGTAATTTATTTGGGCCTGGGAAAGTAATAATAGCTACTTTTTCCTCCAAGCAAAGTTTGCAGGTTTTGGGTAGCTTGTTGCAGGCTAATGATCTTTTTCTTATTTTCCATGATATTTTTGGTGTGATTTGCGTTTTGTTTTTAATTTCACAGAAATACTTAGAAAGCATTGTGCTCTTCGCGTATTTACTAATTGTGAAAGATGTTTTGTGTGCATAGCTTCTTTATTTCCAGGGTCTTTCAGTTACTCCTATGTACACTTTTTCTTCATTCTCTGGGGATTTTACCGTGGCTTGGTATATTACGTCGTTTTGTAATCATTCTTTAGTCTACAGTTACACGTGGATTTAATTTGTTCGGGTGGTTTGTTGATAGTTTTCTTATTGTGTTTTTTTATTACTTGTGCTATGTTCTGTAGCTGATTTTTACAGAGTTTTTGTTAAATATTTTGTGTAGAGTGCGTGATTCCGGGAGGAATATTTTACCTACGTTTGTTTTTACGTTATTACTGTACGGTGGGTTGAACCATATGCTATTTCTCTTCCTGTTGGCTTTATTTGTACTCTGTGGTGAGTATTTGAGTGTTGCCGGGAATCCACTCTCTTTTAGGGCTGTTTCGTAAAAACTTAAAAATAGAAAACCGAGAAGAATAAATAAAAATATAGAAAATAAAAAATAAGTAAATAAATAAGAAAAAACAAGTAAAATAAATTAATCCAAATAATTAAACAAATTAACAAACTGCTCCTTCTAAAATAACCGTTAGAGCAAATAAAAATAAAAATAAATAAGCAAAAACAAGTAATCAATCCAAGTAAATAAACAAAATAATAAACAAATTAAAAATTGCCCCCGCCAGAATAACAGAACAGACTACTACAATCAATCCAAAAATTGGACGAAAAATAGCTTTGTCTTCCCAGACCAAAACAAACTATTAAATAACCAACTTAAGCAAATCCACCAAAATTTTTTACTACGTTAATAAAACATCAAAAACCGAAAAGAATAAATAAATATATAAAATAAAAAAATGAAAATAAATAAAAACAATAAATTAAATTAACCCAAATAAATAAATAAACAAATTACTCCATCCAAAATATCCGCCAGAATGCACTACCCACAAAGCACCACTGATCCGTGCATCTAACATGAAACAGCTTGTCGCCTCTGAGAGTTGACTTCAATGTTCACATGTATATGTATATATGTGGGGGGGGGGGGCTTGAACTTATTTCCTTCTATGACTTCTACTGTCATAAACTCTGCAGGGAATTAATTTCAATTCAGTATCGTCTACATCAACTTTGCAAATTCTATTAATAAAGCCATCACTTCTAAAAGCCTTAAGGCCTAAGTTCACATTTCTTCTTGCCATTGGATGAGTAAATGTGTTTGTCACGCCAAGTTTTGAAAATAGACACCATTTAAACATTTTCGTAGAGACTTTAGAGGAGGAAATGACTTTTGAGTTTGATGCTTTTGGGGTGACATGAAAACGTGATACCAGTTCTTCATGTTGCAGATAAATTATTTTTTTCTCAGGAAATTTAGTTGACTGTTTTTTTTTTCAAGCGGATTTAAACGTTATTTTACAACAACCTTGTCGATGCAGACTGAAATTCATCAAGTATTTTAACAATGTCTATACTTTACTATTTTATTCCATCTTTCATTCCAACTTAATGCTTGTTTTTTCGGGTAATGACGAAAAATTCGATAATATTTTCGATCGCTAGAAGGGAGAGCGTGAAAACCGAAAATCAAGAACTAATTTCCAACAGAATTTGTATTCGCGTTCCACACCTTGGGAACGTTTCTTGCATCGACCAGAGAACAAATTCTTTCATCCCATCGTCTTAGTTTTTCTATGTATACGGGCATACGGCTATTTCCCTTTGAAACACCGGTTCTCGTAGTGATCACCGAAGTTTAGCAACGTCAATCCTGGTCAGTACCTAGATGGGTGACAGTTTAGAAATACCAGGTGGTATAAGTTTGTATGTTGAGGTGGTACGCGAAAATAACATTGCGAAAAGTATGAATCCACCTCTTCTCCCCTCCTAGCTATGGATTAATTAAGACTTGAATCAGTAAAATCATTATTATCTCCAAAATAATTCTTACAATCTATAACTATTTTCTTGTATTTAATAATCTGTAAAAGCCCTAAATTCTTTAAAATTTCCAGAAATATATCCTTATTCTTATATGTAAAAGTATGTAAACCAATTTCAAGGATTCTCTAACTGTTCATGTAGGAAGAGGTTACATACCTTGAAAATCAGCATTTTAAATCTGGGTTCTTGCCTAATCTCGAACAACGATGTTCGTTGAGTGATTCGTTTTCTACGTCTTATGTTGATAAGCCGTAAAGCCACAAATTATTTTTAGATTGTAGGAATTTTCTTTTTGAGATAATAATGAGTTAGTGAGACAAGTCTTAATAATTAACCCATAGCTGGAGAGAGAAGAGGTGGACCCATACCTTTCCCAAGGTTAAGTTCGCGTAAGTGAATATAACGAACCCAACTGGAATTGGAGCACGGCTCTCCGACTAACAATTCCAAATCATCATTCAATACAATACCCGTACATTCCAGGTTACAGTAAATTGTATTCCCAAGCGGTCACCCATCCAGGTACCGATCAGATTCAACATTGCTTAACTTCAGAGATCGTACGGGAATCGAAAGTTTCAACGTGATATGCCATAGGCCTGAAAACCCATGAGAGATGTCGATAAAAAAATGCGCAACTCCTTTTGCCATCAATCAGGTTAACACAATCGGTTAAAGAGATGGGTATCCAGATATAAAGGTAAAAAATTTTGTCCAAGGTTAGTTTCTAATTTTAGCATGTTTTGGCTCGAGATCATAAGTTTCAGACACTCAGTGTGGAACGAACTCACGGAAATTTGAACAGATTGATCAATCTTTTCATCTCCGTCTCTAGTTGGATATCACGTATCTTTTGATATCATGCATCTGAAAGTAATAGTTATAGTTATATATCTTTTGATTTTTGTAGGTTTTATCAAAGCAAAAGCCATACTAAGCTGAATGTGATCGGCTAGCTTATAATTCTACGTACACTGGATGCCAAAAATGTAAAAAAAAAAATATATTGCTAAATGTACATTTTACTTTCGCATTTTCAATGTAAAATTGTCAATGGCATTTGTTGTAATTCTTTCCCCCCTCCTTCTCTTGTCAAGACTAAATTCATCGATTAGGAAGAAACGTGTTACGTATGAGTTTTTCTTTTTCATTTGTCATTTGATTACCCATTTAAAGAAAAATGTATAAATTACATAACAATATTTGGTTGGTAATTGGATAAGTAAGCTACGTGTTGAAATGGAGCCGGGTGGGTACCCGCTCATGGCGTTAGGGGTGGCGAACAATACATTAGCACAAAATATATTTTTATTATGGTTTTTCATTTTCTCCCTGGAGATCTGCAATGATTTCCCTGTCTTTCAGAGCATTTCGCTGAACAAAGAGAAAAATTGCCAATAAACTTCCAATTACAACTTAACAATAGAATTCTGCTCTTGTCACATGTTCTTTTCTGTGTCATGTCCCTTCACGACGTCGCCGATGATAGCTCTACACAATTTCATGTTCTTGTTAGTTCTTAGTAAATCTTGTCTTTCTGTTATCTCTCCTAAACCCTGTTCTACCATCTATTTTACACAGGCTCGTTACGTAGTTTGTGCGCTGTTTTCCTCAGTCCCTCTTGCCTTTAAAATGTCCTTGTTAAATTTTTTCCACATTATGTGCCCTAGAGTTTTAACTATTTCTTTCTGATGTTAGGTATGTCCTTTTATGGGTAAATAGCAGACAGACTAGGTCCTATAACTTTTGGTGGCAATCGGTCTAGGAGAAAGTAATTCTGAATTCAAAACAGTATGTTGACCTGTCATATACAGCTGAAAAAAAGGATCGTTCGCATTGGCTCGATGATCCCGACTACGGTCGAATAATGATGATGATGATGATGATGATGATGTCCTTTTCGTTTCCATAATAGGCGATCGAATCTTTGTTCCAACGCATTTCCTCCACTGGCCAGTATTTATGTCATAGCACGCACCAACCATGTATTTTTGAATGACATCCAGATCTTCTCCAGGTTCTTTCCTGTCATTTCCTATGTCATTTTCGGGTCATTCCCTGGTTTTCGTTGAGTTAATTTCCAGATCAGACCCTATTCTGGTCCTAGGTCATATCTTTTATTCAACTGGTACCAACTTATTTCGTTTGAATTATTTCACCCCTAATTAAGGTGAGGAAGCCACTAAGACGCAAAGTGTCACTGAGGATGAAAAAAAATAGAGTGAATGAAACTAAGAAAAAGTTACTGAAGAGAAAAGACAATAAAAAGAACAGCATTCAACGGAGACAGAAGCCTACGATTGGTGTTGCATTTGAATTGTACTTGATTGGAAAAGCAAAAAGCTGGAAAAGGGTCCCATAGGCGAGAAAAGAAACTATTAGAATAGAACTTACGTTTACGAGATTTCAACGGTAAAGTGATGAGACCTAACTTCCATTCTAGTAGTACGCTTAAATCCATTAAGTCCAGATACCAGGACAATATTTTCAAAAATGTTACAAAGAAGCCACGTTACAGCAGTGGAAAGGTGATTGAAGCCGAGATGTCAACTCATGACCGATAACATTGGAAATTCTTCTTCGTATTTTGTCAAGAAACTCAAGATATATAGGAATAGCACTAGACCAGATTTGGCAAGCAATATTCAATGGACAATCAAACAGCAGACTTATAAATACGCAAGGTGAGAAAAATTATCTAACACGACAAACTTTCTTAGTAGCAGGATGTATTATTTTTAAAATTCACTTGTAGTAGCTGACAAGAATTGCATACACTTCAGGCTGTAAAAACAAAACCGAAAAATTGCATTAAAGACATATATTTAACATATATATTTAACATATATATTTAACATATATATTTAACATATATATTTAACATAGTTCTTTGTAATACATAACAGAATGTTTAACTAATATTGTGCGTCAGCGTATTGTTGGATAACTACGTCAATGATTCGCCTTATCCAAACATTACATTGAAAACGGCTAATAGCATTAAAACTTGTATGAGTTCCTAATCGGCTTCGTTATCTTTTGGAGAAAAAAAAACTTCTTCAAACTCAAGTAATGATATTAAAGGCGTTTACATATTAAGTTACAGAAATGATCCATGGAAACAACACTGAATGTATGAGGCCTGAAATCCCCAGAAAAAAGTAATTTTCAATGAAATACACTGACTTATAAAAGCATTTTTATTTTGATGTGTACAATGAGCTATCCTTTTAAGAAGACCCTTATACGAGTGCTGTTGGTAACATATAAACAGCTACTACCTGTCGCAGGTTCGGTCCATCGCCGATTAAACCGGTTTCCTCAACAGGCTTTTCTAGTGAGACGAGTGGGTAACCACTCAGTAGGATCACAAACAAAACATACTGGAATCATGTAACATAGTACTACTTGC
This sequence comes from Acanthosepion lycidas, assembly GCA_963932145.1. Classification (NCBI taxonomy): domain Eukaryota; kingdom Metazoa; phylum Mollusca; class Cephalopoda; order Sepiida; family Sepiidae; genus Acanthosepion; species Acanthosepion lycidas. The sequence continues at coordinate 34,528,186 of OZ010594.1, read as the reverse complement.
CGTATGATGAAAAAGATGGCTAAACAAGATTATTAACAGTCAAAGAATGGATGTACCCTGTTGATGGTCCTGCGGTCATCTAGCACAATGGGGTTGTTTGGGTTCCATAGCACTGCATGCAGTCAATACGGTGATGACACGACATCGTTGGTTGGGGAGATTCCTAGACAGAATTCAAACGGCCAGAGCCGAGGAATCTTCCAATGGAATCAATGGTGACGTGTCTGTGGCCATTGAGAGCCTTTGTAGGATATCGGCTGTGCTTTGATATGGAGAAGGATTACCTTGAACATGACTCCAACACGCTACGTATGAATGAATGCCCTCTCTGGCTTCCAACCCAAATATGTGGAGGGAAACAGTTAGGTGGTTTGCTGCGCGGTGACTCTGCGACCACAACAGGTCATGGGACTGATGATGACGATGATTATTTTTGTTTAGGCTGCTTCTTTGAAGTTTTTATATGATAAATAATATGAAGTTTTCCCCTATTTTATGACGATGGATCGGTGCTGAAAAATCGGACTAAATGACTAAACAATGTGAATGTTTTTTGGCTGAGTTAAAATTTGGTTCAGTATTAAGGATTTTCGGCAAATTTCGATAGTCAATAGTGTTTGCTTTTACAACTCAATCAATTAAAAGATATTTTTTAGAAAGCTAAAAGAATACAACAGTGTATGGTGTCATGTGTAATGATTAAGACGCGAAAGCCAAGGCGTTTGCGTCTTTGCTTTAAATTTAAAAAAAAATGTACATATATTAAATATTTCAGGTGAAAGTACTTGAAGAAGACAACAAAACAAATATGTACATTATATAGTTTATCTACAATTTCGATCTGAATATGGAATTCATTATTCGAAATAAACTGACAAGTTTAGTCGATTGAACTTCCTCATAGCAACTCTAACCACGTCTTTTTTTTCCGCGCGCCTACTTACAGGACATCTTTTAAGAAAATTACCAATGTCCTGATTGGGACTCATTTCCTGATTTTCTATGCAATGTTCCTCGGAGTGAATGTTTTTATTTTCCCGTTGAAAATTATATCACCGAGATTTCTTCGTGGGTGAAACTCGCCATCGAAACTTTCGTGCTAGAACAAAATACGAAGTGAAACCACAATCTCCCCATTGCTTTACTCCTGTCTGTTCAGCCGCTATAGCCCACATGAATCACTTTTTCCGGCTATGCCAACGTAACAGTTCGGATGTTAACAGAACTTTGTATAAGTTCATAATGCGTGTAAGTTTGTCCTCAACGTAACTAAGTCGCTTTTCGCTTATAGAATGAAACACTGTATAATTTAGTTCTCGAGATTACTGGTGGATATGTAAGAGTGTGTTGAACAAGAATAAATTTTCAATCCCTAATCTCTTCAATAATTCTGAATTGTTGTCATCAACTGCTGATAAAACAGTTTGCTTGTAGATTCTTTGCCAACTTCACTTTCGATATATTAGTAAGTATCTTTGCCTGATGCTCACCTATCAGCGGAATCTCTATGGTCCATGGTTCCTGTTATCATCTCAAAACTAGATCATCACAAGTCATGCGGAGATGACGCTCTCCATACAATTGTCCTAAGGAAATGGGTTCTGGAACAGATTCCTGTTCTCTCCAAACTCAAATTCCTTGCTACTTCTTGCTTTCCAATTTGTTGGAAGTCCTCTTATATAGTTCCTGTCTTTAAAAACTAGTGAACCTTCTGATACCTCGAATTATTGTCCTATTAGTCTTTCATCTCCTTTCAGCAAGTACTAGAAGCCCAAATCAACACTGGATTGGTTAAGCATCTCACATTATCCGGCTTTCTTTCAGATAAAAAACATGGATTTCGTTTCTCTAGATCAAAAGCTGTGTTAACGGTTATTACTGTTTTTTTTTTTATTTTAATTTTTTTTTTTTTGAAAATAAAAAAGGTGAGACTGTAGGTGTGGCGTTAGATATCTAGTAAGTCTTTTTTATTTATTTTAACGGGTCGAGCAATAACTGAGCAGTACTAAAATAAGAACTAGGCTAGGTTTCCTTAGGCATGATCAGCGGAACCAGAACAATCTACACCGTTTGATTAAAAGAAGGCGACATTTCGTAATTCCATGAATGTTACTCTGATTGACAGACCTGATGAAGGCCAGACGACACAACGGCAGAAACGTTGTGATAACAAAAACAAAGATGAGTAGAATAGTCAGCATGTAAATATTGAAAACTCCTTATCCAAGAAATTCGGATTGAAAAAAGCACTTTCTGTTTAATTTTCAATTGTTTTTTCTCCAATTTTCGAAAAAGATGTAGCATATCAGGATCGAAAATGTCCGAAGCTCATGATTGCTTTTTTGTTTTTTCTTGTACCTCGGTCATTATCAAGAACTTTGTGTTGGTAGTGCAGTAAGCAAAATTCGCTTGGTATTTTATACAAAGCCAATAATGAATCCTGATAGGGCTTCTAATTTTCTCAGAATTCGGCTCATTGTATTGTTTGAATAAACCCAGTGAGAAGGCACATCCTTGTCTTAGACACTTTTCTATTTTTATAGCTACTGAATTCATTTTCTATTCGTCTGCAGGCAGTTTGCTGCTAGCGTAAGTACTGGGTTATTCTAATATATATATATATATATATATATATATATATATATATATATATATATATATACAAATGTGAGAAAGAACAAATGGAGAAAAAATTGACAGTTTGTAGTATTTGCTTTAAGAAAAAGTTCTCAATACAAAGTAGAGCAATATATTATTATTATTATATTTTTATTATAAATTAACGATTTAAAAATGTTTTTATTATAATCTCTTATAATGTATATATATATATATATATATATATATATATATATATATATATATATATATATATATATAATGATATATATATATATATATATATATATATATATATATATATATATATATATATTATTCAATAAGTATTGATGTCTAATTTTTCTGTTTTAGTTGATATTTTTTTGTCTATTTTTAGTTTCTATTCACTTACTGATCTTTTTTTAAATGATGTTGTTTCTTTCGTATTGCACCGGCAGAAAATATAATATGTATTACATCTAATATATAATATATATTATAATTATTACTGTTAAATATTCCTGAGTATTCACTTCGAAAGAAAAACCGAATTAGTTTGTAAACTCTTTCGTTGATGTAATATTCTGGACAATTGCCCACACTGTTACTAGCTTAGTCAAACAGGCTATTAACACACAAGTCTTTATTTCATTTTCGAGTTTCTTCATTTTCTTTGTCTGCTATAAGCCGATCTTAAGCCGATCAATGTATAATGAACGTCCAGGGGCACATTTAACATTGACAAAGCGATGGGCATTGTAGAATTAACCGTGTATCTCCCTGCCAAATTATAAACATTTTACTGTCCCAGATGATTTGTCACGGCTTGGTGATCGATCGGCTGTCAATAGCAGGGCGTGTTAATGACCAATTCCAAAGATCTTGGCATCCCCAGTCCGTATTTATCATCAATTCCTTCCAGATGGCTACACTCATTAATCAGAATAACGTTTCTCTCGCGTAAAGTTCTGTAAAGTTGCCTCGTTCTTCTGCATTGTCTGCGCAAAAGTGGTTTTATTTTTTTCATTTCTGAAAGTATTAAGGCCAGGAAAACAATTAAACCGTATTGAAAAAATCGTCTTTTCATCGAAGTTAAGTAATATCGAAACTGTTCATTATTTAAAGTGTTAACCACTTAAGAACACTATTTATACCTACAACTGTATAAGACGTGTGACGGAGTAACTACAGCTTACTAAATACCTATAAGTTCTTTAGTAAGCTTACCTTTTAGTCTGTATGACGGTCACAACTAGTTTTATGTGCAGTGTCCCTTCTGGAGATGAGGGACCATCAGTGATGGTGATGGTAACATTACCCGTTTCCCTACAAGAAAACATTTGGCACTAATTGACCGAGCAGCCAATATTGCTTTCATTTGAAATTTATAAAATCTTTCTCTTAAAACACTTTCTGTGAATTTATTTTTCTTTATCCATTAGCTTTTATCGCTGTTTCCAATATTGTTGAGGTTTCCCTTCCGAACCTACGAGTTGAAATGGTGTACTATCTTTACATTTTGATTATGTCATTATTTACTCTTCGTGTTGCTGCTGTTGGTAGTCCTCAAGTGATGGGGTTTCTGTTATTTAGTACAGTTATTTGATTCTATGGCGCCAGTCCACAATGTTTAAAGAGGGATGTCAAGACGATAAGTGATTACGAGTTCAAAGTCTTTTCACCATTGATCTTAGGAAGCGGTTGTATACAGCTGACCGTTTAGATATTTCTGAATGTATTTTGTGGCATGCATGACACCCATATGAAAGTTTCAATATGACAAGGCTGTTTAAGAACATGACTCGAGTTTTCAGGTTGATGTTTTTGTTTCGTAGCAATTTGCGGTGTTGGACGAAACTCTGGCACAGCCTATTCTAGGTTCAATTTCCTTTCCTCCCATACTCAGTTTGTTATAATTGATCCATAGGCTGAAATATATGGAAATGATTATATGTATGTGTGCCATCACTGCTTTCATTTCAGTTCTTGATCAGAGTTTCTGTTTTGAAAATCAGTCCTATTTCCCGAAACACCTGTTAGCAGATGTTGATTTTCTATTCAAGATCATTCTTATCCCAACTATGTATACCTATGTCATCAGCATAGCTCCTTTCATCATCAATACATTGACCTCGGGAGGGAAAGCGGGCTCTATTGGTCGACTTGCTGGGGATGTAGTATGAAACGATCATAGTCCTCCAAAACTTTCTGTTTTTCCTGGTCTAAGTAACTTTTTAATAATCCCTCGTTATCTTTATCTGGAATCCACTCGAACAAATTTGTTGAGTAGGTTACTCGCTTATCTCTCCTGCCTTCAGCATATCCAACGAGTGTTAGTTTCCCCAAGCCCTCTCTCCTCATTATGTATTCCAGAAGTTTATACTGTTTCTTTTTTGAAGGAGCACTCAGTTCATTGTATTATAGGATGCACTGAAGGTACCTTAAAAAACAGATGGTAAATCTTAAACTACAGAACCATAGGCATTGCACTAAACTCGCCAACCACATATGGGATTTGAAAGAAATAAATATTAGAGACCCAAACGTGAGGTGGAGTATGTTGGGAAGGATTTGGCAGAGCTGGTGGAGGTAGTTACAGATTGTGCAGGGAGGTGGGGGTGGCCGTTGTTACTTGTCCGGACGATTATTGAATCAAATACATTTTAGGCCTTTACGTACTCGGATGAAGATTAGCAATGGGGAGTGGAAGGAAGAAAAAGTAAAAGAAAAAGAGAAAGGAGGGATGAGAGAAAGAAAGAGAGAACTGAGTTTTTTTTCTCTATTTTGCCATACCCCCTCCCCTTCAGTGAACTTTTCTGTAGCAATATCTGGTTAAATACAAGTTGCGGGGCGTTGGATAATGTAATTTACCTCACCACCTGATGATACCTTGTGGTTGAAACTCGGGTAGTGAATAATAATTATTAATTATTCTTTTTATATTATTAACCTACTCTACACGTTCTATTCTGAACGGTCTATTGAGCACTTTTTTTTACAAAATATACATCTTTGGCCTGGAATTTTTCCAGATGGGGAGGTTGTTCTAGTTCCACATGCCATGTCTCTCCCGGATGTCTTAGTATCAGTTTATTTCGTCACCCGGGGTAGATTGTTCTATATCCACGTGCCATAACTCTTCTGAGTGTATCAGTTATTAACTCAACTCTCCAATTTTTTGTTCACCTCAGCTGTAGCCAGGTATTGAACTCACAAGTCAAGTCACTGGATTCAGCCAACGATTTTATCCACTGTGCCATATCTTGAGTATATCAGTGTATGAACTTTTGAGACATATAAACCTAATATATCAGTTTACATTTTTTACCAGAACTCATATTGCAAATTTTATTGTTATCATTGCTTTTTCTCTAACACTCAATATTACTGGTTCCCATATTGTATTCATTTCTATACTTGGGCGGCTTAGGAGATTTTTGTGGCCTAGTGTATTATTATTTACATTTTTTATATTATTTACATTGTTCGGACTGTTGTCCTTATCTTTGTTGCCATATTCACGACGTCTCGGCCGTTTTATGCTCCGTCCATCTTCAGTTGATCAGAATTTCGAACTGAACCCTCTATTTCGCCCAGCGGGTCAGTATAGCGGTACCCTACAATGTAACAACTACCTTGGGTACCTGACAGCAGCTCTGACATACTGGGATAGAAGGTTGCAAGTGGATAACAATACTCAGAAAACAGCCTACCCTATGTGAAGGGATTATTGGAATAAATACAAAAGATCTAACATGAGGACAAACTTCAAAAATGTCTCAACACTTCGCAGACACCCTCTTCCAAATAAGGCCTTCCTGATTTAGGCGTGATACGTGGAACTAAACAATCTACGAAATAAGAATGCCAGGATGTACAACGGCTGAAACGTCGTGAAATATGGCAAAAAAGATGGGGACAACAGTCCAAACAATGTAAATAATGTAAATAATTGCAATACTACATCCCAGAGACAGATATTGGAAAGGTCCCAAACCTAAAAAAAAAAAAAAATTTATCGTTATCCTATTAGTAAGAGGAAAGACCAAAGTATTTTTTTGATTATTTTATTAACTTTTTAATCCTTTGTAGCACCTTCGAAATTTTGGTTAAAAAAATTTCGTTTTCCTCAGCGGGTGGTCCAAAGATTCTTTCTTTTTATGTGCCATCTCCTTTCAGGACGTAGTTGATCATGGCTCTCCACTTCCCTCTATCCCTTGCAGCTCTCAACAAGTTCCTTTCCTCTGCTTCTTCCCCCAGACCACGTTCTGTCATCCACTTGCTTAAGCCTGCCAGATATGTCACACGTTGTTTTCCCTTGTCTCTCTTTCTCTCTATTCGACTCGTGAGTATCAGATTCTCCAGATCCTCCTTCCCAGAAACTTCAGCTGCCTCTTCTGGATATTAAGTATAAGCCTCCTCCTTGTTTGTAACCTCTCATCGTTGCTCACACACTCGGTCCATGATATCCTTAGCATCCTTCTGTAGAACCACATCTCTGTCGCCTCGAGTCTCTTTGAGGAAATCGTCCAACATTCGCTGCCGTAAAGATCGGCAAATGTCACGTAACAGGTCAGTATTCTTTTCTTTGTTACCAATGATATCTTCCTGTCTCGCAGTACTCTGCCCAACGTTTGGAATGTGTTCTTGGCCATCCTGATACGCCTACGGATCTCAGTGTCGCACTTACCGTCCTCTGTCAAGACGCTTCCCAGGTATTTAAACTTCCGCGTTTGCTTGATTCTAGTGTTCCCGACCTTCATATCGCATTTCGGGCTCATCCTCTTACTGACGACCATGCACGCCATTTTCTTGTAGTTTATGCTTAGTCCCTTCTTCTCACTATCCGCCACTACCTTCCGTAGGTGATTTTGTAATTTCATTTCCGTGACTGTATGTCAAATTTTAGCGTCTTTTTTGCGGTAAAAACATTGTTTTGAAAATTCTTATAAAAATCAAAAAATTGTCGGATTTTAATGAAATTTTCAGGACGTATTCAAAAATGAAGGAAATTCTTTTTGAAAGTTTTTGTTTTTAGAAAATCTTGATAATTTTTTTTTTTTTTTTTTTTTTTTTACACTGTTACCCCGACTTACTTTAATTTTTATTTCGTGAAATTAAAATTCCAGGATCTTCGTTAAAAGCAGGATTCCTTGGAGAATTTAAATCATCAATCTGTTTTTGTCAAACAAAAATACCATTTACTGAAATTCAGATGTTATGAATAGTAAAATAAAAAAATGCAATAAAACTATGAAATTATTTAATTAGAAAAGCTTTCAATTAATTTTATAAATAAAATATATTAAGAGTACTATTGTCTTAAGAAAAAGATGAATAATGAATTTTTGCAAGAAATGTTTTCATATTTATCAAATTTTAATTTAAAAAAATTTTATTAAGTTTTAAATCTTTTAAAATTCTGTATTGTAGCGGTATTGATGATATTATTAAATGAAAACTATATTTACTAAATGTAAATAGAAAAGTTTAATCCAAATCATAAAACATCAATATTTTAGAAACAATTTTGAATTTTGTTTATTAGTGTATAAAAGTGGCGTATAATGTATACACAACATTAGCAGAAAATAAAATAGTAAATTTAAAGCCAAAATTCTTAAAATTCAATAAAACATTAGATTACGGAGAATATTTTCCCAAATGTTTAAGATTACAAATATTTAAAAAAATTAAATAAAAAAGACGCCCACATCATTTTCTTCAATTATGTTTTTACAGATAAATACTCCGTAGAAAAACATGAGATATGTCATCACCTTGCCAATTACGTCAACATAGCTAAAAACAGCTACTGTCTGATTAAAAAAATGCATTTCTACGATATTTTAAACCTAAAGTAAATTATATTTGCTTTCAATCTCATTAATTATACTTTAAATCAGCTAAAATAATGTTTCAGAAAGTTATATTTTATATTTGGAAGATTTTTTAATAAAGTGAATTGCATTGTGATGAAAGACGAATAAAAAAGGCGCTGATCAGTTATTTTAAAAATTTATTTCCAGTGAATTTAAATTAGTGTTTGAAATAAAATAAAATATTTTGCTTACTGGAAATATTACATTTAATCAATTAGCTTGAAATCAAAAATAAAATAAAAGCTTCAAGAAAGACCTTTTTATTTTTAAAATTCATTTTAAACCTTATGTATTGAGGTTTTTGTGGAGGTCCCTAATATATATATATATATATATATATATATATATATATATATATATATATATATATATATATGTATGTATGTGTGTGTGTGTGTGTGTATGTGTGCGCACGCGCGGTATTTAGTGGAAAGATCTCAATATCTGTGATAGAGCTAATGTTGGTACCTCCACTTTTTCGCGGGGAAACAGCATAGCATAATAAAAAAGGCCACAAACTTAATAAAAACAAAATGTTATCGTCAAAATGATTGTGTTATTATTAAGATGAAAAACCAAAGTATTTTTTTAATTATTTTTTTGAATTTTTTTAATCCTTTCTACTTTTAATTAATTAATTAATTTGGAAATTCTTGCAAAAATCAATTTTAATGAAACAATCAGAACTTATTCACAAATGAATGAAATTATGTTTTAAATTTTTTGTTTTAGAAAATTTTGGTAAAAATATTTATATGCCTCTCTACTTACTTTAATTTCAGGAAATTTCAGGAAATATCTTTCCTATTTCTTGAATTTTTTATTAGTTAAACGTACGACACATTGGAAAATGTAAATCATCTGATTTTTTTTTTCAAACTTTCACTATTCTAACTGAAAATCTGCTCAGAATTCTAGACTAAAAATGTAATCAAACTATTTAATTAGAAAAGCTTTTAATTGCTTTTGTAATTAAGAACACTATTTTCTAAAGTAAAAATAATTTTTTTCGATGAATAATGAAATTTTACAAATATTTTTACATTTTTTTAAATCTTAATTCCAACAATTCATAATAGTTTAAAAATAGTTTAAAATTCTGGATGTGTTATCGTAATTAAGTGGAAACGAAATTTACGAATCCAAAATTGAAAAAATTAATAAACATCGTTTTATTATTCTATTTTTAAAATATTTTTTTTTTATTTTTTCACTTTAATTGTTCCTTCTTTTTTTTTTATCTAGGAAACATGTCATTATTATGAAAAGGTCGCGTGCTTGGACTGAAAAAATAGGAAAATGTTTTTTAGCTTATGTTAATTAAAATTTATTAGCTACTAATGATTAAACAATGTTTTAATTATTATAAAAAAATTTCAGATCAATGTGTTAATTTTCTTGCTTACATATCTTTATTGTAATTTCATCTGTTATCAAATTTTAAAATTAATTTAAGAAAATTTTATAGTACTTCAATTTTTTTAATTTTTCATAAAGCATCTTCAAACGTAACTAAAAGTCAATGAAATATTAAATAACTGCTGAAAATATGTTAATTTGTAAAAATTGCTAAGTAGAAAAAAATGTGTTCACTTAGATTTCGTAAATTTATGTCAATTCTGGTCATCCATACTAACTGTCATCATCTCAGAACTTATTTATACGTCAATAAAGATCAAAGAAAATCAGGATCCGTTGTTAACAAATGCTTATATTTTAATTTTTTAGGATATAAGTAAGTAATATTTATTTCAAATCAGATTAGTTTAACATTAAATTTGTTAATTTTACTCAAATAGCGTGTCACAAATATATATTTTATTCTTGGAAGATTTTTAAAATCGATAAATTTGCTTTGTTTACAAATTTCTTAAAATTAAGAAAATGGCCGCTTTTAAGAAAATTTTCTTAAATCGGCCAAAAAATTGAGATTCCGATCTATATAATTTTTATTTGAAATACGCCAGAATATTTTACTTACTGGAAATAGTAAAGTTAATCATTTAGCTTTTAATTAAAGCTAAAATGAAATCTTCAAGAATGCTTTTTCAGTTTTTTTAAATTCATTTTAAATCTTACGCATCGAAATTAGTACCTAAGCTAATGTATGCGGTTACATGGATAGTAGTTTGTAACACTGGGTTTCACGCTTTAGCGGTCTTCAGATAAACTGGTTTATTTTTATTTGATTTATTTATTTTTATTTTATTTTGTATTTTTTTATTGTGACCATGACATTACAACATGAAAAAATTCCATAATGGATAATTTTTCATGTTCTAATGAACGTTCACCACATTGTCAACCGTTTTGCATTTAAAAGTATAATGAAAAAATTACGGTAACGGATAACAACACACAACTTTGTATAAATACTTGTACTCATAAACAACATATAGTTTTGTTCTACTTGCAAGCCAGAAGATGATCTTGGAAAAAGATCGAAAGTACTTGAGAAATGAAAATAAAAGAAATTTAAACAGCTATAGTACATTTCTCTCATCCTCTAACATCAATAGATGGAAGGTTATTCGTGAGTATGAACGGATTTTGTTAAAAATTAGTAGACATAATGTCTGTAATCTATTCAATCAGACCTGCCTAAAAGAGAATTTTCAGCCTAAATGCACAAATATATATTCAATTCGCTTGAAGGTGAAGCAGAACTAATGCTTGTAATTTAATGATATAATTAAATTTGAAGTATTTAGCTTTTGATGTTATTCGATGGCGTCACTTTCGAGAATTTTCCTTCTAAGTATGTTTATTTATAAAAGTATGGCATTCCCCAGGTCAAAGTTGTGGTTGAACTTATTTTTATTCATTACTAATGCATTTGATAAATTGTTAAATATAAGGTCTCTTTTATGTTCATAGATACGTTTTTATAAATTTCTGCAAGTTTCCCCAATGTATAGTGAGGAGCAGTTCTGGCTATTTATTTTGTATATAGCTGTCTCAGAATTACTATTGTTGTGGGAGTTTTGGTTCTGATCATATTCAGGATAATTTTGGATGTAGTTGTAAACTATTACGTACATTTAACATTTTATTGTTTGTGAAAATTAAACAAAGGATAAAAAAGGAGTGAATGAAGTTACATATATGTGTGTGTGTGTGTGTTTGCGTGTCTGTGTGTTTCCGTGTGTGTGTGTGTGTAAAAATTTCTCACAATTAAGCTGTAGAAAAAGACACTACCTAGTCGGTCGAAGTAAATATGCACCCTATCTGAGCTGGAGACATTCAATAGGCAATGTATTGTTTTAATTTTATAAATAATCTTTTAAAAATCTCTTTTTCCCAGAATACATTTTTATTTCAACCTTTCAAATATCCATTTTAAATAATTTATTCTGTACAGTATAAGATTTTATATGACAAATTACCAATTGAAAAAAAGTATATTAAATTTTGCCTTACCTAAAGTCGGCGACAATCAAAGAAAGTCTTAACTCGTCGATTGGATTGTTGAGGTGAGGAATATGATCGGGGTAGTGTTGAGGAAATGATATCAATCAGCAGTACGAATTCATAGAGAGAGATATAAACACACTAACGCATACACATATATACGAACACATACATTATTAAAAAAAACAATATATCAGGCTAGAGATTTTTAAAAATTATATATTTTAGTTAGAATAAAGGAATCATTTTAGCATCTAAGTTATACCAATATTATATTTTGTTAAAGATTTTAATGAGCCTGACTATTGACGACCTAGAGTCGCCACTGGTGTATATATATATATATATATATATATATATATATATATATATATATATATAAAGACAAAAAGAAAGTGTTGCTTTATCGATGCGTTTCGGACTGGGATGGACTTTAGCAAGGCAAATGTTAGGATTTTATTTTGCAAAATCTATTTATAAACAGAATTAAAAATATCTGTTAGGTTTTGAAAATTTTAAAATATCATAAATATTCTTCAGGCTAACTATGAAAGTCAAGGTAAACTATGGAGGACGCTAAATTATGTAATTTAATTCCTTATAAACGAAATTGAGTAAATTTTATTGTTGTGGTTGAATTTTTTCTTCTTGAAATCAAAGGACGAAACGCGCCGGTAATGAAATGTTAGCATTTTGTCTTTATACATATATACATACATACTACTCGACTCTCCCGTCGAATTCGACGTATGAGGGTCAAGCAGATTAGTATATATGTATATGTGGGTGTATATATGTATGTGTGTGTGTATGTGTGTGTGGGTACATGTATATGTGTGGATGTGTGTGTATACACTTTTTTATAATTTCTATATATGTATGAGTGTGGGTGTGTAGATATAGATGGGTACATGTATGTCGTTCCATAGATATGGGATGGCGGGTAATCTGTGTATGTAAGTATGTATAAATATAAGAATTTGTGAATTCATATATATAATATGGGAGAATATAGATATAATAATGTAATTATGTATGGATTTTGATATGTTTTTTGCATGCACGCACATGTGGGTGTATACATGTATATGTATATATTTGTGTATGTGTGTGTATGTGTATATGTGTGCATATGTGTATATGTATATGTGTGTATATGTGTATATACGTGTATATGTATGTGTATATGTATATATATATGAGTATGTATGTGTGTATGTATGTATATATATATATATATATATATATATATGTGTGTGTGTGTATATGTGGGTATATATGTGTGTATATGTATATATATATTTATGTATGTGTGTGTATATCTACATATGTATGTGTGTATTTATGAGTATATATATATATATATATATATATATATATATGTATATGTTTGTGTATGTGTATATATAGATATATGTATATATATATGGATATATATGTATATATTTGTATGTATGTGTACGGATATGTGTGTATGTGTATATTTATGAATATATAGAATATTATAAAAGAAGGACTTACAGTCTTGTTATTAATGTTTTATCTCATTTTCTCCTTTAATATTCTCCAATTAGAAGTGTGAGTTTAAAATTCTTTATAATATGGAGGTAAATTTTTAAATTGATAATTTAATTTAAATTGAAATATATTACACTTTAATAATCATTACTGATGATAAAATATTTAAATTGGAAAAAATTTTGATATTTAGAAATTACATGAAATTACCTGTGTATATCGGTACATGGGTACCTGTATGAGTGATTGCACATGTCAAGGGACGTATGTAGATGTGAGAATTGCATGGGTGTGTATACAGTATATGACAGAGCAAGATCTTTAATATTACCTTCAAATATTACCCCATATTAAATAAACTTTAAGTAAAAGAGATTACCTATCTAGAAACATTCACTAGTTAAATTCATGAACAAAATTCAAACGGATAGAGATGTTAACTTAATAATCAATAATAATTTTTTTTTAAATAAAAAAGATTACAAGAAGTAAACTTATATTTTAAAATAAAATTTTATCCTTTTAATGTACTTTCTATGAATATTTTTCTAATCGACTATTTCATAGAAAATCTCCAAAATTTAAAAAAAAAATTAAATCACTAACATCAAATTAAATTCTTTGTAGACAATTTAGACATTCAAATTTATATCAAACATTATAATCTTTATGAACCCCAAAAATAACACTTTCAAAGTAAAACAAAATAACAGCGTTTTTTCGATCCTGTTTTTTTCCAAAGAAAATTAATGACACCTTCTCTCATGACTTCCTTCTCTCTTTTTCTTTTTATGTCTTTTTTCTCCTCTACCCCTTTTATATCAATATATAACTTCCGTTAAGTTAACCGTTTAAATGTGTCAATGTCTGGACCTCCTCAAGTAATTTTAAGAAATGAAAGAATAGAAATATTAAATTACATCTAACTCACTCATGTCTTCTCTCCCCGCCCCCACCTCACTTCCTCACTTCGTTAATTTACATGTGCTTAATATGGCCCGTCAAACATGTGTAAATTTCTTTTCATTTTTTGTTTCAATCGTTTCATATCTGAATTTTATACAGTATTCATGTCCGAATTTTAATACACACACGTATGTGTGTGTGTGTGTGTAAATATGTCTTTATTTAAGCGTACACTTGTGCTCTAGGTTTATTATTAAGAAAAACTTATGAATTGTTTACATCTGGAGTTAACCGCGGATACCCGAAACTGCATAATGCGAACCAGTGGATAAGGTTAAATCGTTGTAGATGGCATGTCATCGTTTGCAATTGTGTTTTATTAATGTAAGCAATGAGGACATCAGTGAAATGCACAGAGAAATGTGTTCCCGCTAATGATTCATTAATTCAAAAATGAAATAGACAAAAGAAAAAAAGGGCGAAGCTAAATAACGTTAAAACTGATTAGAAGTCGTTCATCAGACGATCGATTAGGAACATCAGATGAGATATTTGTGACCTTGTGCCAGACAAAAAATAATTTGATCTATTTTTAAATTCATTAATTTATTTGCGAATGTTTGTACAGTGCATAACAACTTTCATCCCAATCATACACGCAGAGACAGATCTATCTATCTATCTATCTATCTATCTATCTATCTATCTATCTATCTCTTTATCTATCTATCTATCTATCTATGTCGTTCTGTCCCAGGCTAAATATACACCTGGTGTACCAGACCATACGTAGCAGTTACCATACATAGAATATGTTTCCGTTGATCAACTGAGGGTTTCTGTTCAATATTCTCTTTGACTATTGCCGAATGAGACATCCACCTGAAGAAGGCTGGAGAGTCCAGCAACCGAAATATTATGCCAGCAAGAAGAAATAGAGAAAGCCCTTCCGAACTGATCAATATGCAATAGTAACAACATTTCCTCTTAGTAATTCAAGCATAAAAATGCTGGTATAATACAGTAGCCGACCGTTCGGTAAAAAACTGCTCTGTAAAAATCAATTTATTATAGCTAAAACACCACTTATTAGAAAGTCCGATAAACATTAAATAATTGCCTAACTTCCTGTCTGGTAAATTGACGTATTCTGTTATTCCATGAATCACAAATTCGTTCGTTGCAAATGTTTTCAATTCGTAAAACAAATGCAAATGTTTAAATCCCGGTTTATATTACCATTAAAAAAAGGATTTTTGTGTTCCTATCAATTATAACTAATGACTGATCGGTTGCCATGAAATTATATTCTTGTAATTGATTTATTTGACTTTTTATCATTCTTTTAATTTTATTGATTTCGTTTACTCACTACCGACAATACTTTTTGGTTTTGAAGTGGCATCTTAACATTCTTTCTTTCGTTTTCTCAGTTTTCTTTTCTTTTAAGGAAGTGTATTTGTTTCTTTGACCTTGCATTTTTTTTATTGCTTTCACATTAAATATAGAGTTCTAAAGATGTTACCGTAATATATTTTGGAAAAATAATTTTCTAGCGAGAGAATTGGATAAAATTCTTAAAATTCTCTGCCGTTGGGTGTAGAGTATCACTCCTTGAATCCTGTACAGATTATTGCTCCCCCTTCCTCAATGTAGATCATTGATCCTCCAACCAGTGCAGAACATTCACTCTCTCTCTCTCTCTCTCTCCCTCTCTCTCTCTCTCTCTATTGGTATCAGTCAGACATTCTACCCCTAGGCTATTATCTCACGGCAGAGAGACAAGGAAATTTTAACGTTTTGTATGCGAAATACGCCAGCGGCTCGAAGAGCAATATATATACATATATATATATATATATATATATATATATATATATATATATATATATATATATATATATATATATATACCTGTCTGTATGTCTGCTTATCTATCTGATTAATTCAAACGTCAACGTCATTTTTATTGCAGTTTTCCATTCGGGATAAGTTGTATGGATCCAAATTATGGATAAACAGTTCAAAGTCTTCTTTTTGTCCTGTCAAAATACTATAGAAAGTTATCAGACTGACCATCTGTGTTGAATTTAATGAAACATCTTTAAATAAATTTGTTTTACCTAAACACACACAGTTACACACCTTTTTCTCTTTGCGTGGTTTTGTGTGCATGTGTATGTGTATGTGTGTGTGTGTGTGTGAAAGAGAGAAAGAGAGAGAGAGTGAAAGAGAGCGAGAAAAAAAAGTTCAATTCGTTCTAAATCCGACGGAATGGCAGATATATAAGGTAAATTGGAAAATTTCTACTTTGAAATGTTTCAGGTCTAATTCTACAATCTCAATTCATTAGGATCTTAATGATGCGTTTAAATATACACTTCATTAAGCTGATTGTCTGATGGAATTTGCAATTCCTCCTCACTTCTTAGCCATCACAATAGCGATAGATCTACTGATGTCTTCCTATATTTCGCCATTGTCATATATTTCGCTTATTATACCAGTAATCTTATTGATCCAAGGCTGACAACATCTTTATTACAATCCCATCTCGTCCTGCTACTTTACTTCTGTTCACCTTAGAATTTATTGATCTCACTTCAAAGTTTAATATTACACATCATTTCTATATTTTTATGTATTACTGTTTTCCCTTCTCTATTGTTGGGGTAAAATTCTACGTTGTATTTGTTCATTCTTTGAAGTATCTTTCATTTTTCTTTTATGGGCTCTTCCCTTTTAGATTCTATTCATTTTGTCAAGAGGCATGTTTTCTATCCTGTTATTTTGCCTGCTTGCATTTCTTTTTAATGTTTTTACTTGATATCTTATACATTTTGCCATTCCTTGATATTGTATGTCGTCTCTTTTTCATCAAGTCGATAATTTCACCTACGCTCCACTTCTTTTTCCAAGTTTCATTTTATTCCTGATGACCTCGTTTGTCAATGTCATTAGAGTTTCCCTTAGAGTGTTCTATTTTTAAGACCTTATGTTTGCTCTTAGAATACGTCTATTTGCAAAATGTGTCGTCTTGAAGCTTATTGTAGTTTATGCATTTCTATGGATTTCGTTAATTTTTGTAGTTTTAATCAGTGTTTACAGAAGACTGGAAAGTGGTCATTTCCCCAGTCAATGCTTGAATACGTTTTCTTGTGTAGATCTATATTTCTGATTCTTTTATTGATTGTTTGGTAGTCTGTCTGTTCTTGTATCTCCTGCGGCGTTTATCCATGTCTGCAAGAATATTAGGTGTTCGTGAAACTAGGTGCTTGTTCTTGGTTGTTTGCTGTACACGAATTGACCCATTTTTCTTCGCGTTTACTGCGTGATTCAATTTCGTACTTGTATTTCTCCGTTCGTTTTTAACTTTTATTCTTAATGTATGATGATCATAATTACTTGCGATTCGCAATGGCCTTTGGCGTGTTTATCTCGTTTGGTATGAAACTTATCTATTTCTTCTACGTTGCTTTACGAATTTGGCGCGTGTATGAAGTGAGATTAATCGGAAAGAAAATAAGAAAACTAATATAGATGTGGGATATATTGAGCCGATAAATCAAATGTAGATTAACGCTATAAAACAAAAAAAAAGACTGAAAACATATGTAAAGGATAGACAGAAAGATACATTCGCAAAGATAAGCTTTGTTTGTTACTATTCCCTAGAGGAATAATGCTGTGGCTATCTATCTATCTATCTATCTATCTATCTATTCCAGTCTGTTCATATCTATTTATTTGTCTATCTCAATTTGTTTATATCGTTTTGTATTCCTTTCTATCTATATATCTGTCTGTTTATCTATCTGCTTACGCTCACATCACGTTGAAGCATCGCTTCTCTTACAAGTTAAGCAACGTTGAGTCTGGTCAGTACCTCAGTTGGGTAACTGCTTGGGAATACCAGGTGCTTTAGGCTTGGATTTGTGGGAGGTGTAATGCATAATGGCTCGGAATTGTTGATCAGAGAGCCGAGTTCCAATTCATGCTTCAACACAATATTTAAAACATGAAACAGACTGTCATCTATTCGTGTTGATATCATTGTCCACATTTATATTTACATACGCGCTATCTCTGATATTGAAAAATTTTGCCCATAAAATCTTTGAAACTCTTTAGCGGTGAATTGCGTGACGTCCGAAACAGTGATATCCGGGATACCGTATTTAGTAAATAATTTATGCAAGTCATTCATTGTAATTGTAGAAGCTGGACTCTTGCATTTTAAAATTTCTGGACATTTGGTAAAATTGTCGACAACGATTAAGTCGTAGACACCATTTATCGATTCCGCCAAGTCGATGTAATCTCGACTACGGTGTGTCTGTTTTGGGCCAAGGTTGGAATTTAACTGGTGCTGATTTTGCTGCCATGACACAACCTCTGAACGCTTTTACCAATCTCTATATGTTTTTGTCCATATTTGGCTATCCGACATAGCTGCGCATGACGGCTTTCATTCTAGAGATTACTGGATATCCTGTATGAAATTCTTTCAACATCATTTTCTGAAGAGATGCGGGCATTACCACTCTTTCATCATACATTAACATAGATTGAGAAAATAGTGTCACTGTCAGTTTTCAATTTAATTTTATTTTTCTACTTTCAATTTCCACCTTAGTTGCTTCTTTTTTCTCTAATAAAAGTATCCACCTTTATTATAGTGTCATCTACCAGCGGTATTGCAAAGAACGTTCTTAATCTCATTCTCGGCACTTAGCACTGCAATTGCCGTATCTTTTAAGGGTTCACATAATTTAAGCATCTGCGTGATTTAGCTTATCTGATGGCAAGAATTCCATTTTAAAATTGTAATTCATCAGAATTGTCCCCCATCACTGTAGTAGTAGATTACCTGTATGTGTCAGGATACCCTTTTTCGACCCGAAAATGCATAACTATGGACGGTGGATGAATTTGTGAAATTTTTTCACAGCAAAAATTGTTCCCAACGCCTTTTTCTCTGGTTACAATTCTCCACAGCTGATAAAAGTGTTCTTTACTCCTGTGCTATCGTTTTTACAGAATCATCTTTATGGCACTGATATCGTAGTTACCAACGTCGATCGCTACGATTATTTTTAATTTTAGATCAAAATGCGAGAGAAACAAGTCCGATGTTCTTTTTAATTTTTTCGAATGTTTTTGACATTTGGCCATCCCACATTTTTTTTTTTTTAGTAAATTATTTGATGGAGTTCGGAATAAAAACATTATAATAATTTGCGAAACTGAAAATACTTGTAAAGATGAGATATTTGTTGCGGAAGCCATATTTTTAATCGCACTTAACTTTTGTTGGGTTTGGTTTCCTACCGTTTTCGTCGCTGATTTGTCCCAAATATTTAATTTTCGTCATGAAAAATTCGCATTTCTAATCACTCAATTTAAACCATTATTCGATTGTCTTTCTGAATACCTCATTTACGTACTGAATATACTGCTCTCAATTTTCACTTTTTATTGAAATGTTATCTAAGTAAGCGATCCTGAAGTTTAGATCATCGAAAATTGTGTCCATTATTTGATGGAAAATTCCAGATGCTACCTTAATTCCAAAAAGTAATCTGTTAAACTTGTAAAATCCCTTCAAGGTATTGATTGTTAAAAGATTTGAACATTCTTCGCCAACCTAGATTTGTAAATATGCGTCAGACAAGTCCAACCTTGTAAAGTACTTTCAGCCATTTAACTTTGCGAAACTTTCTTCTGGGATTGACCGAGGGTAATTGTAAGTTTGTGGGAAATCATTCATCCCTGTGAAGAAATTAGTATATACACGGCTTTTGCTATTTTTTCTTTTTCACATAGACGGTCGAGGGTGGGGTGACCGCTATAATCTACTTTGGAGATCCCTCACAAATTTTCAAAGTGAACCAATTCCTTGTTTATCGTATCCAAAGCTGGAAAGGTACATTCCTCTTTGGTATAAAAATTGGTACCACATTTTCTTATATATATATATATATATATGTGTGTGTGTGTGTGTGTGTGTGTATGTCTATCTATCCCAGTCTAAATATATATCAGAGCATATGTGGTAGTTATCATACTTAGAATATATTCTCGTGGATCAAATAAAGGTTTCTATGCAATATTCTCTTTGATTATTGCCAAATATTACGCAAACCTGAAGAAGGCTTGAGAGTCCAGTGACCAAAATTTTATATCACCAACAAGAAATAGAGAAAGCAACAAGAAATAGAGAAAGCCGTTCCGAACTGGTCAATAAGTAATATTTCATCTTAGAAATTCAACCAAAAAAAAAATATGATGGTTTTATACAGTAACCGGCTGTTCTGAAAAAAAGAATTCTGTGTAAGAACATTTCATCTTAGAACACTTCATCTTAGCAAAATTCATCTCAGATTATTTTCTCTTTGTAATTCAAGCATAAAAATGCTGGTATGATACAGTAGCCGACTGTTTAAAAAAAAAAACTATTCTATACGAACATTTCATTTTAAAACATTTCATCTTAAAAATTCTAAATCTATTTATTTATCACTGTGTGTCTACGTGTTTTTATGCGTGTATATAGATACTTACTAAGCTTTGATTCGTCTGTCACACAGCCAAAAATCGTTAGAGTGCTCAGTTGATATATGCGATCAATCCTCTTACATCGCAGTGAATACTGGTCAATTTTACAGATGGAGTTAAAACAGGAAGCCAGTGAGAATGTCATTCTAACGAAGGATGCACGCATTCAATACAGAAGTCATAGGAAAATAGAAAGAAAGAGGATCCTTATACCCAGTATCAGATATTCTTGGACACATATTGAGAAGAGTGGAGAAGTTGACACTCACAGGTCATATCGAAGGCAAAAGGGACTATGGAGGGCTGAGTTATCTATCGGACCAGCTTCTGTCAATGGATAGCTGAATGAGAGCGAAAGGGATGGCAAAAAGTCAAACTTTATAGAATATTTACTGAGATCTAGAAGCGTTAGTAATTTTTAGAGAGAAATGATCAATGGACACGGTACACAGAAGAAGAAAACCATAAACAATTTGCTTGAAAATAAAAAAAATGATCTCAGCAGGAAATGTGTTTTGGGTGTTTGAAAGAGTGTTAATGTTTAAGGATTTAATTTCGCTGACCATTAGTACCGTGTAGTGGGTCTTCATTAGGTATCCCATACTGCTGGCCTTGTGCCAAACTAAGCTAATCTTATTAAATGAGAGCAAGTAGTGCGGTCGAAGATGAACAATACATATTTCCACAGACAGTTTTCTCTCTGGTTGGTAAGTGTAAGATAATATCGTTTTGCGTCTTCTTTTCTAGCTTTAATATCCCGAAATAGACACATCGTTTCTTCGTCTATCGCCGTGCGGAGTGTCCCGTCTATACAAAAGACGTGAACCCACATCATTCAATGTCATCAGAAGGACGGATTTACAATGACAAAAAAGAAACAAAAAAGTAATTTGGGATTTAAGCCAAAAGGCTCTTACAGATTTTACAAGTTTGTGAACTGCCTGTAACAAGAGATAAAAAGTTGAATGAGTTTAACAGCATTTAAAAATTGCTTATAGAGTTTCAAGTGTTCTGCAGATATAATACACGATAATGTCTTCTAACAGAGTTGATTAAAGATTGAATGACGGACGTATATGACTGATTTAGGGCTCTTGTTGGTAAGGGAAAAAAAGAAGATTGATTGATGTAAAGTAAATGAATAGAAGAGTGAAAGTAATTATGATAAATGAATGAAAGCAAAAGAGATAGCGTCAGTTAGATAGATATCTAGATGAATAGATTGAGAGAGAATGAGATTGATGGATAGAGATAAGTAGATTTAGAGAGAGAGACAGAAATCGAATGAGAGAGAGAAGGTGAAAAAAGTACGAAAGTGAGCAAGAGAAAAAAGACAGAAACACACAAATAGCCAGTGTAAAAAAGAAACAAGCAGAAAGATATAGAAAAAAATAAGAGAGGAACGTGAAAGAATGAAAGAGGCAAAGAAAAGGATAAAAAAAGGAAAAGTGTGTGATAAAGGGTTAGAAATAAGGAAATATATAGAGAGGAAAAGAGAAAGAGTAAAATATAGAGAAAGGAGAAGGGAGAGAAACTAAATTAATGAATAGATAAAGAGAAAGGATTTGAGAAAAAATAAAAAAGAAGACAAAAATGAAAGAAAGAAAGAATAAAAAAAGGAAAGAAACAAAAGTGGAAGGAAAAAGAGAAAGACCGAAATGATGGAAAGAGAGAGGGGGAGAGAGAGAGAGAAAGATTAATGAAGCTAAAATTTAAGGGGAAATGAACGATGTAGTAAAATAAGGAGTTTGAAAAAAATGTGGATAATTAGAATAATCGCTAACAGCCATAAAATAAACGGGAATAAGAATAAGAAAAAGAGATTATAATAAAACGCTGGTAATTTTGACAAAAACAACAAAAACGAAAGGCAAAATCAAACCGGATAATAAAGGAAATAAATCCAATAGATCGGAAAAATTGAGAAGACAAAGAAACATTAGAAAATAAAAGAAACATAAAAGGATAAAAATGAAGAAGAAATTGAAAAGAAGAAAGAGCGAATGAGCGACTGAGAGAAAGGAACATTATATAAAAAAAAACAAGAAAATAAACACAATCAATATTAAAACATCAGCAAGAAAAAAGACTACGACCGGACAGAAGCAAATGTCAGGATCTTTAAGCTATCTAAATAACAATAATATCTGAACAGCTTCCAACAACGTTCGATTTACAAACCTTTGATTATAGACTTGTTATAGACTTTTGCCTATCATTACCATCTTCGATTTCTGCAACTCTTATTAGATGCGATTTTTGTGGCTCGATTGTATGGCGATAACTCGATGCCAAATTGGTGCATAGTCAAATAGCTAATTTCCTTTAAAGATGGTTCATATTTTTTTATGTCGTTTGCTTATTACTACCTTTATACCTTTCAATAACATTGTCGTTGGTTTGGCAAAGCAGCACTCTTTTGCATAGTTTCTGGTTGTTCCTACCCAATCAAATTATATTTCATTTTTCATTTTTATTTTTCAAGTGAGTGTTTTCTAAGCATTTACTGTCTGATTAAGCTGACGTTAGGGCACCTCAAGGCGGTATAATGGTTAGCAAACTTTTTCTCGCTAAGTAAATTACGACTGAATAGTGAGTTTGATCCTCACTGGGTGCCACATCTAACCTATGCTTTGAAAATCAATGTGTTAAGGTGGACCATTTTATTATTTTAGGAATGTGTTCTCGTTATTTATCTTAATGCGGTTTTTAATTATTTTTAATAAAGTAAATCGTAATGTAATTTATTTTTAATAATTTAAATTTAAAAAAAAAATATTTTAGAAATTCGATTTATTTTTGTTAAATTAAATCGAAATTTAAAATATTTTTATAAAAAATTTACTTTATTAAAAATAAATTAAATTACAAGTGTGTGTTATTGGATTATTTTTATATGTATTTACTTTATTAAAAAATACATTTCTTTGAGATTATTATTAAAAATAATTAAATCAAAAAACTAGTTCATACTTTACATAGAGCCTTTTCAAATGACATGTTTGAAGAAATATATTCACTAATTAAGGTTTTAATCCTTAATAAATTACTTTTATTCGTAAGTAAGTTATTTTTTCTGGTGTTGAGTTCACTCAGTCGACGGTTTTGAGCTGGCGGGGTTGAGGTGTCCTGCTCCCTCTCTATGTGGTGAACTCCTTTGGATATGTGAATATATATTGCAAGGTTTTTCACAATTTCTTTTATTTACCTGGAAAATTCTACATATTTTTCTTGCTATTTTTTTCTTTTCACAATGCGACACTGAAATACGCACGCGCATTGGATTATCAAAAGATACATCGTCAATGTTAATCAAAGTACAAAGAAACAGTTGTAGAGTAAGTGGTCATAGTTACAATATAAATGGCAATACTGCCAAAGAAACAGAATTGACAAAGTTCGTAATAAACAACAAGCAGAAAAAGAAAAGAAGAAGTCAATAATAATAAAGCGATCAAGGAAAATTAACAGTAATAAGGTAAAGTAAAAAGTAATAAGTCACAATGTTCACAAAGGAGGAATTGAGTTTGACACAAAAAAAGCAAGTTCGGACAAGCAAACGCAGTGTTCTGATTTCAAGATAAGACAGACCGGGACTGAGTTAGATGAGACCAAAAATTGTCTTATCTTATTGGCTAAGAAGAAATCGCAGCATTCATTTGCGTGCTTCTACCTATAAATTAAGGATGGGCAAGTGTTTTACATCATTCCCTATTGCATTGAAATTACCATCAGGAAAACTTCGTTAGAAACAAAGTGTTGAACTGTTATGTAATATCAATCCTCTGTATGGCAGTGAAAGCTGACCAATTTCCTCGGAGATGAAGAGCAAACTGGAGACAACAGAAGTGTGGTTCTTCTGCTGGGAATTTAATGGACGGAGCGCGTAAGCAACGAAAGAAAATGAAAAAGTACACTTATACCCAGAATAAGAGATACAGCTAAAATGTGGTTGACACCTAACGAGGGAAAAGGGCTTGAAGAATTTGTCATTCACATGGCATATCGAGTGCAGGAGGAACTGGAGAAAGGAGCGGGCTACCGACCTGATGGAGATTGCCTGAATGGATGGCAGAATAGAAGACGAGAGACAAGGCAAAGGACAAACGTTGCTGAAGGGACATGTCACATGAAGAAGAAGAAGAAAAAAAAGTGAAATTATTAACAGGCCTATGCAATACATTTAGTTCTGTGATTGTGGAACAACTAATAATTAATCCGATTTTTGCCGGATCTTTAGCCTGATATTTTCTTTTCATTCGTCATCAGGATCGATTCAAATTAGAATGGTGGCTGATTTTTCATGTAATCTGTCCATGGAACTATAAGATTTTCAATTTCTCAGAGATCTAGTCCACAGGATCTCATCTAATTTCTCACATCATCGATCACTTTCCCAAACAGACTACAGAATAAAATTGAATGTCAGTGGAAATCAGGGAAAATATGTAGAATTTTTCAAATATATATTGCGATTATTTATATATGTGAATTATTAAACAGTGATTGTTGCAATAGTTTTTGCCACTGCTGCTGCTGACACTGCAGAGACGTTATGGTTAACATCAGAATAGAGGGAAAAGATCAGTCGTACTAACACACACAAACACACATAAAAAGCACACACAATCACTCAAGGAAACACGCACAAACACACATACGCACACCCCCATAAACACGCACACAAAAAAAAGTACACGCACACAAACAAGCATACACAGGCATATACAGACATGCACATAAAAACACAGACACACAAGCAAAAGAAATCACATTGATATCAGATTTAAATACCAACTTATTTTGTGACAAATTTACGACGTAATTGCACTTAACAAAACTCGCGGTTAAAATTCCTCCTTTTTCGCCTTTGTGTTTTTATACGACTTCAGTTCTATTAATTTTTACCCCTTCTCACCAATTCTATTAATTTATCTTCCTTCTACTCAATTCTATTATTCAAACTCATTTTAATGTTACAAAATCTCTGTTCTCACCCCCACTACAAAAACGTAGACAGTTTCTGTAGAGGTGAATACCAAATATTGTGAAATAATTCCACACTTGCCAATATTTTAACGCTGGACCTTATACACTATCCTCAAACATTAAACACTATTTTTTTTCCAATCTCTGGAATTATTGATTCTTCAGTGATGACAAAACAAATTGAAACGAAATGAATACTCCTTGGAGATTGCATACACTTTATTTATGCATGTAGAAACATCTTATTATATTGATACTTCAAAAGTATTTGGCCTCGGCGCTAATTAAATATTGCCAACAGTAATGGGTGTCCATAAATGAATAATTCTCTTTTTAGAAAAACCTCAGAGGTCAAAGCAAATTTAATGCAAAAGATGCACATAATTAAGTTTGAAGCACAAAATAGTATATATTGTCAGAAGGAAAATTAATACAGTCAAGAAATGACCAAATACACGAATCAGAATAAATTCATCTTAGCCACTTTATCAAGTATCACTCTTTTTATATGACAGTGAATGCAGGAAAATCTCCTCACAGATGAAGAAAATACTTGAAGCAACAGAAATGTGGTTTTACAGAAGGATACTGAGAATACTATAGACTGAACGTGTGGGCAATGATGAAGTGTTAAAGAAAATAGAAGCAAAAAGGAAACTTATGCTTAATATAAGGACGAAAGAGTTGAAATATCTAGGGTACATAACGAGTAAAGATGGCTTAGAAAATTCGACACTCACAAGACATATTGAAATGACAGATAAAAGCAGCGCATAGCCTACTTAACAAAAGCTTGTGTAAATGGTTGGAGGAACAGTGATTAGGACAGATAGCTAAAAGAGAAAATTTACTAAGTGCTGCATAGGATAAGAAATTGTGGAGAGACATGATCGCCAAAGGTTCTGAAGGAACAGGGTACATAGAAGAAGACTAATGTAACTATTGCTCTTCTGTGTATGTATATTTGTTTAATGAAAGCAAAAATTATTAACGACGTTTACTTGTCTGATATTTACGTAACGTAACCATAAAATTATAATAAAATGCGAAAACTTTTTTGAAATTCATTTAAGTAACTCTCAGCTTCGGTTTTGTTCTTTTTTCATAACTTTCCAAAAGAAAGCAATGATAAAATGTCATTAATTCTTCCAATGGAAAAATCACATGGTTCTTATTAACTGAGTGTTAACTGCGTTTCCGTGTTTCACACACAAACACTGGTGGTGGTAGATTTTATTTTCCTTTATGTATTAACCAGAATAAATAAAATGCTAATCTTGAAGTAACCTTAAACATATTAAATTATTATCACCAGTATAGAACTATGGCTGACGGAAGAGAATGCAGATTGGTCAGAGGAGATTAACCTGTAATTAACATATAATTATAATTAATTTACATGGTTTTATCTCTTTCAAATAAATGTTTTTGCCAATTTATTCTTATTTAATGAAGTAAAAATCACTGACAACCCAATTAAATTAAGACTAATTCAAGTAAAATAGAATTTTTAATGGTATTTTGATAAAATAGGTTGTGTACAACGTACGATTTTTCCTGTATGACGATGAAAACCTCGCAATCCTAGAAAAATTGGAGACTTATTTTATATATTTTTATAACGTTTATTAAGATGATGCCTTAAATAAACGATGATATTAGCAACAAAAATGGGGAAAAAGAAGTAAAATAAATATTTTCTCTTTTTCTCAACACATTTTTATCGTGACAATATATTTGAAAAGACAGTATCCTTTACTATCAATTCTTATATACAGTAATGGGCAATTCGTCTGAAGACTCTTCACTTATGATAAAAAGAAAAACTGGCGAAAACAGATATTTTAATTCTGTAAAAAAAAGATTTAAAATTTGCAGAAGAATTTCATAGAAAAGCTGAAAGAAATTGAAATTTCTTTCAAGAGAAAAAATGATTGGAAACTGGAGGAAAAAAACAAAAAAACAGAAAAATATTATTTCTTATAATATTATTCAAGTTTCACTTTCATAATAATGATTTGTTGTGAAAAGGAAACTTGAATAGCAGCTATAACTTGAGCCAATCAAGAATTGAATGAAATATCTGAATTTTACGGTCTTGCTTTTTTGAAATGTATGCTCATCATTATTCAACCAGAGTTTGGATGAAAACGGAGTTTTGAAGGCACAAGTTCATCTAAAAGTCAGTGGAGAATTTATGTATCGATCAAAAGACGAGAAAATCACGTGCACCACAAATCATACGTCTTTAAAAGAATCATCTAATATTACGAAAGACTGATCTACCATTCTATTACAGGCTAATAATATAAAAGAATTTAAGACTTTTCATATCTATCTATCTAACAATTTCATATATATATATATATATATATATATATATATATATACAGTGAACATTAACAGTACATATCTATTTATCTAACTCAGTTATTTCATTCAGTTATATATATATATATATATATATATATATATATATATATATATATATATGTGTGTGTGTGTGTGTGTGTGTGTGTGTGTGTGCGTGTGTATGAACTCCAATCAGTACATATCTGCCTGGTCAATCTTTTCATATATATATTTTAGTCTCAATATCTATCTATCTATCTATCTATCTATCTATCTATCTATCTAACAATACTTTGTGTATAATATATCTACCCCAACTCACCTTTGTAATTCTCGGTTGCAAGCATGAAAGCATTTTTGTGGTGAAGAAATTTCAGCAAACTGGCAGAAAATTGGTCCAAATTGGCACTAATTTGTTTCTGCAATTGCCTTTTATGAGAATGATTGTCGAAAAAGTCGTTGGCGATGTTCTGCGTTCGGTTCAAATTAAACGTTGCAACTATTTTTGCACTACATTTATTTTTCCGTTACTTTTTCACTCAAAAGAAAGTGAATTGAAAAACGAAATAAAAACTTACATTTGCCAATAAGAAGAATCAAATTAATCAAAAATAAATAAATAAATAAAAAACCTAATGGAGGAAACAGTAGCGAAATTGATCGGCGAAAGTGTAAAATCTTGGACTACTTATGGCGAAGAATAAAAATAGAAAATTGAAAAAGAAAAAAATGGCGATTGGTGAACCGCTAAAATGCCGATATTATCGACTTGAGCGTTCATTATCTCAAAAGAAATGAGTCGAAAGTTGGATAATATCGTTTCCTCAAGGACGCTGGTCAAATTTTAGTCTTGATCAGGTTCTTACAATCAATGCGATCCCCCCAGCACTAATCAAACGAAAATAAAGTAAAAAAAGTTCATGTTAAAGGAAAGAACAGATAAAAAATATTCTTAGGAAATATAATGCTAAAACTATAATAATAATAATAATAATAATAATAATAATAATAATAATAATAATAATTATTATTATTATTATTATTATTATTATTATTATTGAATGGTATTATTATTATTATTGAATGGTATTTGCCTGGTAAGTGAGATTAGTGCGTAATTCAGATTAGAGCCAAAGATCTGTTCAAATTTACGTAAAAGTCAGATTCCGAATATTTATTTTCAAGACAATTGTTTTTCTGATCGATTTTTACGGCTTATCACCCGCTTTGCAAATTATTTAAAGGCAGAAAATATTTTTAGATTTTAAGATTTTTTTTGGGGGGGGCGTGACAATAATGGATTAATCATACAAGTCATACTAATTAACCCGTAGCTTGGAGAAGAAGAGGCGAAACCATACATTTACCAAGGGTAATTGCACATAAGTGAATATAATAAACCCGACTGGAATTGAAACGCTGCTCTCTGATTTCCAATTTCGAACTATTATCCATTATACCCAAGCTGGATATTTACTGCGTAAAATTACACAATTATAGCACAAGGCCGAAATGGGGAGGGGTTGAGGCTAGTCGTCACTAACAATCCTATACCTAGCTAATCTGATTCACGACCCATTCACTTATTACAATTTGCACATTAATCACAAAAACTCGTTCGTCACCAATCAATCCTCCATACACCATAATGTCACATCCTCTCAAGGGGGTCATACAAAACGAGCCCCATACCATATAATGATTATATATGTGTACTTAAAAATGTATGGATGAATAAAATGAGAGGGGAGGGAGATGAACCCAATAAAAAATTAAAATGTTAACACAAAAGAAACTAAAGATAACTGATGTTAGTAGGGCCCGTCTAACCCTAAAAATGTGAGGTCACTGTATTCTGCCCATTTGGACAAAATCAAGAGGCTCTCTCGCTAAGGGAGTGGGAAAGAAGAAAAAATATACGGACATAACTTCCAGTACCAAGCCATTCTAGGCCTATGATCTAACGCCACCCGGGCACAAACGAGTTTGTGGTCCGAATAGCCTACCCAGTGGAACGTGGGACAATCTAACAAGTCCACGTCGGCTCCTCTAACTAACATTCTGTCTAGGTAGCTAACCACCCGGTCACAAGGCCAATTAAGGGCACACGTTCACATTTTCCCCACGGGGTGATCGACCCGGTATCTATCGACGAAACCAAACTCTTCGATCAGATGAACCAGGCTATGATCGCCCCTTCTCACACTAGCTCCCCACCCACTATCTAACTTGGGGTCCAGGATGGCATTCCAGTCCTCCATTAAAATTAGGCGCGTTGAATCCACCAGTAACGGCCCCAATTGCCGAAAAAACGAGACCCGCTTCTCATGGTTTTGGGCGCATAAACCGCAACGATTCGGAACGAACCACTTTTCACAGCAATATCGGCCACGATCAACCGGTATGCACAAGGTCCACCTTCGCATCAAGAGTACGCTTCACCAAACTCCTCTGGAAAGCCGGTCCCCATATGCTCAAGTACCTGGCATTCCCAAGCAGTCACCTATCTAAGTAATGACCAGAATCAACGTTGCTTAACTTCGGTGACTGTTCAAAAACCGGTGTTTCAACGTAATATAGCTATTTTCAAGGCAAGAATGGACTTCAAACAAGAAATTTTCTAATTTTATCTTGTGTCATTCTAGGCAAAACTTAGTAAGTAATAATAATAATAAAAACAACAACAGATGATAGAGCAGGAATGGCTCTGACGGTTTCTGATTTTAACTGGATGTGTTAACATGTACATATTTTGTCTATGTGAATAAGGTGGGCTACCTTAAGCATGTCATTTAGTAGCAGAGATTTACTTGCTTGTTAGATGATTGGCCTTAGTTAAGCGTGTCACCTTAGGGCGAATGAATTGTGCATATCTGTTCATGAACGGGAGTAGTAAGGAATCATTATGGCCGAGTGCAAAGAAGACTATTTTTGAAGGTGACTTAGAAGTCACCTAGATATTTGGGAACAGTGTCAGTACTAGGTTACTCGACCTTGAGGTATTTCTAACTGGGTCTCACCTACCAGGTTAGGCGCTTATTTTATTAAAACATGTCACCATATCGCTGTGGTTTCATGAGTCTGGCATACCCTTAACAGACTGGTGTCATTATGGACATAATGGGCCAAATATATTTGTACCACAATGTCACTTTGTTAATATGCTGCTCTATCTCTCAATAATAATAATAATAATAAAGACAACAAGAACAGAATATGCTTTCTTATTGATATGGAAATCTCTGCAGATTGCAATATGTATTTGAAGATCTAAAAACTATCAATATACAAGGACCTTAATGTGAAGACATCAATGTAGTTGGAGCCCTCGGATTGACTGGAAAATATTCCGATAGATTTACTGAAGGGGTTCTTGGTAGACCATGCCTTAAAGAAAATACAAAAAAATTGTATCACATAGATTTTACATAGATAAAGCTCTTCGTAATGTGTGAGCTGTACTTAAGAGTACATTTGTTTTGTATTTCTTTAAGACATGACTTACCAGGAATTTCTTCAATGAGGCTATTATTATTATTATTATTATTATTATTATTATTATTATTTCCTTGGATTCATGTTGTATACACATTTGTATATATTGTATACAACAGATATCCAAGGAAATAATAATAATAATAGTAATAATAATAGTAATAATAAGTACTTGAAACGATATAATGAAGCTGCTCGGTACATTCATTGATCAAGCTTCGTCGCAAAGAGAATTGCGGTCAGACTGATGAGGCATAGCCAGGCAATTTGGCCAAACATAATTTTGAAAAATCATGTTCAAAGCATGTCTTTTGATAGATGTTACAGACTCATTCGACAAAAACACACCGTCGGAAAAGCTTGGGAATCTAAGTAAATGAAATGACGTCGATATAGAAATCGGTAGAATGTAGCACCGCAAGACAACAATATTTCTTGTTGTTATTGGGGATTTGGGAATGATACCAAAAGAAGCAAATAAATATGTTGATCAAAATCCTAGCAATCCTAAAATATATAAATTGCAAAAAAAAAAAAAAAAAAATCATACTCATGGCTACTTCTCACATCTTGCGTAGATTTCTCTCCATCCGGTAATTTCTCCATAATTGCTCTTAATTTACAAATCTTGTCTCCTTATCGATTTTCTTTATTTTAATTTCCAATGTAATAAATAAATAATTACTATTTGTTATTCAGCTCCTCTTCCGTTATTGTCTTAGTTATTCTTCAATTGATGCATTTAATCTTGGAATAACATTATCCTATATAGTATTATTCTGCTCCTCGGTTAGCTGGTTCTAATGAATTTACTAAGCAACTGATAGCTCCTTCCTAGTGACTGTGATAAGTGGAGTTGTAATTCTGAGCTTGAATGTCTTTTAAAAGATGTTCAAACTTAAGTTGAAGCTAAACAAAAACTTCAGTTCTATAACTTACCCCAGCGCCTGCATAACCGAACTGCTCTCACACCAAATTTACTTCCCTACGATCCCTCAATTTTGGGATTGGGCCATCCTATAATAACAAAGTTGGAATTGTTCAGTCACTTTGCTAACTTAATGTAAATATTGGAAAACCTGTAAGTTTTTGGTTACAACAAACAGATAACTTGCCTATGTATGTCCTTGTCCTAGTAATCTTGTTTCTATATTAAATCAAATGGGAATAGATTATGCTTACGAAACCCCGAGCAACCTTCGTTACCCTCTTCTCCCAATGCGTCTTTTAGTCCTCATGTATATGAGCGAATTTGTCTTGGTACCCTAGGTTTCTGGGTACCAAGGAGGAGTTCTGATGCCTTGATTTCTAAGTAGACGCGACATGTACACTCGGGGTATCACGCTTGTATCTTCTTTCCTGTGTTGTTTGACCCTTCATTAAGGGTGATGAAGGTAGACATTTTCAGGGTTTTGGCGTTATCTGCCTGATAGTCAGGGATCCGGACCACTGAGTAACTTCGAAGGAGGCTATTCCATCAGTAGGTGTATAATATCGGGGCTATTGTACTGTTATTTTGTGAATGTGTTCTGGACCGTGCAGTATTCTCCGGTAGGCCCTCGCGATGTCATGACGAAGGATACTGTTAGGGTGTATCACGGGACAATTCAATCCAGCTTACTTATGCATGCATCTCCTTTGGGTATGTATGTCTCAGTACCTACTAATCCACCAACAACCAAAACACAATACACACATGAAATTGATTAAAATGGGCAAAACTAGCATACGCACCATTAAAAAAGTAGATCCCAGCTATATCAACTGTCACACCAATGTGAAAGGTCTGTCTACACGTTCAAAATTTCCAGAAGGGAAACTCCTGATTTTGTCTGAAACAGGTATCAATACCTCAAAGCCACTACATAAGCTCACAATCCAGGGTTATTAACCCTTAATAGCCAAACACGACCACCTAAATCGAAACGTCCACGGACTCGGTGACTAAATCAAGGAATGGTTTCCCTCTGGCCGAGAAGCAAAAAACCAAGGACCTCGATCTCACATATATGTGATTCCGCGTGGAATTTATCCATAGTACTACATCCCTTTTTGTTCTCTATCGTCCTCAGGAAGATGAGACAATAATTTTCTATCGAATATCTGAAATTATTGATAATATCCTCACTGAAGTTTTATCAGTTAGCTTCCATATCTGCAGTGACTTCAATAGAAACCACAAAGAGTGGTTAGTCCACTCGAACAAACCCGATAAAGAAGGAAGATATTGCAGAGATCTCTCTATCGCCTGTGAATTAACCCAGATTATCGAAGAGCCCAGCCGCGACAAAACATCTCCTCGACCACTTCCACCCCAGGCACGTCAGATTATTTCCTAGTCAGGGTTTAGATTGATGCCAAACCAAAAGCATTCCCTGAATTGCCGTTCCACAGAATGATTTTTCGCTACACGAAGGCAGACTGGGACAGCTTTCGTTCTTATATGGAGGAAGCTCTGCTCATCTTTCAAGCACGCTGCTTCCAAAACTGCTACTCTCATTTCCGAATGGATATTTTCTGAAATGGAGAATTTTATACGAAAAGAAAAATTCCAACGAAAACCGAACATCCAGGCGTGGTTAACCCCTGAATGCACTGATGCCATAGCTAAACATAACCATTACTTCAATATACATTACTTCAATATCTATTGCAAAGAGCAATGTAGTTAGTTGATGCATTCAGAACCTTTTGCAATTGATGCAAGAAAGTTCTGGAAAATGCAAAGTGTATCCGTGTCCAGGTCAAAATTAAAACGAAACAAATTGGATCCCGTAAATTCTGGAAGATCACCAACCAAATAATGAACAGAGGCAAAGTGGCTGGGCCCACAATTATAATTGCCCCCCGACCCCCAATGTCATTTTCCTAGACAGATAAAGCAAAGCGCTTCGCCTTGAATTCTACGTTAGATGACAAAATCCATCCCCCTCCGCAACTGCCCACGTCTCACTGAGCACAATCACAGTAATATTTTCATCGTAGCATGGGAAATCTCAAGACATTATCAAAAGCCTTGACTCTAAGAAAGAAAAAATTTCAGTGATTGTCCTTAAGAATATCAACCCGGAATTACCCCCGATTCTAGCGAAGTTATTTAATTGCATCTCGAAAGAGAAATCTTTCCCAATCCTGTGCAAAGTGTCAGGCATATGTTAGGTTTTCAAGAATGCGGGCGAGCACTCTTCCGACTGTTAGTATATAACCATCAGTCTCCCCAGTATAATTAGTAAGCTTTTTAATCAACAAGAAAGTCGCTAAGCACCCATATAAGAGCGACAAGCAGTATGTTTCGATCGGCCAGATCCACAGCTGAAGTCCTAATTACCATTCCTCACAGAATTAGTGAAGCTCTTGACGACAAATAAACCTCACTTACAGCTATGGAATCATTGGAAGGGTTTTCTCAATTATAAAGTCCTTCCTAACGGATAGGTCCCTGAAGGTAGTTGTCAACGGCCAGTCTTCCGGGACCCTAGTAATCAACGCAGGCATCCTCCAGATGCCATTCCTCGGACTAAGCCTCTTCTTACTTTATATAAATGATCTGCCTAAGAATATACTCAGATCATTTGTGAATATCTGTGCGAATTATACTATTATATACTGGTGCACTTCTAAAACTTGTTATCACCAGAGATTGGAAGCTGATCTCCTATCCGATCTTGCTCTAACTTCTCAGTAGGGGAGAACTGGAGTTACATTCAATACCTCGAAAATCAAATTAGTTACATTCCATCATCTCCAATCGGACCACGAACTACAACCAGTCACAATGAAAGCCCCCTTGAGGAAACTCTTTGCCTTGAGAGATTGTTCCACTCGAACAGCTTCTTCCCGCGAAACACTGATCTCTGGGACGAACTATATGTCTAGGGTTAACTGTTATCTTACCCTCCTAGCGACATAAAATGTCTTATGTATGTATACATATATTTACATTATATATATTATATAATGACCGTCGTTCTTCAAAACTGATTCATCTGAAGGTTTCTGTCAGTCTTCAGATATATACGCATGTATGTATTTGAAATATACTCATTACTTATGCAAATTTACAAGAAATATTATACACGCATGTGTGTATATATAAAGATATATCTGCATATATCTCTATGTGTGTCATTGATATAGATATAAAAATATTTGTTAAGTCCAAATAAAAACAGATAAACATGTACATGAATTATACGTGAATTATGGGCACATTATTTTGTGGACAATCATATTTGTGTAAAGTTTCTGTTTTGTTTAAACAATGTAAATTACCTCTACCGACCATAATGTGCTCCCCGGGATGGTTCTAAGCTATGTCCTCCATCTCCGTAGATTATATTTTCTGTAAGTCTCTTGATTGCACAGTCTGGTATTTCTATTTTACACTGTATTTTTTAAGGGCATTTCATCAAACATGAGTTCCACAAAATAACTTTTCGTGCAATATATATATATATATATATATATATATATATATATATATATATATATATATATATATATTATTTTACGTTACGACACGGAAATTTCTATGCTTCGGGATTTCAAATTTTTTATCTTCTGATCAGGCAATGTTAGGTAACTTTTGATGAAAGTGGTTTATTTTTAAAACCGCAAAACAATACGTTTGCTTACTGAAGAGTTACGTAGGAGGGAGATCCAGATTTTAAAATTTTATGGGTGTCTCTTTGACTAAAAAAACAGGTCAAAGCTTTAAGCAGAAAAGTTTAAAATATTGGTTAGATGCTGGGGTGTGGTATTCATACATGTCTCTGTGAACTGTGATATCAAGACACGACATCATACTTCCGGTTAAGGACATACATTTAAGTTACGAAGAAATAATCTGAGGGATATGTATATCTCTAACAATAGGTTAAGTTTTTTTATAAATTATTTTTATATATTTTAGAACTATCTTAAAAGGGCCTCTGGTATGATAAAATCATTTTATATAGTTTTGAGCCTAAAATATAATACTTATTTTATTCAATAGGCCTTTATACATGGCAATATTAAAATTGTAAAGAAATCAAGGAATTTAATCAATATTACATGTACCATTATATATAATAAAATTACGGATATATAATTGTAATACATAGATTTTTTATTCTAATAAAACTATATTCTAACGTAAACATTGTACAATGCTTACATATAACAGTTCATTACGCTGATTTAATAGATCATTTTTTTTAGGAAACTTAATATATAGCTTCTCGTGTAGACACAGGAGGCATGGGTCATTTAATGACTTACAAATTCTCGTTTTTTTAAATATTTTCCATTTTACTGTAGGAGTTTAATTGGTTTTTTTTAATACGAAAAATATTTAAATAGTAATGTTCGGTATCGCTATGTATTGTTGTTACAAAAAAAATATGTTGGTACCATCTTAATTTAAAAGAGTTTTCTGTGCTTCCAATATAAAATATCTTAACATCTGGGTTTTCAGTAGCTTAAATAGTCCATTAATAAACAATAGATTCAGTAAGACATTTATTTTCCATTGGACACTTTATGGAATTTCTACAATTATATAATTTATTTTCAAAATTATTGATTTCCGTTTTGAAATTACTATTATTTTTATTTAGGTTTAAGTGTTTATTTAAAATTTTATTATGTTTTCTTATATTTTTTTCTAGATTACCAGTACAAGTATAAGTTAATTTTAACGAATTTTTATTGAAAATCTTGCTTAGAGGATTATTACTCGGAAAATATTTCTCAGTCAAGGTAAAAAATCTTTTGACCTCACTTACAGCTAACCATTTGGTTAAGTGGAGATGTATACCAAATGATTTTTCTATTTCTATTCTTTTTCTGGTTATTAATATTATCTTTTCTGTATTTAATATCGGGGCATTTATATCAACTATTTTTAAAGCATTATTATAAAAATTGCAGTGTTTATAAAATACATCTTTATTAGCAGAGTTAATACTAATTCTATATTCTATGGATGAGGGTAGGCGTTTTATTATAGATGGTGAATGATTAGACTTTGGGTGGATATATAAATGATTTGTATTTTTTTATATGGTTGGTATATATTATTTACTAAGTCTAATGTTACATCGAGGAAGTTAACTTTTTTAGATTTGTATTGATAGTAACTTTTAAGTTTAGCTTTTTAAACTCTCTATATATTAATATTCTATTTTTGCCAATTTTGAATTCCGCACAACCATAAGGCCATCATTCCTCTATATGCTTATATCCTCTATACTGATATCATAGTAGACAGTAAGATTGTATAGAATAAATTATACACACACACACACACACGCATATATATATATGTGTGTGTGTGTGTATGTGTGTGTGTGTGAGAGAGAGAGAGAGGGAGAGTGTGTGTATGTGTCTGTGTGTGTGTGTGTGTGTGTGTGTGTGTGTGTATTTCATGAAATACCATGTACCTTCAGGACGAAGGTGCTCATGGTTACCAGGGTTTTTTCTATTATCTCGGAATCGTCTCGTTCTTGCGTAAGTCAGTGGAATAGTTGCCTTTACGCTGATTTGAAATTTGGTATCTCCCATCTCTTACATTAGGTACGAGCAAAAATGTCATCTCAGCTCACTCTACACTGCTATTTAACTAATAACTAGTGAGAGAAGAAATGAATAGTTTCTCCAAGGGCATTTGTGTGCGAAATTGAACATATATATATATATATATATATATATATATATATATATATATATATGCGTATGTGTATATTATTATTATTATTATTACTGTTTCAAACGTTATTTTCAGTTTTTAAACAGTGTTAGTTTCGTCTACCGGCCTACTTATTCAGGAAAACTTAAAGAAAATGAGCGCAGATAATGATGTGCATACTCACTCTCTCTCTCTTTCTCTCTCTCTCTCTCTCTCTCTCTCTCTGGATACGCACTGCTGATAAGTCCCAAATATAGGATGAAACGGCCTTCCAGTGCTTTCTGCATTCTGTTGAGGGTTCTTATAGACTCTATCCATTACTCTACCGTGCCTCCTCATATATATATATATATATATATATATATATATATATATATATATGTATGTATATATTTAACTTTGTTGTTATAAATTGAGCACTATTTTGTTACTACTAGCTCACACTGTGCGATATTATATATACACTGCGTGCCAAATTATTATCGAGATAACTTTTTTCTAATATTTCAAAAACCGTCCAATCAATTCACACAAAATTTTCACACAATGTTGGCAACACTGCTTTGCGCAATCACTTTGTACTGATCTGCGCAATGTAAACAAACTGGCGCTATATTTGTTATCAGCACAGTGATTTGAGAGTGCCAAATTATTTGAAAGGTTTAGTAAAATTCCCAGAATTGAGCAAATAAAACGTTTATTAATGTTGAACGTGAATGTTTATGATCAAAAGAAGCTAATAAATAAGATAATCAAACAAATAATAACAGATACAAACAAAGGCAGTTTTAAACAAATTAATAGGGAATGTGCTTTCCCTATTTTGAAATTACTTGAAGTCGACGATCCATAGAATTTGTTAATTGTAGGATGTCATCTGCTGTAATGCCGCGAGATATGTCAAGAATTGATTCCCACAACTCAGCGTTTCTCCTGAATTGTCGTCCGTTTGCGTACAGTCTACGCTTCATGATGCTCCAAAGGTTTTCGATTGGGTTCAAATCCGGAGAATTTGCTCGCCACTTCATTTTTCGAGGTCCATCGAAGCCTAACTGTTTCAAATATTCAGTAGTCTTGTGAGCAGCATGTGAGGGAGCATTATCTTACATAAAAACAATGGCCCTTCTGAAGGCAACTCTTTACCTTTTCATCCACGGTTCAAGATGCTCCTTCATAAATGCTATGTATGCATCAGCATTCATTTTGACGCCATCTGGTACTCTTCATGGGCCCACTAATGTTTTTCCAATGATACCACCCCAGATCATTATGCCTCCACCGCCTTATTGGCGTCTCAAACGCTGATGGCGATTCTGTCCGTTCATTACCCAGCCTTTGCACCATATATCTGGCCCATCAAGAGTTGCTCGAGTTTCGTCTGTGAACAAAACTTTAGAGAAGTCAATCTTCATATTGTCCTCGGCTCATTTCAATCAATTTTGAACGTGATTTCTCGTCAACGGAGGCTTCGAATAGGTTTGACTGTTGTTGTTATTTCCCTCAGATACCAACACCGAGTACTTTTAGACACAGTAGGATCCCTAATGCGACTGAAAAGCTCTTGACTGGTAAGTCCAGGGTTATTCGTGGCCTCTCGTTTAAGTCGTGACATGAGACGACGTGAAATAATCCTCGGCTTGCCTTTATCTGACCTTTTGCGTACTTTTTCACTATTTGATGACGCCTCTCTATCATTTTAGAAATTTATAGGGTAGGTTTACCTTTTGAGAATTCTGAGGTGATAGTTTTCTTTTCAGCATCACTTAAACTGCTTTTACGGCCCATCTTTTCACTAAATTCTTACACTTTTTTAATAATTTGGCACGCTCAAATCACCGTGCTGATAACAAATATGGCGCCAGTTTGTTTACTTTGCGCAGATCAGTACGAAAATTTCAGTGATTGCGCAGGTCAGTGTTGCCAACATTGTGTGAAAATTATGTGTGAATTGATTAGATGGTTTTTGAAATATTAGAAAAAGTTATCTCGATAATAATTTGGCACGCTGTGTGTATGTATATATATATATATATATATATATATATATATATATGTGTGTGTGTGTGTGTGTGTTTGTGTGTGTGTGTGCGTGAGAGAGTGCGTGTGTGCGTGTGTGTATTTTCAATTAAGGCACAATTACTACTCAGTATGCACACATCCACCTTT
This sequence comes from Acanthosepion lycidas, assembly GCA_963932145.1. Taxonomy (NCBI): domain Eukaryota; kingdom Metazoa; phylum Mollusca; class Cephalopoda; order Sepiida; family Sepiidae; genus Acanthosepion; species Acanthosepion lycidas. The sequence continues at coordinate 34,487,638 of OZ010594.1, read as the reverse complement.
ATTATACAATGAAATTAATATGCCTCAATATAAATACATAAATACACATACACGTATATATATATGTGTGTGTGTGTCTGAAAGTTTGAGAATGAGAAGAAAGGCGAAAAAGGTGGTGATGTATTTTCATATAAAGTAAAAACGACTCATAGGCCCTTTGTTTCCTTCTTACATGAATCGATTTTTTTTTGTTTCATTTTTCTTCAGGCAACTCCTCACCACCACACCTCTTTGATATTCTACTCGTTATTCATCCATCGACCGAGTAAAATTACACTCATCAATAGCCATTTTCCCGCCAACAATTACGGTAGCGAGAAATGACGCAAGAGCGTTTCTCGCTAACTCACGAGAGTTACGTGCTTTTTTCTGCATGATGCAAATTTTGGCTTGAATTTCTGTCCTCCGATGCTGACGCCTCGTTTTCTTTCTTATACCATTTAATTTCTTCTTCTTCATCTTCTTCTTCTTCTTCTTCTTCTTCTTCATCTTCTTCTTCTTCTTCTTCTTCTTCTTCATCTTCTTCTTCTTCTTCTTCTTCTTCTTCTTCATCTTCTTCTTCTTCTTCTTCTTCTTCATCATCATCATCATCTCTTTTACATAACTGGTGTTATTTTTCATGTTTAACAAAACCTTTTGTATTCCGTTTCTTATTCTTTTCATTTCTTTACTCCATTTTCTTTCATTAATTTTTTTTACTTATTTATCTATTGGCTTATATATTCTTTTTCCTTACACTTTTTTTCTCGATTAATTTCCTTTCTTTTTTTCTTTCTGTCAGGTCTCGTTTCTTTCTTTCTTTCTTTATTAATTTTCATTTTTCTTTTTCTTTCTTTCGTTTTTTCTTCTTCTCTGCTTTCTTTCTTTCTGTCAGATCTCTTTTCTTTCTTTCTTTCTTTCTTAATTTTTCTTTTTCATTCTTTCTTTTCTTTTTTCTTTCCTTCTTTCTGTTGGGTCTCTTTTCTTAATTTTATTCTTAATTTTATTTATTTCTTTCCTTTCTTCTTTCTTTCTGTCAAATGTCTTTTCTTTCTTTCTTTCTTTCTTTCTTTCCTTTTTTCTTTCTTTCTTTCTTGTTTCTTTTGTTTCATTCTTTCTTAATTTTCTTTCTTTCTTCCTTTCGTTCTGTCAACTTTTCTTTATTTCTTTCTTTCAGTTTTCTGTTCTTCCTTTCTTTCTTTTTTCTTTCTTTCTAAATTTCTTTATTTTACTTTTTCTCTCTATTTCCTTTCATGCATTTCAGTCAATTTCCAACAGTTTATTTATTTTTTTATTTGTTCATTTCTATTTTTCTTTCTTTTCTCTGTTTTTATTTCGTTTGCTGCAATAAACTCTTCGGTGATCGGTAGTCTTCCTGTTAAGAGAATCGTGATGCGACAGAGGAAGAAACGTACTTTACTCGATAGGATAATTCTTCACAAAGAAGGAAACTTCTCACTCCATTAGCGTCTTGGTGAGGCAGACATATGCCTGATGACATTTCTTTTTCAGTTTATTACTGATTTGTTAGGTCTATAGCGAGATTGAAAGAAACTAGTAAGTCATTGCCAGAACAAAAAAAAAGCAATAAAAACGAAGAAATATAATTGAAAACATTACTTATACGATTTTCACATTGTTCTTGCCGTATCCATTCAGGACAGTACTCATGGCTCTCCACAATTTCTTGTCCTTTGTAGCTTTTAGTTTTTTTTAAGTAGGTTATTCGCTGCTTTCGTTTGTCCTTCTCGCTTTTAATATATCATGTGAGTATCAAATTTTACACTCTCTCTTTCCTCATTATGTGACTTAGAAATTTCAACGGTCTCTTTTTGATTCCAAGTTGAAGCATCATTTTTATTCCGTTTACCTTCAAATTTTGTCGTTATTTATTCAGTCAATGAAATTCCCAGCATCCTTCGGTAGAGCCGTATTCCTGTTGCCTCAAATATCTTCTTCGTCTATGAGGGGATTGTCTATCATTTACATAAAATATTACATAATAGTTCAGTACCCTTTGTTTCTAAGGAATTTTTTCTGCTTCTTAATACTTTGCTTAACTTTTGGAAGGCATCTTTCACTATTCCAATGTATCTTCGGATTTCTGTGTTGCATTTTCCGTCCTCTGTTAAAACACTTCATAGATATTTAAATTTTTCTGCTTGCTTAATTTTGCTGTTTTCCATTCATAGATTGCATCTTGATCTGTTTCTTTTGCTAACAAAAGTACATTCTATCTTCTTACAATTAATGTTTAGTCCTTTCTTCTCGCTTTCTTTTAATACCTTCTGTAGGAGTTATTGTAGTTTGCATCTGTGTCTGCTATCAACACTGCGTTATCTGCATATCTTCATATTCTGAAGACTGTAGTCGCCAATGAATCCTGAGTTCAGAAAGTTCAAAAAGTTCCTTGTGACGGACGTTTAACAAACGTTCTTGTATAAGCTATAAAAGATAATTATATACCCTTCTGCATTTGTATTACTCTTTCTCATATCATTCTGGGCCTAAATCTCGTAACCCTTGTTCCGATATGGTTAACGAACCGGCATTCTTGTCCTCATTCTGCTACGTACTCTTTTTTTTTCTTTTTATGTGCCATGTCCTTCCAGGACGTGGGCAATTATGGCTCTCCACCTCCCTCTATCCCTTGTAACTCTCAGAAAGGTTCTTCCCTCTGCTTCCTCCTCCAGACTACGTTCCGTCATCTACCTGCTCAATTTCGTCGGGTATGTCACGTGTTGTTTTCCCTTGACTCTCTTTCCCTCTATTTGACCCATGAGTATCTGATTCTCCAGGCCCTCCTTCCTCATTATGTGTCCCAGAAACTTCAGCTGCCTTTTACTGATGTTAAGTATAAGCCTCTTCCTTGTTTGCAACCTCTCTAACATCTCATCGTTGCTCACACCATCGGGCCATGATATCTTTAGCATCCTTCTGTAGAACCACATTTCCGTTGCCTCGAGTCTCTTCTTCATCTTTGAGGAAATCGTCCAACATTCGCTGCTGTAAATCCTACTGTCACGCAATACACTGCTCAACTTTTAGAATGTCTCCTTGGCCATCCCGATACGTCTTCCGATCTAATTGTCGCACTTACCGTCCTCTGTCAAGACACTTCCCAGATATTTAAGTTTCTGCGTCTGCTTGATTCCAATGTTCCCGACCTGCATCTTACTGATGACCATACATTCTGTCTTCTTGTAGTTTATGCTTAGTCCTTTCTTTTCACTTTCCGTCGCTACCTTCTGTAGGAGATTTTGTGATTTCACTGCCATCAGTACTGTGTCGTCTGCGTATCTTATGTTGTTAAGATTGTGGCCGCCAATGCTAAATCCCGGTAGGGTTTCTAATTCTCTCAGAATTGCCACACTGTATAGGTTGAACAGGTCGGGTGAGAAGACGCAGCCTTGCCTTACACCCCTTTCTATTTTCGTATATTCACTGAACTTGTTCCCTATGCGTAAGCTGCCAGTATAGGTTCTTGATTATTCTGATATCCCTTCTGAATATATCAAGGTTGCTGAGCCGTTCCATCAGGTACTGTATTCTTTCAAATTCTCCTACGTACTCATCTAAAGCTGCCAGCATCTCCATTACAATCCCATCAGGTCCTGCTACTTTGTTCCTGTTCAACTTGGTCAGTTGTGGTTTCACGTAGAACTTTAATATTTCTGGGCGTTCCATTTTTTGTGCACTGCGGGTTTTCCTCTTTCGCCTTGGAAGGTTGCCCATTACTCAACGAAAATGAAAAGTATGTTAAGTGCTTAGATTTGATAATGTTATTATTCATATCAGTGTCATTTCATTGTTGTTTTGATAACAATGTTTTATCCAATCTCGTTTCCAGCCTTCCTGGGGTGCGTATCATTTACACACACGCACACATACACATACAATTATATATATGTGTGTGTGTGTACGTGTATGTGTGAGTGTGAGTGTGTGTGTGTGTGTGCGTGTGTAGTGGGTGGGTGTATATAGTAACGGTGGTATAGACCCAGAAATTGGAAGCATCTTACTGAGTTCAAATTCTCACGGCGTCCGATACGTTGATTTTGGGAAAGACATGAATCATTATTATTATTATTGTTTTATTTCCTTTGATTTCTGGTGTATATTCATTTCTTTCCAGGTCCCGACCAGAGACCTAAGGTCAGAAATGGCATCATAATATTTTGCACTGAGCAGTTTTTAAAAAATATCGCACATATTTTACATACATAAAGCCCTTCGTAGATTGTGGACTGTACTTCTGAGCACATTTTTTTTAAGGTTTTTCTTTAAGGGATGGGTTACCAAGGATTCCTTCAATGAGTCTACTGGAATCTTTTCCAATCAATCTGAGGGCTCCAACTACAACTGGAATTGTTAATGTCCTCGTGTGCTACATTTTTCAGATTTCGATTTCAAGGTCCTTGTATTTTGTAGATATTTTATTATTATTTTATTTCCTTCGATTTCAGGTGTGTATACATTTCGTTCCGCCCAGAGACCTAAGGTTAGAAATGGTATCATGACATTTTACATCGATAATAGATTTACTCAGACTCTCACACTATTTCTTTTATCTCTCTTGTCTAACTTTTGTGATCTTCCAGTTTTCTTTTTGTACTCAAAATATTTCCATCAGCAACAAACGTCTTTTGTATTTGGTTTGAACACTGTTTCTAGAGATCTCTGGTCCCTTAGTTATCGCTCGTTGAATCATGTGTTCCATTCAAAGTCACCACCTTCATCTTTGTTTTCAGCAGAAATGTTATAAATGTTTTGGGGTAAAAAAGCTAGATAATGTTCAACAACAATGACTTGTCAAGGTACCTTGTTAATAAGATTGGACAATTCTTACTTAAAATACTGCATATTATTTATCATATCAGATATTTCACTGGTCGAATAGATTTTCAGATTCAAGCTGCTTAAAGTGGACTATCTTCTGCTAAATATCACCTACGAAAATGAAGCAACTTATTTTTGAATCCTCAAGATCCACAAACACTACTGATAAAAGCATACGGTTAAACAATTTTAACTTCTTAATAAAATAAACGTGTATATTCGTTTTATATATATATATATATATATATATATATATATATATATATATATATATATATACGTACAAGTTTTGTTAAAAACGACTGACAACTTACTGCGGTTATTTCTTTTATTTATTAGGTTGGTGCAAAAATAATGACGTAATGTCGTTTTTTGACGTTAAAAAATATGTCAAAAAACGACATTATGACGTCATTATTTTTGCACCAACCTAATACTTTCTTTGTTGGCTCCCGCAGTAGCTCGTCAGTATTTTGTATAAAAGTGGGATTCCAACTCTAATACACAATTATATATATATATATATATATATATATATATATATATAGATAGATAGATAGATAGATAGATAGATAGATAGATATGTATGTATTCAGATAGAATAAATGACGATATGAATAAAAACAAAAGAAAAACTTGTTAGCCAACGCGTTTGTTTTTTGAGGGAATTTATCAAAGCAAATGCAAGGATTTTGAAAAAGCAATAACAGTTTGCTCTGGTATATAAATACTTGTTACAAAATAAAATGCTTGTATTTGCCTTGATAAGAGGACGAAATCCGTCGGATAAGTTTTCCTTTCGCCTTTATTCACACACACGCGCGCGCGCAAACACACACTCATATATATATATTTGTGTGGTTGTGCGTGTTTGCGTGTTTGTGTGTGTGATATTAAACATATACATAGTTGAAGACGATTTTCCAAAAGTTGATAAACAATGATTATATATAAAAGGATTAGAAGCAATTGCAGTTTATAATTTTATATGAAAAGGTGATTTTTCAAATTCTTACAAATGAAGAAATATCATGTTCACCTCCCTCGGCCAGCACATCTAAACGAGAATAACTTTGGAAATACTCCTTTATTAAACACATGACATATGCATCCGCACACATGAACACATTATGGTGCTCGTTGCACTGATCTGTGGTGAAAGCGGCTATTGATTATTGATCTATTGCAGAAGTATCGAACGAAGTTACAGTGTCTCCTTAGAAAAGACCAGGAAGTGAGCAACAGCACGACCTTATTGTTCCTTTGAAAATAGAGCATGAGAAAGAATTGACGGCTGTATTGTTGTTTACTCCGATTCATTTATTAGCCTCGATTTGTCAAAGTTGACAGTGGATATAGCAGCCATTTTATTATCAGTGAGAGCTAAGTGATTACCGATTAGTGTATTATTGATGTATTCCCGTCCACTTTAATGTATCTGTTACCGTTACGCTTCAGAAAAAAATGATTATGATGACTGGTGATGGGACAGGGCATTGGTAGGATTGGATATGTGTCTTTAACGAGAACATTAATGCGAAATCCATATAAACTGCATAAGATGGTATTTGATCTCTGCCCACTGGTTCTGACTTACTAACTTTTTTTACGAGATAGAGGGTTACGTTAAGGGATAGGATTTGAAGATAAAGGGTTAACTCTAGCCTTAAACAGGTTAAGATTGTAGTGATCGGGAAACATCCTCTTGGGCGTCGCTTCTACAGGGCAGTGGTTCGTGGGGAAGAAGCCATTAGAGAAGAACTTACTTCTCACCGATGGAATACGGAGGGAATTTCGATGGTTTGTTGCTATGTAACTGACATGGCGTGCTCTTGCCATAAAGGTTTGAATTGGCGAGACTATGGAATCTAATTCGTTTGAGCACTTTCCGTGAAGTAGCGATAGAGCAGCGAGAGACTTGCCACATCACGCCCGTGAGAGAGAGGTTGGAAGCAGGGAAATAATCCATCACCCACAAGGACTCGTAGACGCTTCTGGATTCTATCGAGGCTGAAGAGTAAGGTTTGAAATAATATGACAACATTGCACCATTTTTGGTCTGATCTGGTTTTTGTAAAGATAAGGGATAGCAGGAGGAGATGATAACCATTACATCATCTTTTGTATTTTGAAATCATAATTAGATTCTATTGCGAGTCAATCATGGCCATAAACCATTATTAAAAAGTTTTTTTTCTTTTTTTGCGATACTCAAAAACTACCAAAGAAACACAATGTATAACTTTTCAACACTTTGATAATCGCTAAATATAAAATTACAATATTCTCTGAAACGGTCGTTAAAGATTATGCAAGAACAAATAATAAACAGCAAAGTAAACTTTAAAAAACACTTCTAAGACTTCTCTAACAATGCAAACTACAGCTGGTTGGAGATGACCAATCCTCATGCGTTTACGCGTCCTTATGTGTGATGAATCATTTGTAGACACGAAAAGTCAAAAGCCTATCGCTACTCTATCGTCATTTTCCCAGCAAATGTTCAGGCGAGCTACATTCCCAAGTCTCATGAGTTCTGGCCTTTACGACGGGAGGGGGGGGGACTGGCCATTCCCCAGGGTCGGACCATTCTTATCCCACCTCGCATTCAATCCCAGAAACTTTACTTCGTTGGACAGATTTGAGAAGTAGCTTCTACAATCACTATCATGTGATTATTACTTAAGTTGAGGCTCAACCGTTATCTCTCCATTATCTCTCCATAATCTGCACTTGGTTTGCTTTAACGGCATATGTGTGTCATTTAATGCGGAAATTTAGTTTTCTTGGGAGCTTTGTAATTTATTTTTTTACTATTAAAATGTATTTTTATACTTTCATAGTGTTTTGAGCCGTGATTTGGGGCTCTCTATTTATTGAGACTTTAACAGGTTCTACAACCCAGGGCCTTGTTGTCGTATGTCGTCATACGCAGGACGCATTTAGTTCATTCTCTTACCGTTCATACAGCAACCTTAATCAGTTACCCTCTACCTTGAGTTGCTTTTTCGCGTTGTATTCTGTGAAGATTTAGTAAAAAAGAAAGCATTTAGAACTTTTAAATCAGCCCATCAAAATATGTGACAGCAGGAAAGAGTGGTGTTGCGACAAAAGGATTTCCTCTTTCTTTCGCCGCCTATCCGTGCACAAAACCCGCTGGCGATTGTCGTCTTCGTTCTGTTGACCTTCTCTTTTTTTTATCCATTCGTCTCAAACCAGTCCTCGATTTTCCCGCCGCCGAGAGATGACAGGATTGGGCGTTGCAGCGGTGAAAAAAACTCACGGAGGCAGCCGTCGGCGTGGTGCAGAGAAATATTTTTGGATGAAAAACAGTTGAAATTGTTGTTATATTTACGACGGCCTGACAAAAAGTAATGCCTATTCTTAAATTACAACATATTTAGCAGTAGAAAAGAGCAAATATTAGAAAACTGAACATTGACTTTTCAGGATTTCAGGTGAGCGTCAATCTATTTAACAATATTCTCGTTCACAGCAGCAGTTAGCCTTCCACTGCGAAACCTATCACTCTCTTTCTATGATTAGCATTAACTTTACTGATTCATCTTCTTACAGTGATTACATTAAGTGTAGCTTTTCCATAAACATTCAGTAACATCTTTTGAATGCTCGCAGCACTTGCTCCTTTCTAAAACAGAAATTCTATGACAGCCTACCTAAGGAGCAGCCATTTTGAAAATATTATGATCAGGTAAAGAGAAATTAACTCTAAATTTTCCACCTTGGTTTTTTCTTATGGCTTATGGATAAAAGAAAAAAAATGTAATTCTTATTACTAGTTTTAAAGTTAAACTGGGATAAGAATTATATTTTGACCACCCAACGTATTTTTCAGATAAAGCGTTTCTTACGTATGTCTGCAGTCGGAGATATTTGAGCATATATGGAAAGATTTGGTTGTCTGTGTGAAAATATATACTTGTATGTGCGAATGTAATCACCGCGTGTATATGCTTTTAAAAGTGTCTCTGCATTCTTAGTCGAACACGCAAGATTTGTTTTAAATGTACATTGTCAGGAACAGGTTAGAACCGAATAACAACAATGAGTTTCAAAATTAGTAACGTACATATCTAAATATTTCCTTTCCTTCCTCCTCTTGATACTGACATAAGCGTTCAACAGCGTAAGAATCTCCAAGTTTGCTCAGCACACAAATAATACGGCCAATGTGTTATTATCTTCGTAACACTGGGCAATACTCAGGCTGCATTAATATCTGACTTATCAAGTTAGGCAATCGATAGTATGTTCGACCTCTTTTATTGGTGTAGGCGAAGAATAAGCTTTTCAGTAGTGTTTTGGACAAGTGAAATCCAGATCCACAGACGGTATGAAAAGTCTTTTATCGAGAGAGAGAGGGAGAGAGGGGGAAGAGAGGGGGAGAGAGAGAAGGGATAATATCACCCTCTCGAGGATGCGATTCAAATAATAGATAGGGAACAGAACGGGTTTCAACCCGTTCTACCAAAGAAGAATACATACTTCGAGCAGAAGACTAACTTTGTTTAAAGTAATGCCAACAAATTATTTTTTATTGATTTCTCACCCAATACAAGTCCGAAAAGCCACTCAAAGTAGAGGTTAAATGTGTGGTTTTATATGAACATAAGAAGTGAAGATCATGAGGCTAAGCATAACTAGCCTTTTCGTCATTCCATACACTCCACTAGCCTCGACACGCTAGGTATCGCTACTGTAGTTTCTGCAGAAAACAGGCATTTTGACGAAATGGAGAGCCAGTCCCAATACCAAGTGGTTTGAAATTCAGACTTGTCCTAGTGAAAACTAATATTTAACCCATAGCTAGAGAAAGAAGCGAAGAATTCATACTTTTCCCAAAGGAATTTACGCGAAAGGGAATTTAACGAACCCGGACTGGAACACGGCTCACTGAATTCTCATTCTGAGCCTCTAAGCATTGCACCGACTATATATCTCGCTTTGTCTTCATCATCATCAAGCATATTCTCTCGTCATCAACCATCGTATTAGTCAACGGGATGGGATCGAAGCGTGCTGTCTGTTGCCCTCATTTTAAATTGGTGAAGGCACCTAGTTCCGGGTATTCCAACCCAGCAGTAGAAAATTCTCCTAATTGCTCTAAGAGAAATGGGAGTCGATGTAATATCGACGCCAGGGTGATAGTGATGGAAGGGACACTGCCCATATGGTGATTTTTTAAGAGTAGCTTAGATGTGGAACCCCGTGATGATCGAACTTGCATTGGTCTGCGTTTGAGATCCCCACATAAAATAAAACCTTGTGTGACATCCTGCCTTAGTAGGGAGGTAAGGTAAATAAAATCGTCTTAATCAACAAAACTATATTCTTCGTTATCACCAACCATCAGTTCCGTCATAAACAATAAACTTCTCAGTCATCATAAAATATCAGCTCGGCCATAATCAAGCATTTTCTTCTTTACAGTCAGCATTAATATTTTAGTTATCATCTCAACCATATTTTTGTTATTATCAATATTCGATAATAGGCATTATAACAATTATCATCATTATCAGCATCAAGCTTATTTTTAACGTTCACCATATCTATCTTCATCACATCCATCTTCTTTACTAACCATCAATTCTTTGCAATCTTAAACTTTCAATTTCCTCTGAATCAACCTATAGGATCATTAAGCACCACCTTCATCTCTCTTCCTCTTCCTCATCATCAACATTCTTCTTCGTCATCATTATCCGTTAAATTTGTGAATGCAGGACAACTCAACACCGCCAACTCAACACCATCGACTCAGCACCGTCGACTTGAGCGGCGGGACAACTTAGGACCGAGAGCAACTCAGAACCGAGACACCTCAGCACCAGAAAAACAAAACTTTTTATAACTGATTAAAAGTAATTTATTAAGGTTTAACACTTTAGTTAGTGAATATTTTAACTTTATTAAAAAATAAATTTCTTTACGATTTACTTTATCAAAAATAATTTTTAAAACATTCACTAATTACGGTTTTAATCCTTAATAAATTACTTTTATTCAGTTATAAAAATTGTGTTTTTCTGGTACTGAATTGTCTCAGTTCTGAGTTGTCCCGGCGCTGTCAGCTGTGTTCGGTCGGCGGTGTTGAATTTTCCCTTCCTGTAACCTTGTATCCATCCCAACCATCATCTTCGTCGCCATAAACTATCTTTTTCTATCTCATCATCAGCCATCTTTTTCATAATTATCGTCTACCGTCAGCTTCTTCATCATACCAACCTCCTTATTCGCCTTTATTAACATGCACATTGTTTCTTCCTTGGACGTGAAGCTTATGCAAAGTTTCGTATTGAAATGCAAATAAAATTAAGTTTTTTGCCCGCTCTAATGAAATGAATACGCGAATACAATGTATGTCTTCTAATGAATGATTAATTTCTGTTCGTTTTTTCAAACATTAAAACACTGGCAATTATTCTGCATTTGACGCTGATAAGCGACAACCGAAATGTAACGATTCAAAGTGGTATAAAGATCTTGCATCAATAGCAGTCAACACTCTTGGTATTTGTCTTATTATGAGCTCCGTGTAAAAGCTCCAGGAATGCGTGGGCATTTTGCTTCTGTTTACTTCAACATCTTATGCCAGCAAATGTGTCTCATAGTTTAGGGAATGAAAGAACAGAAGAAAAAATAGATATTGTGTATAAAGCAAATTAGGGAAACAAAATCCAAATTGCTTTATTCGTAATCAGAAGCACCTGCAAACGAAGTAATTTTGGGTAAAAGAATATATATATATATATATATATATATATATATATATATATATATATATATATATGAGAAAAAGTATGAGTGCTTTTCTTATTCAGTGTTAATGGAATTTTAATCATCTGCAAGAGTATGATATCGAAAGAGAAGCCTATGTATATATGATACTTGTGAAATCTTTGATAGCAGAGATGAACACAGAATTTTATGGATAATGCCGACGCCATGTAAAATAATGTTTATCAGTAATTAAAGGTTGAATCCAGGTGAAATTTCGCCTCATCATCAGGATTCATTCAAGAATGGTTTTGTGAGAAGTGATTCTTGCTTCCTATTTCCTTTCGCTGATTTCTGATATTCACTCTCTCTCCGTTGTGACATAAAATAAAATAAAAATACTTTTCAGTGGTCATGAATAAATGCAATATTTTCAAGATAAAACTGATTTCTACATTAAAAATTAGAAATAAAATTAATTAAATAATAAAAATAATAAAAGCTTCATCTATGTAAAACTGATCAGTGGAAGATGTCATGGCGCCATTTTCTGACCTTAGGTCTCTGGTTGGGACCCAGAAGGAAATGTGTATGCAAGAGAAACCCGAGGAATTAATAATAATAATAATAATAATAATAATAATAATAATAATAATAATAAATTATTAGTTGTTATTACAGTATTTTGCTGCTTATAAGACGCATTTTCCCTATAAAATCTCTCAAAAAACACTTTGCGTTCTATAAATCGAATGCCGCTAGTAGGTGTTAAATTCTGTTCTAATTATTGCATTTTAAATAAAATCAAATTGGTATTTCTCCTCGGTCTGTAATGAATTTGACATGATTAGTCAGATTTACAAGTTGAAATATGCTATTCTGTGGGCAAAATGTAGCGAGAGCTCTGAAGTACAAGGAAAACGTGTTTTTCCGATTTCTTCCTTCACAATTGGGGGTGGGTGTCTAATATAAACCGCAAAATACGATAGAAGTGTATTACTTCTGGGATATACATATATATATATATATATATATATATATATATAGTCATCATATTGATGTCAGTCGGAGACTGTACCCCTAACCCAGTTGCGCATGGCAGGGATGAAGGTGAATTTATTTTTAGATAAACATGCTAGTGACTGGAGAACTCACTTCGTCTTAACGAAGAGTAAGTTATTTAAGCTGAAGTAAGGCTATAACACCACTAAGATGCAAAGGGTCACTGGGAATGAAAAGTAATGAGTGGAAAAGACAATAAAAAAATAGCATTGAAGAATACAAAAGATATCGATTGGCATTGCATTTAATTTTTTAAAGATTGCAGGCTGTAAGGAAGCAAGAAATTGCAATAAAATTCAACAGGTGAGTAGTGCAGGAAATTAAACTTTTAAAATATGACAGTACAACGGTGGGACCTAATTGCCAATCTAATAAAAATTCATACAGTCGATTAAATTCATACAGTCAAAGGACTAAGTAGGACAGCTCATCAGATTACCAGTCAAGAAAATATTTATAGAAAAAACAGAGGAAAGCTACGTCATGTTGGTGGGAAAATGGCTGAAGTCGAGATGCCACGTCTGCAACGATTACATTACAGTTCTTTCTTTGAATTTTGTCTAAAAATTTTAAATATATAGTTGGAGTACCAGTCCAGATATGGTAACAGTATTTATTTCATTTGTAGTATTATGATAGAATTTAACGTAAGCTTTTATATCCAGCCTAATAATCGCTTCAGGTGTCAAAAGTGACAGTCACTATGCAAAATATTTATTCAATGCACATACGATTGGTAGATTTATAAATAATTCAAAGTTAATGATGGATTCAGACAATAAAAATTGTCTAGTAAGACACAGTGAACCAAATTTCCTACCAGTAGATCTATCAATTGATTTAATATCATTATTTCATTTGATTTCAGTGGAAAATGTAAGGCGTAAATATCTTGCTGGGAAGTGCTGACATGGGAAAGTTCGTTAATGAAGATAAAAAAAACAACGTAGGTCCTTGGATAGAGATCTGGGGTACCGACGCATTAATGCGAAATGAATTATAAACGTGTCCGTTCAGCATGACTTTCATTACACTATTTGTTGAGAACGATTATATTAAATCAGATGTGTGTCCATAGTCACCATAGTCCTTGACTCTGGGGAGAATACAAACATTTCAATTCCCATCGAACGTCTTCGAAATATTTAAAGTCACATCCAGACCTTCGCCGTTCTTATCTAAAGCCTGATAGACAAATTCGGTAATAACCGGTATACATCGGTCGTAAACCTGGAGAAATAAAAACCAATATATATATATATAGAGAGAGAGAGAGAGAGAGATAGATAGATAGATAGATAGATAGATAGATAGATAGATAGATGCAGGGTGCGATGGATAAATTGTTGTCTGAATTACATCTTGTTTTGACGGATATATTTATCAAAATTACACAAGAATATCTTGAAATACTGAAGAGTAAATTTTTTCTATTTATTCAATCGCCGTTAGCTTCAACCACGGCCTCCAGACGATTTTGGAATCTCCTGCAAGTCTTCTGGACGGCCTACTTGCTGCTGAATGCTGCCACAATCCTTGCCTTCAGTTCATCATTGGTATTACAAGATGTTTTGTTTTTTATCCTATCAACTGCGCCCCATGCATAATAATCAAGGCGTTACAGTCTGGGGATTTAGGTGGTCAGACGTAAGGGGTGATACCGTTGCAGAAATTATCTGACAGCCATGACTGGGTTCTCTTGGTTGTGTGCAGAATCCTGTTGCCAGACACAGAGTCTTCCAGAAGCCACCCGATTGACCCAGGGCAGCATTGCGTCCTCAAGGCACTTGATTTCGGCCTCCCTGTTAATTGTATTATGTTGCTCTTTTTTCACAGATGCTGCCCAACTGCTCCTAATATGCCGTGCAGTCGATAAAATGAAAAACAACCAACGCGCATGTACGAAAATAAAAATATAAAGTGGCGACAATTTATCCATCACACCCTGTATTTTTATCAAAGTGGACAATGAGAACAACACCAATTGACGACAGTCTGTTTCCTGCTTCAACACAATTCTTAGGCCATTGCATGGTTTGGAGATGCGGCCTGGTATAGAACTCAGTGACTACTTTTAAATGTATATACAGACTATCTGATGCTGAACACTTTTATCCATATAGCATTTCTTAAATCTACATTTTTCTTATATTGATATATATATATATATATATATATATATATATATATATATATATATATATATATATATATAGTGTGTGTGTGTGTGTGTGTGCGCGCGCGTGTGTGTGTGTTTGTGTGTGCGTGCGACAAAAATACCTCCCACATAATCATAAAATGCTATGTTTATCTCGCTATTGTCTTACCGTAATGTGGGAGGTATTTCTGGGAAGTATATGTGATGGGAGGTATTTCTGCCATACCCTCTCTCTCTATCTCTCTCTCTCTCTATATATATATATATATATATCTGTGTATGTGTGTGTGTGTGTATGTGTGTGCTCATACATAAGTTGGCTGAAACTTTTAAAAATATCTAGTACTCCAGCGTATGTAGACAGGCAAAAGAAGGGTCTGTTCTATTCTTCAGGGTGCTATTTTCCGTCAGTATATATATGAAAGCTTCGGTTTGTATCCCTCTATGCTGCACCATCGTTCCCCGATACGGATGGATGCCAATTAAGACAACATATAAAGCCTTTTGCTGTGTTTCAAATACCTTCGACCAATCAAATAGACCTTACTGTTCCTATCATAAAGCACAATCCCTACGGCATCTCTTTCCACCAAAAGTTTCTTCTTGGATGAAAAGAGTTTTTTCCCCCTCTTTCGGACAAGAATAGACAACCAGATTTCCCACTCATCAATCGTTAATTATTGATTTGCTTTCCTCGAATTTTTGGCAGGAGTCAATGATTTTGTTTGACGTTACACAAAACATTTCTTATTACAGAAATGAGTTACGTTTTGTTGATCTTTTTCATACCTATTGACGTTCGTATAGTGCAGCAAATCAGTGTCGCACAGATCAAACAGTAGTTAAGTATCTTATCTACACTATACCTGTACTTTCTTATTACAAATTGACAAAACTATCAATAGATATAGTGAATTATAAATACAAAATTATAGATCTACCCACACTACCTGAGTAATGGCGGTGACGTGGCATGACATTGTATCTACGATTTACTGGAGTCGATGCACAGCTATGTCTATCTAGGTATGTTTCAGAAATGTCTATAAGCTAGTGATGGCTGTTGAGTAGAATGGAATCAAATTTAGTAGGATTTGCAGCATATCCGTATATGCTCAATGGGGTTTAAATCTGGAGAGTTCAGAATACTAGGAATTCAGCCTAGAGCTTTTGAACTAGCTTCCTGTGCGTAATGTAAGGTGTTCTTGTTTTGCTGGAATAATATCAAGAGGAAAACATGGCGATTATAACAAGAGGCAAATATTCAGCAAAAAGGTATGTATATGGAACGGCTTATTTAGTGGTTCTTTCCAATTCCAACGGAACCGTTGAAAAGATATCACTGATTGTTCACAGAATAGATCAACAGACCCATGCGATATCCTCTACAGACTATATCCGGCAGTCAGTCTGAAAGAACTTCAATCATGACATCTAAGTGATACAATATCAGTTTACCATGGACTAGTTTTGGAGTTTTCTGTCTAAGAGAAGGTACAGTAATCGTGGTATCTATGACGGTGTACTATAGCGGCGTTACTATACTAAGGTTTCTGCGTTTGTGTCTCTGTATGGTCGGACATTATGAGTTTAAGCACAGTTCTAGATTGGCAAACCGAATTGTAGAAAAAGAGAGCCACAGAAGAGGTTGACCCACAAGATCAAAACCACCACCGACTCTCCAAGTCCTATCCGCAATGTGTAGAAACATTTCTATCTTGTATAGGCTTCAACAGCCGTCTGAAAGCCTCTAACAGATGTAGACAGAGCAGCCAAACCTTCGTCCACAAACCCAAAACATAATAATGTTGTTGTAATAGAAAACGTATGCAAAATATTAAGTTTCAGAGGTGTGAATAAGTACAAAGAGAAATTTTAGCTTTAATTTGAAATTAACCTTTATTTCTTGTTATTTACATTATTTGCATTTGGACTACATTTTTCATCTTTGTTGTTTTTATGACAACCTTTCGGTTTGTTGCGTCACCCGTCTGAAGGAATCAGTGTTTTTGCTAGCTTATAATGCGATGCACGGTAATCGTAGCATAGAAATAATTATCATTTAGGCGGAATATATAAATACATAAATAAATAAATAAACAAGAAGCAGCAGCTGGTATAGGAAAATAGAAGCTGCACTGGAGGTTAAACTTGACAGAAGCAGCAGCAGCGCCATTAGCAAACAAGCCTGAAGAACATTTGTTTTAAAGACTGTCAATAGCCTAGTGTGTTAAAAACTCGCTCATTCCTTCATGATCTATTTCTTTGCATGCAATGTATTCTTGCTTCAAATAATAATAACAAAACAATGAAGAAATATACTGAAACAATAGTAATTGACAGAAAAATGCTATAATGTTTTTGATCATTGCAAAAGTCTGTGCCCAACTTTCATTGTTAATATAAAATGACCTCAACTTAACACTGACGTTTGCTTTGTTGTTTATTTCTGGTGTGTTCCAAATTGAAACCTTCTATCGATCAGTTGCGGGTCAAACTTTGTTGAATGTTGACGTTTTGTCCACAAATGAATAATTTAAAATGGAGGATAAAGAGTTGCACTTTCGCCATGTTATGCTCTATGAATTCTGGAAAGAAGCAAGCATCGAAAGTGCAGCAACATCATTCACAAGGTTTATTTGAATTGTAATCCAGCTCTTCGGGCGGCCAAAAAGGGGCTGGCAGATTTCGATCCGACTTCGACTATTTGGCAAATCGAAAAGGTGTCATTTTTCCTCACGATAATGCTGCAAAACAGACTTTACAGAAAGTTAAAGTTTTGAAATTGGACCCCACCGTCTAGCATCCACCTTATTCCTTCGGATTTTGGTTCCTTCGGATTTTGGTTCCTTCGGATTTTCATTTGTTCTCACCTCTACAGAACAATCTAAATGAAGAAGAAATTGAATCCGGACAGTCACAAGAAAATGACCTGACAACAAAAAAACACGAAAATGACATCATCAGGCTTGTTATAAAAACAATGGAAACTTTGTAGTTGACTAACAAATGGTATTTTTGTGAGTATGTATTTTTTTTCAGTTTTTTTAATCAGGCGTGAACTTTTGCAATGATCTAATTTATAATATAAATATATATATAATATATTGCAAACGAATTTTTGTAGGAATTCTTTGAAACTTTGTTGCCTGCATTTGCATTCTATACACCTGTGAATCTTCGACATTAATAGCAGAATCACAGCAAATAATCCAAGAAATAAGATGCTACAGAATCATTCTAGGTACCATCCTAGACCGCATTAAAAATGACACAGCGCTAGAAAACATAAAATATGAAGCAGGTCAACTGGATGACCTCGTAACCATCGTCAAAGTGGGAAAGTGGAAATGGTAGGGACATGCCATAAAAGCCAACAATCTTTCCACTGCCATTCTACAAAGTACCATATTAGGCAAGAAGAAAAAAAAAGATGCAGACTGAGGAGGAAAAAACAACACTGAGTGAAATGAAGACCACAGAGACTGAGGCATTGACATACAAACGAGACATGGAACACGGCAGGTGGTCAGCGGTCCTACGAACACACCCTCTGTCACGGGGGGCCTGACGATGACGATGATGATGTGAAGACTGCGTTTGAAACCGATATTAGTAAATATTGGCTTTTATTATCACTACCCACTCTCTTTACAACCACATCACTTCATCCGAACCCTAATTTACTTGGGGTTTTTTTCTGCATTAATGAAATAAATATATTTGGTGGTTGTGAAAAATTGATTTATAAGCACAGAAAGTTGTAAAATGTGACTAAAATTTAATTGCCAATAAAGTCGGGGTCCAGAAAGCTATTGCTACTGTTTTCACTACACAAATATATTGTAAACGATGAAAAAAAAAAAAAGATTTTCATTGGTTGGGAATTAAAGTAATTTTTCTTTTTCGGCCCTATTATATGTACATCATTAATGGTTTTACTATCGAAATATTATGAAAATCGAGAAGAAAGGGATGGTCGATATTCAGAAATTAATGCAATTAATGCAAGTATTACTAATAGAATAAAGCTATTATATATGAAAATGCATTGGTAATTTTTTACAATGGAATTACATTGTAAATCAGTATAAAAGGAATTTAATCTGGTATTAATGGTGGCTTGGCGATGAAATGGGTTTATTATTTCTGTTTAATTACCATTGCGTCTGTTTTTTTTTTTGTTGTTTTTTTAACTTCAGAAATTTTTTTTTTTTTTTTACCCAGTTGTAGAGTAGAGAATAATTTGCCAATTTTTGTAGCTATCGATTGTCTTCTTAGAACTTTAATCTCGAGAACCAGATTGATGACGGTCTTTAATTCCTTTAGCATTTTTTATCAGTCTCGCCAATAAAAAAATGTATATTTCCATCAAAAATATCTCATCACGACAATTAATTCGTTTTTTTTACTCTTGGTAAATTATAGTTAAATGTACCCCCCATTCAGCAGCAAGAATTTGTGCTCGCAACAGTCTTTCACGCTTCCATCATTTATTGTTTCGCCTAAGGCGAATCATGGAAATTTTTTTTCTAATCCGTTTTCAATGGATAACAAGAAATTTTCTATTTTATGCACCACTTGACCGCACTGACCATTTAATAAATCATAAGTTATAAATGAACGAATAAAATTGACTAGAAGATCACTAAAGAAAAAAAAGTACCATTAAAAGTCAGAGAAAATGACGCCGTTAGCTAAATATCTGACTAGCGACATGGTACGTTTTCTTTACTAAAGAAAAACGAGACACCAGTCATGTCGGAATATTGAACAAGTTCTTTCGCAGACAACCTTGCTAATGTAAAGATTTCAATACATATTGGCGGCATCACTACTGTAAGTTAATGCTAAACCAAACTGAGCTAGAGAATAGAAACGAATTAAGCAACGCTTGGAAATCCAACTTTAGCAAATCATCTTTTGAAGACCCAATTCTATCAACTCCAGTGACGGTTATGGAAATCCAATTCTGTTCAGTGGCTCTGTTGGACTCAACAATAAATGATGTTTTCGGAGACCCAACTTATATCAAGTGACGCTATTGAAGGCCTGACACTATTAAGTGACGCTTTCAGACCGAACTCTATCAAGTGACGTTTTTGGATACTCAACTCTATCAAGCCATTGTATTGAAGACCTTACATTATCAAGTGTACACTTTTGGAACTCTATCAAGTGACGTTTTCATAGTAACATCTCAATTAAGTGACGCTTTCGGGGATCTTATTATATCCCCGACGCTATTGCGGACATAACTCAATCAAATAATGCAAATGTTTTATGCTAAAAATTCATATACATAACTAAATACAATCACATTTTTATAGATGTTTGATACGCGTTAAATAATCAGATATTTAATATATAGACACACACACGCGTGCGTATATATATATATATATATATATATATATATATATATATATATATATATATATATATATATATATATATATGTATGTTTCGTTAAAGACGACTGACAGGGAACTGCTGCAAGTAAGCTACATATCTAATTTTTCTTGTGTACGTACAAGTGTTTTCTTTTTTACTAGTATGTTTCGGATGGACTCTGTTAGAATTTTCTGTGGAAAATCAGAACTACAAAGAACCAATATTATTTACGAGTTCAAATGTCCCTTAAGGAACTGCGTACCTGATGAAACTCATAAATAATTACATCCGTCACCATACAACTTACGTTATACTTAGCCGACCATAACTCCATTAGGACCCATTTAAGCACACACAAAAACCAACCAGACTCCATCCGAATCAAACTAGTAGAAAATGCAAGCATAATAACTTCAAAAAAAAAAAAAAAGATTAAAAATAATGGAAATCCTAATAATTAAAATAGAAAAAGCCAACACTTAGTAACATTAACTATGAACAGGGCCACAATGTGCTGACCGTGTTTGGAAAATAAAACATTTATATGCATTCAGTTAAAAGTAAAAATCCTTGATAATGGCTAAAAGTATAGCCGAAAGCTCTAGGACATGCAGACCCTTTTGGACAGTTTTATACACTTTGTGCCCCCAAAAAGAAAACACTTGTAAATAAATACACACTAAATAAAAAGCTTAAAATATTTTTGTACAAAATAAATATAGCATTTTTTATTTTATGCATCAATTAGCAATGATTTCGTGTATTACGTCTTGATATGATTTTCTTTTCAACTTTTATAACACACAATCCAACATAAAAAAATCTGGTCTTTACTATCGCACACGAAGAACTTTCACTATTATTATTATTATTATTATTAAGACCTAAATAAGACGAGAAAAGGCATTAATCATCAAGTTTGTAGATTTTAACGATGCTGCGTAAACAGAAATCTTGCTAAGATATCACACAGAGATATGTATCTTTGTAATATGGATAAAAATTTTAAATGCATTATCACCAAAAATTTATCTAGATTTTTCAAAATATATTATGTCGGATTTTATACTTGGAGGCCTCAGTTCGAATCTCAGTGCACTTGCCATTCTTCATGATTTTAAAAAAACTATTTCATTGAAAGTATCGGAGAGCTAACGAGGAGTTTTCCACAAGAAAGTATGAAAGATTGGAACGTGTTTTCAGTTATTATTTATCCGCCCCCACCCCTCACTTAATTTTAAATAAAATCTTCCATTTTAAGTAAAGTGATGGGGGACAGATCTTAAAGTCATACGTATTTTTCAAAATTTTATTTAACTCTGAATTAAATAAATTTACTAAACTCGGGTTTATTCACGGTAAATGATCCACACGAGCAAGATATTTCGTAATGTTTGTGTAATCTATATATATAAAGTTGTAGCCTCTATTTGTCTGTTTGTCATCGAACTAGGGTTTTGGAGATAGAACCTCATAACCATATATATTCTGAAACAACATTACACAGGGTACTTGGATAAGTATATTTCATTTTGATCAAGAGGGTACTCACAAGGCACAATACACCGCCACTGAAAATCTTTCCCTTTGATATAAATTAAATTTAAATTTGAACAAGGGAATGAAAATATAGTAGAAAGCCAGAAGATATAAATCACATCGGCAAGATCATTTTGATCAAAGAGGGTCCTGGTGAGGGGCACAAACCCCCATTGAAATCTTTTTGCCTTTTGTTTAAATTAAATTTGGTTTAAATTTAAATTAAATTTATATTTGAACAAAGGAATAATTCCTATCTAAAATATAGGAGAAAGTCAGAAGATGGAGGTCACATCGGCAAGAAATTGACCATTACATACTTATACAAATCACATTTAATAGAAACAACGCTGTAAATCTTCTTCTTTTATGTACTGTGTTATTTCAGGATGTAGGGGATCATGGCCCTTCACATCTTCCGGTCCTTTGTAGCTCTTAATAAGTTTTGTCTTTTTGCTATTTCTCACAAAGTCTGTTCTACCATCCATTTGCTCAAGCTCATTAAGTATGTTACGCGCTGTTTTCCTCTGTCCCTCTTTCCCTCAACCTGTCCAATGAGTATCAGATTTTCCGAGCCTTCCTTCCTCATTACGTGCCTCAGAAACCTCAACTGCCTCCTCCTGATATTAAGTATAAGTTTCCGTTTTGTTTCAATTTTTTCAAAAACCTCGTTGTTGCTCACATATTCGGCCCATGACATCCTTAGCATCCTTCTGTAGAACCACATTTTTGCTGCTTCGTGTGTCTCTTCATCTTTGAAAAGATTGTCCAGAATTCGCTGTCATACATGTGGACGGATATCACGTAACAATTCAGTACCCTTTTCTTTGTTTCTAACGAAATTTTCCTGTCTCTTAATTCCCTGCAAGTAGGCGGTCAAATTCCAAAAGAGAAACGATAAATGAAAAACTCTAGTGTCTATTCAAAAATCAATGATATTTTTTGAAAGAATATCATTCATTTCTTAACTATTTCCAAAAATGAAAGAAAACATTGACTTTTATACCAGTGCTACTTAATTACCCACCACCACCACCACCAATAAAAAAAAAATCTAATTAATTATCCCGGTATTACAAATATCTTCAGACATACAGGACCTGGTGCCTGCTAATATTGAAAATGCGTAGATGAGTGTCACAGTTTTTATTACTACAGATTGAGTAATATGTTATTTACGAGATATCAGTTTGCAATATTGCTCTCTTCCCTCTCACCCTTCATCAACTGTCGTGAAATACCAGTGACGATACCCTCTTTATGAAGCGGATGTGAAAGAGCGCGGGGGGGGGGGCAGTGCGAAGGTATGTTGATTTGTTATTATTTCTTTTGTTCATGGACATGTAACATCAGTCTGGATTAGTGTGTCGAGATTTAAGAAATGCTCAACAATTGAAAGCGCTCAAATAATGAAAACAGTATATGTGGGCGGAAACTATTCTGCTAAACATGTATTGTTAAAACAATAGACAGTTTGCGTCTAGTATATTTAATGATACATTTACTAATGTATGAACATCCTTTATCATTCTGGTTGTTGTCTGCGCATAAATTAGCCAAAACGTTGTGTAATCTCAGGATTTCGAATAGCGAGTCATGCTCAAGGAGTGTATATGAGAAAGAAAATAGATCATTAAATTGAATAGACATAAAATGTCAGTTCTTTTTAAGAATATCTATCTATCTATCTATCTATCTATCTATCTATCTATCTATATATATATATATATATGTGTGTGTGTGTGTGTGTTTGTGAAAATTTCAGATAGAGTATATACGTAAAAGAATAATATAAATAAAGACAAAAGCTAAGATAAGTTTGCTTTTATGTCTTTATATATGTGTGTGCGTGCGTGTGTGTAATTTTTATATATATTATTTATATATTATATATGCGCGACTTATTCACGCCCTTGCGATCGTCAGACAAACTCTCTGTGTGTGTGTGTGTGTGTGTGTGTGTGTGAATAACGCTACACAAATGCAATCATGTTTCAATGTGTATTAACACATTTCATTAGGCGTTAGTAAATAACTGGTTAGGAGATAATTTATTGAGATTTAAAACCTCTTTTCACGCGAAAATACGGGAAAAAAGTGTAAGAAATAAAGACATAAGATACAATCTTTCCAGATAAGAGGAAGAATAAGGAAAAAGAGTAGGAAAGAATAGGGAGGAAATAACAGAAGAATTTTTTTTGTTTATAATCAGATCCTCCAATTAAAATTCCCTACATTAAAATCGTAGACAAGTTAGACGTTATATTCGATACAAATGCAAGTTTGCTACGATGAGAAAGAAAACGTACTTTAACAAGACACTTGACAAACCTCATTTCTTGTGAGTTAAAATTAAAATTTCACAATTTTCTAGTCGGGAAATAATATGGCCCTTTAAGAAATAAATAAAAAAAGATCTAACAAAATTATTAAATATAGTATATAGATCAAACAAAATATTTAAATAAATAGATCAAACAAAACTTTAAGCATATAGATCATATGAAATTAATTAAAAATATAGAGCATACAAAATACAATGTGACTGTTAACTAAAGGGTCTTATATAGGAAGTTAATAAAAACCAATTAATAGAAAATATCAAAATGTGGTTTTAAATCTCAATAAATCAGTCATTTACTAATGCCTGATGAGATGCGTTAATACACATTGAAATATCATTACATTTGTTTAGCGTTACTCACATATTTTGATGTAATATTCTAAAATAAAGAATATTGCGCTACTATTGTATTGTAATAAGCCCTCTTTGAAATTAATGTTACGAACGCCCCAATTTATATACGTTCTCATTTCATATGGATATATATATATATA
Source organism: Acanthosepion lycidas (assembly GCA_963932145.1). Classification (NCBI taxonomy): domain Eukaryota; kingdom Metazoa; phylum Mollusca; class Cephalopoda; order Sepiida; family Sepiidae; genus Acanthosepion; species Acanthosepion lycidas. The sequence goes on along the minus strand of OZ010594.1, from coordinate 34,463,088 downwards.
TATATATATATATATATATATATATATATATATATATATATATATATGTGTGTGTGTGTGTGTGTGTGTGTGTGTGTGTGTTTGGATGGATGTTTGTATCAATTTTTCATTTTAGTTCTTTGTTAAGGAATTTTTAAATTTGTTTTTTTCTATATTTTGGGCCGATTTCCTGGTTTCCAGTATATGCTAAGATATAAATTTTCCAAGTTCTAAGTATTTTTCATCTTCATAAATCGTCATCATGAAATAATAATACATGTATTCAAAATTTAAAAGCATTATCTCTCTCTCTCTCTCTCTCTCTCTATATATATATATATATATATATATAGATATATAGATATATAGATTGACAGATAGCTAAAATAAAAATCTACATATTTAGTTAAAAAATAAATAGACATTGTTAATAATCACTAATTGAATAGCTGAACATTTGGACAATTTTTACACACTTTATGTAAATAAGTAAATACTTATGCGAACACTATAAAAATTAAATGAAAGTTTTTTATCGCAGTATCTCGTCAGTCGTTTTTGTGAGACTTGTATAAAAGATGATTTTTACAAATCCACATACACACGCGCGCGCGCGCGCACACACACACACATATATATATATATATATATATATATATATATATATATATATATATATATATATATATGATAAAAATATAGTTTTGAGGTATGCTATATTTATGGTTAAGTGTCCAATATCTGTGATAGAGCTTATGTAAATATAAAAGTGGACACTGAGGTCAAAGCAGAGCGTTGACAGTCTGATCGCTAGCCAGAAGAAATAAGTTGCATGTCTATATATATATATATATATATATATACATATATATATATATATATATATATATATATATGTATCACATTTCTAGTTGGTGTACTGTGATTGCCTTATAGATTATGTGTGTCTGCTTAAGTGTGGATTATTTTTTCTTATATTAATTTTGGATTTAGTTATTTAATATTATTTATGTTGTTTTGTGTTGTGTTTGTTGTGTGTGTTTTGAAAGTGGGTATATTGCCGTGTATTGTCTTAATTCTTTTTATATATATTATATAGATAGTTTTTATTACTTAAAAATTAGTGTGTGTATGGAAGATTTCAAGTGTCAATATCAAGTCCTTCCGACATTCACAGCACAGTACACTGATTCTGCAAGCGCTAACAAATAAAAACAAATGTAAGCATTCGATTTCTTCTGAAGTTTCTTTCTCAGTTGTAAATATCCATTAAATATCGATCTATCAATCCATATTTATAATTACACATGATCTGTAAATTTTACTTTTTCTTCCTACCAGAATCTACTTTGTCAGCTGAAAAGAAACACTTGACTTTCTCTGTATATGAAAGGCTATTTCCAAATCTAAAGAATCTGCCGGGACGTACACGTCAAGTTTAGTAAAAATCAATTTTAGGCCGTTTTTTGCTTTCAAACAAGTTCATGTCGAAGTAAAAAAGATATTTCTTTGATTTGGCAACTTTATCAATGTATGAAACATTTGCGTTATCTGCTTGGTGGGCGCTCAGCAAGAATCAATATCAGTTTCTATCGACATTATAATAATCCAAACCTCGAGTGGAACTCGTACAAATGATCGCTAAAGATGCGGGGAAAATGGTCGGTTTTCTATACCGCTCCTTTAAGTACTTGACTCCTCGTGCTTATCCTTTATCATTACAAGCACCAGATCAGGCCTAAAATCGAGAATTTCTGTCATATTTGGGCATGAGCTTCCCAGTCTTCACATTCCAGTTTTAATAGAGCCCAAAAGCGAGACAATTTATTTACCATCCTGCAACCTCTGCCTCACAGACGAAATATCGCAAGCCTCGAACTGGTCTATCTCTATCTCCATGGAAAATGTTCAGACAAAGTACATTCCTTAGTTCTACCAGTTTACGTCTAGGATCCGCCACCCTACACACATTGTAACGAACCACCATCATTCCCTCCATAGTTTATTGGTGAGAAGTTCCACTCAGTTGGCTTCTTCCCACGATCCACAGCTCTGTGGAAGTCACTCCCAAGAGAATGTTTTTTTTCTGATCACTACAATCTTAACCTGTTCAAGTCTAGTGTTAACCGTTATCTTCCCCACATATCCACATAAACTGTGTCACTTATTCTACTATTGCTGTTACTTTTAATACCATTTTTACTTCAGATGACGTCACTTTTCCAAAACGGGTCATTTTTTTGTGTATGTTTCATTGCCTCTCCAATTCCCGTTTTATTTCTCTCCACAACTTCTTCCTAGAAGCAAAAGAAAATGTGGAAACGACTCCCAAGAGGATGTTTTCCCGATCACTACAATCAAATTCAATAGTGTTAACCGTTGTCTTCGCCATATATCTGCATAATCTGTGCCTCTTACTCTGTAACCCTCTATCTCAAGTGGCTCCAAGGACTTGTATAGGGTGAATCTCACTGTGAAAAAAAAAAATAAATAAAAATAATGCTATTTCTTTGAGTTTTTGAGATTTATTTTGCTTGTGGCTTTTTCGGTAGACTTTCTTTTAGATCCTTATCAGCGGGGGGTTGTCATGATAAAAATGGTAAGTGATTGTTTGCTTCAGTTTCATAAGTAAATTCAGTTTTACGATGGTAAATCTGAGAGTAAAAGCAAATTTTCCAAAAAGGCGTGCAGTTTTCAGTCGAGAGGCTTTGAAGCAACGAGATCAGACGTATTTATGCTCCAATCAGCGATTACATAATCGAGGAACAATGCGCCATAGTGCTTTTTTCTGTGAACAAAGAGAGTCATATCTGCGGGATTCCATCGACGGATGTTGATACAATATGGAGCACGCAACATGAATCAATGAAAGGTGTATGAGTGAGAGTAGAACGCTTTAAAGCGGAACAAGTCTGACAGACGAAAGCTGATCTAGTTGCCCATCAACATCGTGCACGGATGAACACACCCAGAGGGGGTGTGATGACTTGATCGTAGAAGACCGACGAATCACGTTAGTATAAGTGATGCCGGCGGTCGTGGACAGCAGCAATGGATCTGTAAAAGATATAGTAAATGGTGTATATTATCGAGGAATTTTCTGATATCTTGAAATTTGTTAGGATCGCTCACCAGAGAAAGAGCCGTGTCGGGATGGAAGCAAGTGATAATCCAAATGTGACAAGATTAGAAAAAACCTCAAATGTGCGATGACTTCCTATTTCCGTCTAGTCATCATTTTCTGCGATTTTTATTTTGAAATCTTTGTTTTGTACATTTTCCTCAGACGGAATTAACATAAGTTTATGATTTAATGTTCTTTTTCTGTATACCGTCTCCCGTAAAGAAGTGAGACATTCTGTCCTTTGTAACGCTAAGAAATGTTTCTGTTTTCCCTGCCACTCGCTTTTCTGCTGTACATTTATACAAGCTCCTAAGTTTCCCTCTGACCTCCTTATGCCTTATGAGTATCAAATTTCACAAGCCTTCTCCCTGCATTATGAGTTCCAGAAATTTCAGCAATCTCTTTCTAAGTATATTTGTTTGTTTTTTTGTTTTTCTTTCTTCAATGTTCATCAAAAGTTCATCGTTGCTTACACGTTCCGTACATATCATTCTGTAGAATGCTAGAGAATGTTACAGTCGATTGTTTCTTTCATTCAACTCTTTTCTGTTGCTTTTGTTTTTTGACGCTTTCGATTTCTTGATGATAAGGTGTTTCCGGGGTTCTTTAAATCTTAGTTTTAACCGTATCTAGAGTTATTCTGACCAAAGAATATTTTCTCAGTCAAAGTCTGAATCTTTATCTTTAATCATATCACCCCAAGCAAAGCGATAATGCGGCCAAAACGTAAAGAGGTGAATGAGAATAAGAACACACTAGTGAGGCGAGAAAGGATAATAAAAGAACAGGCTTCAGGAAGACAAAAAATGGCATTTACATTATTGAAGATCGTAGGTAGCAGGGAAACAAGAAACCGGAAGAGAGTTCCACAAGTGAGAAGTGTGAGAAAAGAAACTATTAGAATGGAACTTACGGTCACATCTAGCTAATTCAACATTAAAAGGATGAGATTTAGTTGCCAATCTAAGAGTGTGCTTCAATTCATGTCCATTTATTGTCCTTTCTTCGTCCGAAAGTCTTCTCATTTTTTAAATCACAGTAACAAACTAAGACAACCAGTTATCGCTTCGAAATTCCTTGAAAGTTACCCGGATCAACAAACACCTGTTGAAGGCTAGAATGCGATACGGCTAAAATGTTGTGACAATAATAACAAAGAGGATAATATTAGTCTGACTGTAAATAATAACAACTACCCTCCTCCCGAGAAATTCAAACAAAAATTAAACAAAAGGATTAACTAAATATATTATTTTATACTATTATCAAAATATTGCCAATTCTAATAGTTTAGTTATATCTTACGTTTCTTTTTATTAAACCCAAGTATAATAAACTTAAGCCATTATTTAAGCAATTAAGCAATCCTAATTCTACGCTGCGTTGAATTCCTATTTCACCTGTTAAATCGTCTATTACAACAATATCCAGATAACTGAATATCTGTCCCCAATATGTAAATTATACCTTGGCTGTCATTTTATGGTCTCAGCTATACATTTAGTTTTCTTAAAGTGGATATTAAGTTTATTCTTGCTTTTATTCTCTACATTGTCATGTAATTCTTTTAATTTCCATTTCTAAACCTTTAGATAACCTTAGCCTATTTGAGAAGGATATTAGAATAATTCCGAACATGTTGTGGCCGCCATACGCCAGCATACGGATAGAAAATGAATTCAGTAAATATGCAAAAATAGAAACGGGTGTAACGCAAGGACGTGTCTTCTCAAAATAAAACAAAAAAATAAAATTTTATATTACTCAAATTTGACAAGCTAAATCATGTGGACGTTTTTTTATATCTGGAATCATGTTTGAACTACTCACAAAAATGACATGGATTTTAGATTTCCAGTTATTATACAATGAATTCAATCTAGAAGTCTAAAATGTAAAAACAGTATGAAAGCGCATCTCTTCAGATCAACAGTGAAAGTAGTCGTATAAAACCTCTAGATGGGACATACACTCAATTACAAAGATCAGCGCTAAATGTTATTTGAAAACAACGTAAGTCTAAACAGCTATATGAGAAGTTATCAATGATTACGAACCCAGTCTGTGAAATGCAAATGTGGTTAAGCAGGCATTGTTGGAGGAATAAACAAGAAGTTATGCGCCAATTTATATTCAGGCAGGTAAATGTCAGCCATACGTGATACAAGTTTGGCTGATCATGTTTCTTTCAACTCATGACTTTCCTGCATTAGGTTACCATTTCTAGAGTGGTTACCAACTGGTGCTATTGGACTCAAGTCTTTCCTGCAATCCAACCCATAATTAGGAGAACTGGTAGATTCATACATTTCCCAAGAATATAAGGAACCTGACTGGAATTCGAACTCAGCTCTCCGATATCTATTACACCAGAACATACATCAGCTTATATTACAGGATGCAAATTATAGGAAAAACATGAAGAGGTAGACCAGCAAGAATTTTTCTAGATCAATTCAGAAATGACACTTGAATCAGAAATCCTGAGCGAAATGGTTGCAAAGAAGAACTAATGTAATTGATCCTTACTAGACATCTCGACAGAAAAAGAAACGATGTTAGTTTGATCTACAGAAGAAGAAATAGCAACGGTATTATAAAGTGTATCGGTAGGGGGTGGTAATTGAAATTACATTTTTTTTTAATTCAGCCTCGTGTGAGCTTATGAGGAATTTCCTAATATGTATGCAAAGAATCAAGACTTCGGATTTTTGGTTCAAAATGTTTTTTGAATCCGGAAATGTTATAATTGCTAATAATTCCTGTTAGTGGGGGTTGCAAATAATGTTGTGGTTGTTATAATTTTTAAAATTTCCCAGCTTACAATCGAATCCCTTTTGGGTTTTTTTTTTCTTTTAAATTCCATACATGGTCAGCTAGTTTGGT
>OZ010594.1:34399599-34452099 GCA_963932145.1 Acanthosepion lycidas | reverse complement strand
GCCATGCGCACCACATTAGTTTTCTTCCATGAATCTCAGAATTTTGATTCAGTTAAGGAGATTTATTTTAGATTCATTATTTATCAATCTGCTGCTTTTTGCGTTGAAAATTTTTTTCAACACTTATATTTACGGAACGCTTAGTTAGGATGATATATTTCTCATTAGAATCGCTTCCCAAAAATGGAAATTACTTATGAAAAAACCTAAAATTTCAGATAGAGTATATATGTAAAAGGACAATATAAATAAAGACAAAAGGAAAATTCATCTTAGCTGACGCGTTTTGTCCTCCTAGGGACTTTATCAAGGTAAATGCAAGGATTTTATTTTGTAACAAGTATTTATATATAACAACAAAAATGTTATTAGTTTTTCAAAATCTTTAGATATAGGAAAGCTCACAAATATTTATCAAGTTAGCTTAAATCAGACTAATATTAATATGAACGTAATTTAATGTCTAATAAACGAAGGTGATTAAATTATGTTGATTTTTTATGCAATTAATATTTTAATTTATAATTAATTGCATAAAAAATTTAATTTATAATTAAAATATTAATTGCATAAAAAATCAACATAATAATGTCTAATAAACGAAAGTGATTAACACTTTCGTTTATTAGACATTAAATTACGTTCCTTAGCATCTTCCATAATTTACAAGAACTTTTCAGTTAACTTGATGAATATTTATGATCATCTCTTAAATTTAAAAATTTTGAAAACTTTTGGAATTAATTTATATTTTATACATTTTGAATAACATAAGGTTATGAATTTAACTGATTTCTTTTAGTTTTCTAACATTTTTATAATCAGGTAGGTTGGCTTGGAAAAGGAGTAATTCTTTCAGGAATAGAGATGTTTGAAAGAATGCGGGGCGTAGATTTATATTTTATTAGGTTGGTGCAAAAATAATGTCGTTTTCTCACATAGTAACATATGTGATAAAACGACATTATTTTTGCACCAACCTAATAATAAGATTCAATAGCGACACTTTCGAGAAATTTCCGTCTAAGTAATTTACTGTCACTTTTAATAAGTGTGGCATTCTTTAGAACAAATTAGATAAAATCCTTACATTTGCCTTGATAAAGTCTATCAGAGGACGAAACGTGTCCGCTAAGATAAGTTTTACTTCTGTTTTTATTCATTGTCCTTTTACAAATATATATTTTAGCTATATCTGAAATTTTGCACACACACGCGCGCGCACACACACACACACACACACACACACATATATATATATATGTAACTTCCCTTTCTTGGCGCATCTCTTTACATGCCTCGATTCATATCTGAGATGTTCAAATGTGATATATTTTCGTCTGCGTCGTTGTTTAGTTACACTCTATTAATCTGATTGTAACTTGGAAAGAATGTTGACGATAGATAGACCGGAACAGCTCGAGATAGATAAACAGATTTTTTACTCATTTCTGGAAACACAGAGATAGAGAATTCGAAGCAGATTCAGATCAATAGAGAGATTTGTATAAATATAGTTACGATTATATTGACAGTGAAAGATATATAATATTCAGACCAAGATAGACTAGTGCGTAAACATGAGTAGATTATTATTATTATATATATATATGTGTGTGTGTGTGAATAGAGTATGATAGAGAGAGAGAGTAAACTTAATAGAGAAATATGAAAAGATTATTTTAGATGCATTTCTTTAAGACCCAAAACTGCGAAATATATTTATTGATATTAATTTGTTTTTAAGGATTTCACCCCAAGCAAGGGAGTAGAGCCACATAAAAGCAAAGGGTTACTAAGTGTTAGAAAACATGAGAAAAAGAAAATATTATCAAGGGATGAGAACAATAAAAGAATAGGAATTAAGAAGACAGAAGATAATGAAACGAGAATAGAATTTCACAAGCGAATAGTGAAATCGTTAGCATAGAACGGTTGCATCTTGCTATTTCAACTGTAAAATAATGAAACCTATCCGCCAATCTAGTAGTACGCTTAAATGAATAAAATCTAAGTGCCAAAAAGGAAATGCAATCAAAACAATAATCATGAAAATATTTATAGAAAAGGCATAGGGAGCCTATGTTATGGTAGTTGGAAAGTTAATGAGACCGAGATACCAGGTCAGGACCAATAACATTGCAGAAACAATTATGTTTTGAAGGTGTCCAATGAAAGAAGGTAGACCCCAAACGTAAGGAGAAAGGGAGGTATGTTACTCACCACATGGCGTAGAACAATGATCATGGACCTAATAGAAAGCGGGGTATATCAATGCAAAACAAAGACTAAAGTAAAAATCAAGTTTCTGCATCTGATAATAATTGAGATATTGTGTCCTAAGACGGACGAGTAGAATAATTCAACATTACAATATTGATAGAATTACAAAAGAAAAGATAGATAGATAATAGTGGCTGTCCACTCGTATATGCTACCTAATCCCTGTTGCAGACGCCTGCTCAGGCACATTTGTGTTTGTTCACCACCCACAGAGCCCACATGTGGTTTATACTGCAACGATGCCGAGCGGACCTTAGTAACTGTTTCTGGAGGAGGAGCGTTATCTAGCGTGATCTGAACAAGGCCAGCACGCTCAAACCCTCGGTCGAGATGAGTTGTGATTTCGTGCTAACTCAACCACCGACGACTCCTTACGGGTTCCATCTACCCAATTTCACTCACAGGGCTTAGGTCATGGTTCAGGCACTTTCCAATGCAGGGATCGACTCCTCCAAATCGATAACATCAGGATCAGAAAGCGAACGTTCTAACCACTCAACACACACACACACACACACACATATATATATATATATATATATATATATAGATAGATAGATAGATAGATAGATAGATAACAACATGGCTAGTTAGATATGAACAGCTTAAGAGGGATAAATGGTCGAATAGAAAGCGAAAGAGAGTATTTGTATTTGTGTGAGAGCGATATCAGAAACTTTAAGCGAACTATTTTCTTTCTTTTTTTTTTCTTTTCTCGTCATTTTTGTTTCTTTTAATCAAATTTTCTGCTTCATAGTTTGAAATCACAAATATAATTGACGATGCCTGTATTAGACTTGCTTCTTTCCTTCCTTGTTTTTCAGTTATTTATTTATTTCCATCACGCCAGTCGGACGACACCGGCTCTACCCGCACTGCGCTTTTTATTTCTCTGCCAATCCGTCTGTCGGTCTGACTGTATTTTTACACGCGTTCTAATCAATAAATCACCCACACACGACCAACAGAGGGAAAATCTTTTTTATTGATAACAAGCCTATAGCTGTTATATTAAGGTGGCAGTTGCTGCGGCTGCTGCTACGGATTTCTCTCGCTTTGCATAGCGACTATCACCCATTATCAACGCGTTTCTCTTGGTCGCCTTACTAAAAGAAAAAGAAAAAAGAAATAGACCGTTGTGGCTCGTTTGGCAAAGACGACGTTTCTCTCGACACCATTTAGTGATGGTTCAGTCGTGGGTTAAAAGAGTGTGGTCACCCACAAATAGCTGGGATGATCTCAAGCTGTTTAATTATCCATTATGACCAACTGTAATTAGCAAAAATCATATAAACACTACAAACTACACTAAATCTGGAAAAATGTCTAAACATGAAAATTTGGGGTTAAAGAGCTCCTTGTTCGGAGCGGCATTTTTTATGCTTCTTCTTCAATGCGCCATGTCACTTCAGGATGTAGAGATCATGGCTCTTCACAATTTCCTATTCTTCGTAAGTCTTAGCAAATTGTGTCTTTTAGCTATCTGTCCTAATACCTGTTCTGCCAACCACCTACACAAGCACATACAGTAGGCTATGCACTGCTTCACTCTTGCTTTCAATATGCCGTATGAGTGGCAAAATTTCTATGTCCTCCTTCCTCATCGTGTGCTCTAGACATTTTAACAGACTCTTTCTTATGCGAATAGACTATCAAGCATTCACTATGCCATATTGGAGGTTTGATATTATATGACAGTTCAGTAGTCTTTTCTCTGCGTCTAGATAAATTTTCCTATTTCTTAATACTTTGCTTAGATTTTGGAAGACTCTTTCGCTATTCCAAATGCACCATCGCATTTCAGTGTCGATTTACCGCCCGCTGTTAAAGAAATTTCCAAAGTATATAAATTTTTATACTTGATTGATTTTGGTAACAACACGAATATAGATAGATAGATAGATAGATAGATAGATAGATAGATAGATAGATAGATAGATAGATAGATAGATGTGGGGATTTGGGGGCACGAGTTGCTGCTCAGAATTTCAGGGAATTTGAACAGCACACGCGTACGAAGGTGGTACGATTTTTTTTAACTTTGTTAGCAGTGTCCGTTTAAGACCGGTGCATTTGTACTTAGTCGGATGACTTCGAAGGAAAATAAGTAAATAAGTTGCTATGCAAGCAATTTTCTTTCATACTCAAATACGTGCACCTTAGAGTAGTGCTTCATATATATATATATATATATATATATATATATATATATATATATATATATATATATATTAGGTTGGTGCAAAAATAATTTCGTTTTCTCACATAGTAACATATGTTAGAAAACGAAATTATTTTTGCACCAACCTAATATATATAGTGTTGTCATCAATTAGAAACATGCATATCCGATCACACGCACACACACACATAAATATATATGTGTGTGTGTGTGTGTTTACCATTAGTCTATGCCACATCTTGTATGATGCTTTTGCTACATATTTAGAGATTCTTGTTAAATTCAAAGAAGAATCTGCAATGTCAATGGTTCTGACCTGGCATTTTGGCGCCTGACACTTTCCCACCGCCGTAACGTAGCCTCTCTGTGCCTTTTCTATAAATGTTTTAATGGTCATTGTTCTGATGTGTTTTCCTCTTTGGTACCTCTACCTTATGAATTTAAGTCTAGTAGCAGATATTGGCGGCAAGCTCTCATCATTTTAGAGTTGGGATGGCAAATTGTTATAAGTTCTATACTTACAACTTGCTCTTTCTCTTATGGCTTGTTTTTCCAGTCAACTTTGGTTTTTAAAAATGTAAATGCAATGTCAATCGTTATCTCCTTTCTTTGTAATTACTACACTTTTTATTGTTCTCTTTCTTTAATAATGGTTTCTTTTTTCATATTCTCTCACACTCAGTAACACCCTTCATCTTAGTGGCTCTATTGTCTTGCTTGGGGTGAAATGATTAAAAAAAACTTGAATATATATATCTATATATGTGAGTATTACTATCTATATGTGTGTGTGCATGCACACATATTTTTATATGTTTCTATTAATGGGGGGATGAAAAGTCCCCAACTAAACCCATTTCTCAAAATCTGTCTAAATTAATAAACATCAGTTGTTTTAAATGATGTCTTGATCAAGCAGACATTTATTCTGCACCTCCTCTTGCATTATCGCGGTTGAATTTATTATTTACATGCATAATAATGTTCCCACCTTTGTTATTATTATCACAACGTTTCGGTCGTTGTGCCCTCTAGCCTTTATCAGGCGTCCGTTAATCCAGGCAATTTCCAGCTGACCTCTTCATTTAATCTACGCGGTTAGATTGTTCTCGTTCCGCTGTTTCTATCTAACGATATCTCTTCGTGTTCAGTTCCAAATTACCAGGGTCAACAGACAGCGGAAGAAGGCCGGGGAGCACAACGGCTGAAACGTTGTGATACCAGCATCAAGGATGAGGACATTTCACTGAATGTAAATGTTAGCTCTTCATTCCAGAAATTTTAAAAAAATGTTCGTATTTATTGTTTTTCTTTTCTTAACTTTTTCGTCTTCCTTGCAGACAAATAAATATATATGAATAGACTAAGATAGATAGATAGATAGATAGATAGATAGATAGATAGATAGATAGATAGATAGATAGATAGATAGGAATTGACTAAGATAGATAGATAGATAGATAGATAGATAGATAGATAGATAGATAGATAGATAGATAGATAGAAAAAAGAAAGAAAGAAAGAAAGAAAAAAGAGCCTATAATCGATAATAAACACATTGAAAAAGACTGGTAAATGGATAAATTGAAATAAACAGTGACAAATAAGAAATGATACATATAAATAGGGCCATATTTACATAGATAGCTAGATAGATAGATAGACTGATATATATATATATATATATATGTGTGTGTGTGTGTGTGCACATTTCATTGAAAACGACAGACAAGGTGCTTTTATTTAGTTTTTTTTATACAATTTCTCAAACAAACAAAATGGCTATTTTTTTAGTGATTTTATAACATATTTATGTGATAATGTTCGAATAAATAATTATATATGTGTGTGTGTGTGCGTGTGTGTAGACGGACGTAGAAAATTTCGATGATTCTTAATATAGACGAGAATTAATTGAAAATAGAATGTAAGCCTTTTCTTTATATTTTTGTTTTAAAATAGATTTGCTATGAAATATACATTAAAAGCGATGATTAAATTGCATTGTATGAACCTCTTCAAAGAAAGAAAGAAAGGAAGAAAGGAAGGAAGAAAGTAAATAAAATCAACTGCGAAAAAAGAACGTAAGAAAATGAAGGGATTAAATGCAAAAGAAAGAAAAAGAAAGAAAGAAACAAAGAAACAAAGAAAGAAAGAAAGAAAGAAAGAAAGAAAGAAAGAAAAAGAAATGGAATTGGTTTGCTTGCTTTGAGTACTCAAACCAGGTGAAAGATAAAGCAAAGCCAAAATTACAAAACAAAATAAACCTCCCCTGTTTGAATGGTTGGCGCAACATCTTCTTCCTAGTACCCCATTTGTGCTTGTGGCAATGTAAGTTAATCTCAGCAAAAAGCAATCGTCGTGAAGAAAACTGGAAAAAGGAGCAAAATCTAACGAAAGAGAAAGAAAGAAAAAACATCGGAAATCGAGTAAAATAAAAGCAAAAAAAAAAAAAAGTGAAGAGATGAGAAATGAGAAAGATGAACCGATCGAAACAAAGAATCAATGCCACGTGGTTGACTTTGTTTGTTTGTTTGTTTGTTTTTATTTTTGCTTTTATGTTTTTTGTTTTGTTTTGTTTTCGAGGTGTCTATGAATGCGTGGACGGCGACAAGTTGCAGTTGATGTAAATAATAAGGTATCTACAAATTTTCATTTTATATATCATGTATCTGTACATGTTTGCACGTGCGTGTGTGTCTGTGAGTGAGAGAGAGAAAGTGAGCGTGTGTGTTTGCGTGTCTGTTCATATGAGCGCGTGTGTCTGCGTACACGCGCTGGTGTCTATATGTGCGAACGTGAGAGAAGGGAGACACAAGATGATTTGCCGTTTCTACGGACCACTGGAGACGAAGATAGCATCTCACCGCTGGCAAATAAACATAAATAGAATTTAAGCACTATAGAAAGATTTTCATTTTTTTTTTTTTTTAAGTAAATCAAACCTTGAATAATAGAAGGCCAAATGGGATGGTTTATATGAGAAAAGAAAGAATAAGGAATGGACGCACAAAAAAAAAAAGAAGAAAGAAACAAACAAGAGATACATCCAGAAAGCGCATCTAAAAAAAATAGAGAGAAATTGAAAGAAAGAAAGAAAGAAAGAAAGAAAGAAAGAAAGAAATGAAGAAAGAAATAATATCAGGAAAGAAAATTTATAGAAGAAAGAAGTTCGAGGGCCGCCGAAAAGAAAGAAAGAAAGAAAGAAAGAAAGAAAGAAAGAAACAAACAAACAAACAAACAAACAAACTAAAATCGACTGCAAAAAAAAGAACGAAATAAAATGAAAAAATCCACTGGTAAATAATTAAATAAATGAATAAATAAATAAATAAATAAATAAAGAAAGAAAGAAAGAAAGAAAGAAAGAAAGAAAGAAAGAAATGGAATGGTTTTGCTTGTGCTGCTGAGTGTTCAAATCCAGGTAAAAAAAAAGCAAAAATTCCAAGACAAACAAAGCCTTCCCTATTTTAAAGGGTTGGCGAAACTGCTTCTTCCGTATTCCTCAAAGAATCAAACAACGCAAAATTCCTTTACAAAACCAATATAAGGGCGACTTCTATCAATTGTCAACTCGATAGGTAAAGGGAAAGGTGTTTGTAAGTACTTCATTGTATACAAGAGAATTCATATATTTGATAGAAAATTAAATTAAAAAATTAAAAGGAAAATAAAATATACCATATTTAATTGTAATGTGAAAATGTAGGTGTATATTTACTGAAAGAGAGAGAGAGAGAGAGAGAGAGAGAGAGAGAGATTATCTAAAGCGTGATTAACTTGTCGGAGTATTATACACATGTGCATCAACGAAGGCGGCCTTTTGTAAGTACGACTGCGCGTGCGCGAGTCAGTCTACCTCCGTGCTTACGCGTCCGTGTGGTGCGGGAAATCGTGAGTGTTGTGCAGAATGAACTGACCAGATTTTTAACATATTCCTTCGGAATAAAGCATTCACATAGCACCAGCGCACTAAAAGGCGAAAGAATAGCCGTGCGCTATGAGAAGAAATGTCGATGTAGCAGCCTACTCTCAGTGAGCGTGAATATCGCGCGTCTATTTTTGTGCAGACATAAACAAGTTAACTGCCTGTTGAAATGAATATTTTGAGGACTGCCTTAATGAGGGCTTGCACTAGGCATGGCGCACAGCAAAACCAACTGGATTACCTTTACGATGCGTCAGTCGAACCCGGTGAAAACCGAGTGAGTGCCTCATTTTTTCGAATGTTATCACCTCGTGGGTCATTACCTTTGTTCTGTCGAACTCTCCCATTTTTTAGATCTTCTTCACTGGATTATTCATCCTAAATTTGTTCGTTCCTTCTTCACACGTTTTACGACTACAGTTCCGTATGTATGAAATCTCGTCCAATCATATTTCCGACCGTCGTGAGCACCTTGCTGTAGTAAGATCAAGTTAAGTAACTCCTGAAATTCTACCACCACCTCCTCCCGCAACCCACCACTGTCTCCCAGGTTCGCTTGCATTTTAACTCTTTCTTCTATAAATTAACCACGCTGAATTTCACCTCTGACTACAACCACCGTCGGTACCTCCTTCTCCTTTTCAGTCTCAGCTCTTTCCACATATAAATATCTTAATTGCCACTGTAAACAAACACAATTTTTCACAGTTTCTCTCTCTCTTTTCTGTCTCTCTGTCTCTCTCTGTCTCTCTCTGTCTCTGTCGTTCTCTCTCTCTCCCTCTCTCTCTCTCTCTCTCTCTCTCTCTCTATATATATATATATATATATATATATATATATATATATATATATATCACAACTCTTTTTCTATCCACGTCTATCTATCTATTTATCTATCTATCTGACACCTCTTCTTTTCCCTCTCTGTATATTTTTCTACTCTCTCTGTCTCACACACATCTCTTGTTTATTTTCATTGTCAGTTTATTTTATTCTCTCTCTCTCTCACACACACACACATACACTCTATCTATCTATCTCTCTTTCTCTTCTCTCTCTCTCTCTCTCTCCATATATATATATATATATATATATATCACATACCCATTTCTTATTTTTTCCGGCCTGTCTGATTATTTTTTTAAAAACCCTCTCACGCACACATCTTATTTTACTTCCATCTTTGTTTATTTTTTCACATTCTCTCACACTTTCTCTCTCTCTCTCTCTCTCTATATATATATATATATATATATATATATATATATATTGTCTTATGTTCACATCAAGATACCCTCGCCTCACTTCTCCTTCCACACTTCTCTCATACTATCTTTTTACCTGTAAACACTCCATATATATTTGATTAAGTGGGTACACACACGTCTACCCGACTTGCAACCACAACCGAACGTATCTACTTTAGCAACCTACTACTCTGTTTGCTTTCCTGCCTGCTCTCTACCCGTGGGCACTACAGATCTCATCTCCCCTCGGTCTAACTCATGTTTCAGCAAATGCACTATGCTCTCCAAACCTCAAATGACGCTAATTGCAACTATGTTCACTGCCTTAACCAATCTCACCCCTCGCGCGGGAGTTGACCAAAAGAGAGAAGTCCAAGCAAAAGCATAACAACTTCAGTGTGGCCCCTGACTGCAAACTCTGATGAAACTAAAGGAGCCGATGAAAGAGACAAATTCAAAATTTGGATAAAGAAATAACATAAGTTTGGTTGAACAAGTTCTCTTGGTTCACCGGTGTTTAAAAAATATACTCATTAGAGGTGGAACAAAAATCACGTAAAATTCGTTAAAGCGTAAAAATTCAAGCTCTAATCTATAAATGTACGCGCTTATTTAAAAATCAGGTTCGACGTGAAACAGTGCTTAACAAAGTGAACAAGCAGACCCTTTATACGGCTGTGACTTCGATCCTCACTAAATTCTGTACAGTTGTGATCTTATGTCAAACTAAAATAAGTTTAGTGTATATCTATCCCACTTTCGATAAAGACATCGCTTTTATAAATAATATACATTTGTATATACATTCATATATATAGATAGATAGATACGTTGTAAACAACTGTGAATGATTATAAGAAAGAAAACAAAAAATAAGCCGTAACATTTTCATGAAACGTTTAAAAAGTTCAACGAGGTTTGTCGATTTTTCAAATGTTTACCAGGAATTTAAAAAAAAAATAACACAACAATAACTGACAACAAAAAAGTGTCAATCAATTGATTTATCAAAGTTATTACAATGATGGTGTTGAGGGCGACACGGAACTTCGTAACCCTGTCTGATGCCTGTCCACTGCATGTCATTCTGTTGGTCACGTGCTTCCTTCAGGTGAGTTCTTTTATCAAACATCTCTGACGATTTCATTTCTGTATTTTTTAAATGGAAATATTCTAGCTAGTTGTCTCTGTAGCATGTAATATATCAGGTTTTGTAAAAACACGCATGGAAATTTTCATTCACAGATTATCCAAGATTTCAGCTACCCGCAGTCAACTCGAGAATTTTTACTTAATAATGACATCAAAACACAATATTGGAATTTTGAATATGCCAAAGTGAAAACGTAAAATATGATATTTTTAAGTGTAAAGGGGAAGTTCTCAATAATAAAAGAATAACTCATATACTTAGATTTGCTAAAATCTACAAGAGGCAAATCTCATAAATGTCATATAACTTTTATTGTTATTGTTTGCTATTAGTTATTTTTGTATTTGATGATTAATTATTGTTGGTAATGGTAATATTAGCTGATTCCTTATGAGGAAATATTCCGTATTCCATGATCTAGCAGTCAGTGATATTGTCGATTGAAATTTATAAAATCTTTCTGTTGAAATAAATTTCCAGGAAAATACTTTTCTCGAATCTACTAAATGTTATCGCTCTTTCAAGTTCTATGAAGGCTCCCTTGGTAATTTTCAGTCTGAAGTAGTGTGAACAGTCAAAGTCTTAATTATGTCATTGTTTTCTCTTCAAGTTATATGATGTGCTATCCATTTTAATTGATGCTGCTGCTGAAAGTCCTCAAGTGATGTGGTTTCTGTTATCTGGTACAATTCTCTGTTTGTGATTCTGTAGCGCCAGTCCACGTGGTTCGAAGAAGGATGAGCCTCGCTGTTAATCTGTAATTAATATAAGGTAAAATATTTGATTATTAAATCTCTATCATGCCTAATTGTAAATTTCCCATGAGTATGTAATGATGTATAGGAAAACACAGTACATATTGTAGTGGGTACTATCTGCAGGGTTGGGCATATGCTAGTGGTCTTGCAGCGTAGTTAGGCGGATAAATGAAAACTACTCTATATATATATATATATATATATATATATATATATATATATATGAATAAAAACAAAAGGAAAACTTATCTTAGCCGATGCGTTTCGCCCTCCTTATGGCAGCAAATGTAAGAATTTTATTTTGCAACAAGTATTTATATACACAAATAAAAATATTAATATTTAAATTTAAGAACGCTCATCAATATACTTGAGGCTGAAAGTCAAGGCAAATTATGGAGGACGCTAAGTGATGGAATTTAATGTTTAATTAAGTGGGTAAATGTTGATATTACTGTTGAATTTTTATAATCTAATTATTATTTCTATTATCTAATTTGAGAAATTAATTGATGTATTATATCTTCTAAATAATTGGTCTTAATTTAACCGTTTGTTTTGAATTTTTTGTATATATATATATATATATATATATATATATATATATATATATATATATATATAGTGATTTACTAAACATAGTTAAGATGTGCCACAAGGCCAGAAGTTAGGTCACTCAGTAATGAGCGAACTCATTACTCAGTCGTAATTGATGTGGAGAGATAAGTTTGCTATTACGGCACGTCGAAAGTTTAAAAGAATATTTACTAATTTTTCATGTAATTCCGTAGAGTTTAAAATAAATTTGTCATTCACTTTAACGATTACATATCGAATGCCAGAATAAATTGTTGTTAAGAAAATAAAACCATAATCCAGTTGTATTTTAGCACCAATGCACATGAAATCCGTAAATGGGGGCCCAATTCTTTTTTATTACTCTTCAATGATAATAATACCATTTCTTTCTTCACCAATCATAAGACTGAACCTTAGTCATGTCTGCTTTAAGAAATAAGATATTTGTAAAAGAAGAGGAAAATATTTAAGAATTAAATTGCAAAATTTGCGACATTCTATCTAAAATTACTCATAATAAATTTCGACAATCGCAATGTTTCAATAAAAATGAGGAAACATGAATTGACGGTGATTAGGGATTAATGCGAAAATTAAATCTTAAATGTAAAATGTAAATACACTGCTAAGGATGAAATTTAAAAATGAGTCAAAAAAGGATTCTCATTGGCCAAGAAGTCATGAAGGATTTTGATGACAGAATAGAAGAATTTTCTGCATCTAATGGATTGGCACTGATTTTTACGAAAGCAAAACATTATGAACCAAAATCCCCAGGGACCAGCTATTTCCACGAATTTTCTAAAGTAGTGAGAGAAAGAAAAAATCATTTCACTATCACAACAGACCAACAGCAACATGTGTTTCGATCGACACAAATATTCACAGTTAAAATTCGGTCAGTTCCTATATATCTATCTACCTATATATATATATATATATATATATATATATATATATATATATATATATTTGTATGTATGTGTGTTTGTGTAATAATTACATTGTATAAAATGTGATGTATTTATGAGGGAAAAATGCTAAATATCTGTGCATAGAGTAACTGTTCAGGCTGAAAATAAGAATCAACATTGAACAGGCGCCTTTAGTTTTTGACGTTATATATATATATATATATATATATATATATATATATATATATATATATATATATATATATATATATATATATGGATTTGGATCAGATGTGGATTAGAATCCAACAGAATGACAAGATAATGAACAAATAGCTAACGTTTATAAATTTAAAATGTATCGCTTTTAGTTAAGGGTCATCAAAAACGAAATATAGAAACGAAAATTAAATATAGAATCTATCTTCTTATTTATTTTTTGCGGCATATCAACCTATATAGGTTATTTAATTCCGAAATCTAAATATTTTGAACATAATTTTGTGGTTTCAACTACAGATAAAATGTATTCGTCATTTTGCTTTAAAATGTATTGTTGGTAATTCTTCTATAAAATATATTGCTGGCCAGTTTGCTTTAAAATGTATTGTTGGTCATTTTACTATAAAGTTGCTGGTAATTGTGCTATATATAAAAGTGTATTGCTGGCATCTTCATAAAAATGTATTTTTACACTTTCATAGTATTTTGCTTTTGTTTGGCGGTTCACTATGTGCCCATAGTTATGACCATAACAGTTGCTATGACCCTGGGTCAGGCTAGACTTCGGAATAATAGCAATTAAGTGGTGTTTCCAGGTTGCTCAAACCCTCTAATCTCCGGATCAGAAGCCTTGTTGCGTGCCGGATGTAGTTTATCTTCATACACAGGACTGATCTATCTATCTATCTATCTATCTATCTATCTATCTATCTATCTATCTATCTATCTATCTATCTATCTCCCCATATCAATCAAGGAGTTTATGAGCACAAATTCAGACATCCACATATGCTGGTTGGTTTTTAAGATTGTTACGGCTCGTCAAGCCTACTTGGGTCATTTAAAGAAGAAACAAATTTCGGACTGCAGATGCTCGCTTACAACACCTATCTAAGTACTGACTAGGTCGACATCGCTTAAATTCAGTGATCGAGCAACAAGCGCTGTTTTGCCTAAATGTAGGCTAAATACCTACCTGATTTCCTCAAATTTCTTTTAATAATTTAGCCACATAATTATTCTACAGTTACATTTTCGGCTGTAAATTCACAAAATAACTGTTGCAGGTTATAGACTTATTGGTTAACCCCTTATATATATATATATATATATATATATATGGACACTGACGTCAACACCGACTAGCGATAGTCTCTTTCATGCTTGATCGCAATCTTATGATGGCCTGAAGATTGCATTCAAGAATTAAACAGACTGTTACCACTTGGTGTTGGCCACAATGTCCACTTTACACAACATCTATCCATGGTATTGAGCAGTTTTAGCCATGAATATACCATAAACATAAAACTATATTTTATCACACACACATACATATATATATATATATATATATATATATATATATATATATGTACACTCATAGATACATAAATATGGGCGCAGCTTAAAAAATATTTTGAACAATGTTTTTTCTGCTTGACGTTCATCGTCAATGTCCTCCGAATTTATGGGTTAAACATGAGACATATATATATATATATATATATATATATATATATATATATATATATATATATATATATATATATATGGTGCGATGAGCAAACTGTCGCCATTTCATATTTTTAATTCACATATGCGCGTTGTTTTTTTTGTTGACTGTACATCATAGTAAGGTCAGTTGTGCACTGTCTATGAGAAAAAGACATTATGACGTAATACACTTGGCCAGAAATTTAGAAACGGCATGATGTAATGCTTGGTTTTCGCGCCGGAATCTCCAATAAGAAAATTTCAGTGTGTTTGGCTGACAATCTGAGGACAGTGCATAGGATTCGGAATGAGTTGGATTAGTCTAATGGTGATTACGGAGGTACGTCAGCTCGGAAAACTCACTTTGATCGTTCTGATAAACTCAAACATTGAGGCTTACATCAAGTGCCTCGAGGAGGTAGTGCTGCTCTGGGTCAAGAGAGTGGTTGCTGGATGACCCTATGTTTAGCAACAGGACTCTTCACCATGTCACACAAGCAGGAGAATCCAGTCATGTGGCTATAAACAACACTTAATCAGGGAACAAATAAATAAAGCCATTTTCACACCTAGAGAAGTCGCCCTAATGCACAAGATTAAAAATAAACCACAGCCGCATCCCTCTAGTAACCACTTTCAACCCCACTTTGCCTCCACTATCCCAAATAATCAAACGTCGCTTGGAAATACTACATCTCAAACCAGACCTAAAAATTTGTTTGAGGAACCCGGTCTTCTAGCATATCGTAGGCCTGAGAACCTAAAAGAAATTATAGGTAGTAACCATATTTTAGGGGATAAGGTAATCCGTAATAAACTAAGAACAAAAACAATAGGATTTTCCCAACCATGTAACAACAAACAACAACATTAGTCGCACCAATTCGTTCATTAGTTCAGTCACTAAATCTACTTTCAAAATCTACCTCGACTCTAACTGTAGAAGTCATAACATAATTTACCTCCTAGAATGCACACTATGCCAGAAACAATATGTAGGAAAATCTGAATGGACCTTTCACTACAGAATTAATAATTATCGCAATCAAATTAAGTCATGAAAGATTATTACCTGTAGAACCACATTTCCGCCTACAAAAACATGATCTTAAAACCCATGCAAAATTTACTATGATTTAGAAAAAAGAAAAGTTCAGAGCAAATGACATAGAAAATTTTTAGAAAGCCATGAACATAAGTGGATTCTGCGCCTAAAAACGCACATGCAGACGGGCTTAATCAAAAATTTAACAACCTAAATAGAATTAATATATAATTCATCAAATCAGGCCCTACCCACTTCTCTCACCCACACAAGGCAGACATGCTTGCGGAAGTGTTTTAAAGTCTCACACTTATACATACACCCATACTAATATACACACTTACATACATCATCGTCCCTCACTCCCTAATGAGCTAAATGATAACACACACCCATACTAATATACATACTTACACAGATCATACTCACTCACTCCCTAAGAACAAAATAACACACTCACTTAATAGTGACACATCCACTTTCCAGGAACAAATAAAAGTATCTAAATGACCAACGGATTTCAGAGCAGCCGGCATCAATCCATCCATCCAGCTCTTCATTCATGAATCCATCCAGCTCGTCATTCATGAATCCATCCAGCTCTTCATTCATGAATCCATCCAGCTCTTCATTCATGAAGCCGTCCAGCTCTTCATTCATGAAGCCGTCGAGCTCTTCATTCATGATAAAAAAAAATAAAAAATAAAAAACAAGTGAAAACTACAGACAAAAGTTCATTTTCTCTATCACATCATTCATTTCTGTTGTTCACTGCTATTTATAAGCAGAATTTTTTTCTCCATGTTGGCCGAAACTAGTCGAGGAATCTAATTGAGATAATAAAAACGAAAGAATATTAATATACAATCCAGTATGTTTGAAGATTTTAATTTTTTAATATTTTTTATTGTTCAAGACATATATATATATATATATATATATATATATATATATTGCGTGTGTGTATTTAGACAGCAGTTTTTCATTAATGCATGTTTCATTAAATAATATAGACAAGTTTTGCCTATTTATTTAAGCAAATTTCTCTCATATCGTCTGATAAGTTTAATTACATTATCACTGAATGACGAAAGAAAATCACCATATTGATACATGTTTTTTAATCCTATCTAAGCTTTTGACATACATAAGCCTTCATCAAAGATGACAATTACATTTCAATAAATTAAACAATACACGGACATAGCAACAATGATAGTCTGTTTTGTTTGCATGGATGATTCCCAAGCAATGACAAATTCATGCATACGAGCCGCTGGAAGCGAAAATCGCATACGGCACATGACATCACACATGAGCACGCGAGAGTGAAAACGAGAAGTGTTAACTATGGGAAGTCGTTGGTGATAAAACCAATGGCTTCTGTTATGTATATATAGAGATAGATAGATAGATAGATAGATAGATAGATAGATAGATAGATAGATAGATATATGTGTGTGTGTTCTTCTGTTATCAATATATATACGTTATCAATATATATATGTTATCAATATATATATATATATATATATATATATATATATATATATATATATATATATATATATATGTTCTTCTGTTATCAATATATGTTATCAATATATATATATATATATTCATGAATCATTCATATAAAAAACAAATACAAAGGTTAATAATTTAATTGGAGAGAAATCCATCACCACGAATAATCAAATAATATACAAAAACCCCGAACCTGTTTACGTTTATTGTTCGCGAAGATGGATTTCTCACCAATTAAATCATTAACCTTTGTATTTGTTTTTTGTATGAATGATTCATGAATTTGTAAATTAATTGCACCTTTATTGAAATTATATATATATATATATATATATATATATATATATATATATATATATATATATATATATATATATATATATATATCTAGTTTACAATTTACTCTATTTAGAAGGGCAGACTGAAGACTGCTCAATATCAGATAGAGTGTTTATAGATATGGACAGTGAATACAACGGCCGCCATTGTGAATAATTTCAAAAATTCGCTTTGGTGAAGATGGCTTCAAGATTATGCACTGTTTGGAATTGACTACTATTCCTATATAGACTTCCCTTATCATCCACCCAAAAACATTTTCAATGGGGTTCAAGTAGGCCGAACATGCAAGATGGTCCATGAAAAGCTCTTTGTCTTGCAGGCATTAGAAACTGCAGCGTTGTCCTGCTGAAAGATCCAGTCATCTCCCCGACAAGCAAGGGCTTTCAGTCAATAACGATGCTCTCTCCAATGCAACCAGCCGCGGTTTGACGTACCGATATAACCTAAAGTTCTATTGTTCCTTGGAAGTAGATAGCACTCCAGATCATGACTGATTCTCCTCCAATGTCATGTAGAAAATCTTTCCGGTGGGATATCCTTATCGTGTATGTAACGTTTAGAAGGTATCTGGACCAACTAGGTTATTTTTTTTTCAACAGAAAACAAAACAAAACTTTCTTCCTTTTTTCTATGCCCCATATTTGGCGCTTCTTAGTTAAATTTAACCTAGCTGTTCAGTAGTGTGGAAAGAGGTGTGGACATTTACAGTTTTAAACCTTTTCTCACGAAGATGCCGAATTATTGTTCTTGAGCTGCATTTTGTGTTTGTAAGGGCCTTAATCTGGTGCGATAATCAGCTGATCTTGCTGGACAACCCTTCGAATCTTCCTGCTCAATGCCGATAAAATTTTCATGGGCCGACCACTTGAAATTCTCGTTCCGTATCCCAGAGGGTTTTTTAAGGAATTTTCAACAGCTGTTTTACTACATCCAATCTCGCCACCGATGGCACGCTGAGAGGGACCTTGCTTTTGCAACTCGATAATTCTGCCACGTTCAAACTGTCAACGTTTTAGCCTTTGACATATTTTTACATAATATAACGCAGATGATACGAGTAGATGATATTGTTGACTATGCTAAAGCTTTAATACAAATGACTAAATTTCATTACGTGTTTACTAATTTTAGCTTCATTTAAATATGGTCTTGAACTTTTGACCAGTTAGTATTTAACCTAATATCCCAGAATTCAATATTTTTTATAATAAATGCTAAAATAGATTTTTTTAAATTTTTATTCTTCGTTTTCTTATTTTCATTTTTGAATCTCTATTCAATTAAGTGGTTGAGTCTAACGCAAAAGATTTTTTTTTTTTTTTACTTTTCATTGGCTTTAAGATTTCGGCCAGCAGTGAATATTACAACCTGAATTTTAAACATTGATAATATTTGATTTAATTTATTTGTATTCCTATTCTCGTTAAATAGGTTACTGTCTATTCCACACCCTCCTGCATCTCTTGCATTCACTTTGCCCCCGAATTCTAAATTCTATAAATTGTCTTTCCTCATCATGTGTCTCAGATATTTTATCTGTTCTTTTTTTTTCTGGTTGTTAATATGAATTTCCTTAAATTTCCTTTTCCCACTTAAAACGTCCTTGTTACTCGCATGTTCTGTCGATGGCATTCTCGAGGAGTAGGGGTTTGAATTAAATTGCTGGAACCAAAAAACACGTCGAGCATAAATGGATGCAAATTGTCTGTAATAAGATCTGTGTATATCAAGACTGTTATTTATCCACGTGTTCCTTATGTAAATAATTAATGTAATTATAAAAGGTTCGTTCTGGATAACTGACCTGTATTTTAATAATTGACCCGTAGAGGGTGGTCGGTCACGGCTCTCCACAACCTCCTATACATTGTAGCTCTTAGCAACCTTTGCCATCTCTCCTATCCTACATTTTCTTTAAGACATCCTCGTTGCTTACACGCTTCGCCCATGAAATTCTAAACATCCTTCTGTAGAACCGCATTTCTGTTGCGTCCAGTTTTCTCTTTATCCGTGAGAAGACTGTTCGGTATTCACTGCAATATAGGAAGACCGATATAACATAATAGTTCATCATTCCTTTCTTTGTTTATAACCATTTTTTTTCTGTTTCTTAACACTTTGTTTAGCTTTTGGAATGCATCTGTTATTCCAATGTGCGTCGGAGTTCCGCCGTCACATTTTCCATTCATTTTTAAAACACATGTCAGATATTTAACTTCCGTACTTGTCTAATCTTTTACATGTTCCATTTTCAGTTCGTATTTTGGGCTGTTCTTCTTGATGAAAACAATATATTCTGTCTTCTTACAATTTGTTGTTAGTCCTTTCTTTTCGATTTCCTTTACTACCTTGTAGACCTTGAATCTTTTCTTCTGTTTCTGGCAATACACAGTGTCAACTGTGTATCTTATATTGTTAAGATTGCGTCCACCCATAATAATAAATCCTGATAGGCTGTCCAGCTTACTTTAAGATAGCCTCGCTATAGAGGCAAAATAAACAAGACAGATTTTATTTTGAATAATATTCCAACATTCCACATCCCACGCCATTTCAGCACAATCTAAAAAACTATTTTAACAAATCAATTCTGTCCTTTTTTCGCATACGGACTTAACAATATCTGGTTGAATAGCGCAAAACATGATTCGTCTGGGGAGGTAAAAAAAAAGCGCCAGTCTTCCACAGTCCAATGGCGACAATTTTGGGCCCATATGAAAGTCAATAATCAGTGTTGTGGTGTCAATAATGTCACCCCTGTCGGTCAACGACAAAGAAACTGCAATTATGAAAAAAAAAAGTTGTACATTTAACTCCCGGCTGAACGTTACTAGCTTTGAATTAGGGTGTGATTTTATGCTAAGGATTATAAC
Organism: Acanthosepion lycidas; assembly: GCA_963932145.1. Taxonomy (NCBI): domain Eukaryota; kingdom Metazoa; phylum Mollusca; class Cephalopoda; order Sepiida; family Sepiidae; genus Acanthosepion; species Acanthosepion lycidas. Next base: position 34,431,549 of record OZ010594.1, on the reverse strand, counting down.
TATCGAATACATTATCTGTTGGTACCCAGTTTTCCGTCCTGTTGATTTCTGGGAAGTTTAAGTCCTACTTCGTACTTTTTATTTCGTTTTAACGTTCTTCATTTATTTAACGATTTAAAAAGAAAACATCGTCTCGCATACTGCAATAAAGCTATCTGTCGAGATGAAATGCAGAAAATATAATCAATGCATTTGCAAAATGACTTAAATATTATTTACACTATTTACATTGTTCGGGTTGTTGTCCTCATCTTTATTGTCACATTCACGACGTTTCGGTCGTTGTTCGCTCCGTGGCCAAGTGTATAAAAGCGTTTTGGTAATCCAAAAGTGACTTGACCCAAAGAGTTGTGAGTCCAATCCCTTGCCACAGCAAAGATAAATAAAAACTTGAGAGGTGAATCAAAAACTTGGAGAGCTACTAAAGGGTTGCTAAATAACAGAAACTGAGGTTTCCAGAATAGCCCTGGAAGGGGAACGATTTAGCTCAGTAAGTTAAATAAAGGGTTCGGTTCGAAATTCCTGAAGAAGGCCGGAATGTACAACGGCTGAAACGTCGTGAATATGACATTTATGAGGACAAAATTCAGAATAATGTAAATAGTTACACTACCTAATCTCAGAAATCTAGACAGATACTTAAATATTATAATTATTCTTTTGTTCTAAACGGGGTCTATAATACGGTCTTTGAACAGAGTTTATGGTAGGGTCTTTGAATAGGTTCTCTAACTGGGTTTTCGAATAAACTTGAAACAGGGTGAACTTGAACAGGGTGTATAATAGGATCTTTGAATAGACTTGCACAAACAATAAAGACCTAAGTAAACCCCAAAACTCTTCTAAGATTTAATACAGAGCATGGTATACGGTATCAAACTCGTAGATAGTGTCGCTTCATGATCGATAATTTTTGCTGACAAAATAATTTTTATTTATTAACGGTATAAGAAAATACAGGTCAATTATCCAGAACGAACCTTTTATAATTACATAAGGAAGTCAAAGTTTCAACTATCTTTTATGGCGTGGAATTATTTTGTTAGATTGGTCCAGACAGCCATGCCCACGGCAATTGACGCATGCGTATCGCATCACTTTTGAAGAGTGATTATTTCGACTCAGCAATAGAAAGGGAGTCGTGTAATTTTCAAGTCTGAGTTGCTTACCTTCCGAACTTTCCCTCTCAGCCATCACGCAAGCTGCTGCGACATCGTCAGCTTAATTTGCGACAAGTTATCACCGACATTAATCAATACAAGCGTTGTGCACTTCTTTCCAGCCGATCGGATATTTCATCCGAGATTTCACAAATTCAATGACAAGTGTGAAGCAATTTCCCGCCTTGTCCAAGGAGCACCGAATCAACGTAACGTCAATCATGAGATAAAGAAAATGCCTCTTCATGACGACTTTTCTTCAAATTTAGAGGTTGATATAATGTAACATGTACTCATGAAAGTGAGTCCACACTGGAAAGAGAGTAAATAGTTGTTTCTCTCTGCCTCTCTCTTTCTCTCTCTCTGCCTCTCTCTCTTTCTTTCTCTCACTCTGTGTGTGTGTGTATATATATATATATATATATATATATATATATATAAGTAAACATTGAAGTCGTTCTGTTTCATGCTAAACACAAACGTCATGGCCTGAAGATTGCGTTTAGCGTGAAACAGACAATCGCTTCTGGGTGTTGACATTAATATCCACTTTTATATTTACATACGATCTATCCCTCAGCACGTGAACCCATAAATATAACATATCTTAAAATTTTTTGTACACACACACAGACATATATATATGTGTGTGTGTGTGTTCTCTTTATGCGTTATTTTAATAGATAGAATTGAATAAACAAAATATTAATTACATTTACTGGCCTGAATGTTCGAAAAATTTCTTAGATAAATGTGTGCTTCTCCGACAGAAAACGAATCTGTTATCGAAACGAATATGAAATCATGTTTCCCTTTGGGTTAATGGGAAACATAATTTCATCCGATATGCTCTTAACCAATTAGACACAGAGAAACGTCTGATTAGCAAAGTCCGAATTACTGTTTTTAAACAACAAATCTTCGACGATCTTTCCTGAACGATCAGACCTTCTCACGAAACGTAGCTTAACGTAAACATTGACAACGTATTATGAAATGGATTAAGGCCGACAATTATTTAATATATTTTCCGTTTATAAATACTTTTAATAGATACAAAAAGAAACGAATATTTTCCACGAAATTCCTCGAACATTCAGGCCGATAAATGTAATTAATACTGTTTATTTTAAAAAAAAAAACAGAGCATTTACTTAATTAAAATTTATTAATTATTAATTACTTATGAATTTGGTTTGATCCTTAAGTTCCTAATCAATCCAAATCAATCCAAATTCATAAATAATTATAACAGATATACTACAACAATCCAACATTTAGGCCGGTAGACGAAAATAAATAAATACACTGTTTAATAAATAAACAAAGTGTCTACTCAAATACGAATATCCGCTTAAAATAACGTTTAAGTCATAAAATCTGTGAGATTAATAAATAAAAATCTATCACTTCTTTAGAAAAATATTATAATTATAAAAACATTAAATAAAAAAGTGTCCTTCAAAATAGGAACATTAAAAACCACCTTATAAAAAAAATTAAAAAACCTTGCAAAAGTACTCGAAGTTATGATGAAAAATAAATAAATAAAAATTAGACTCAATATGGGACATCTAAAATTGCGACATGATAAATCAAATGAAAATTGAAATATAAAGTTAAAAACTATGAAACTAAGACATCAGTGCAAGCAGACTTACTCTGATAGACATTTAATAAGACTTTTGTCAGAATTTTCAGGAGCAGCTCCGATAGGGTTATTATGAAGTTTAAGGGAAAGCAATTGGTATTGTTGGTTAAACTTTGGTTAGAATTTTCAGGAGATCCTAGAATAAGGTTATTATAAAGTTTAAGGGAAAACAATTGATATTGTTGGTAAGAATTGGTCAGAATTTTCAGGAGCTCCTCGGATAGGGTTATTATAAAGTTTAAGGGAAAACAAGTCGTATTATTGGTGAGATTTTGATCAAAATTTTCAGGAGGTCCTCAGCGAATTACTTAAATAGGGTAAATCTATTTATATATCTTTCTGTCTATCTTGGTCTGTCCATATCTATCTATCTATCTATCTATCTATCTATCTATCTATCTATCTATCTGTCTGTCTGTCTGTCTGTCTGTTTATTTACAAATGCGTTTAAAATCCCCGGTCTCAAACTGAAGACCTTATTTAATTCTGAGTTTATATTTATTTCTTTGTCATTAAGAAAATAAAACCTTTTCATGATATTTAATCTTGTATAAAATACGCTGATTGCTTACAAGCATTTTATCTATAAGAGCAGTCTATTTTATTAATGGTCACCTATTACAAGGCTCAAGAGCCACACGATTTAGAGGGTTACTAAATGAGAAATGTGATATGAATGATAAATTGTATGTATATGTAGGATAGATTACTAGTGATTCTTGATTTGAAGTGGTTAAATGTTTCACTAATATGAGAAACAGACCCCTTTTTTCTCCTGATCATGAAAATGGTAAGAAATATTTCCAAAAGTTTGGACAATATTTCTATTCATTAGATACAGATATGCTTTGGCTTCTGCATAAATAATAAAAAGTAAACTGAAAAAATAATGTCAATCGAGAGAGGGAAAGAGAAAAGTTGTGGAATTATATACATATTTCTTAAGGTTAAATTACTAATCTTTTTGCAATGAATACAAATAGGGGGGGGGCTTAGATAATCCTATTATGGTAAAATGGAACATGTTTATAAATATGCAGGCTAAAAATTTAAACTTACATTCATTGAGTTTTGATTGGATTTTTTAGAAATCATTTCAACGGAAGCAAGGCGATAAAGCCACTAAGACCTAAGCGCTTAATGAGAGTGTCAGAAACTGAGAAAACCTTACTAAAGAGTTAGGACAATAAAAGAAACAGGGTTTAAGGAAACAGAAGACGATTGACGTTGCATTTGAATTTTAGTTGACAGGAAAATAAGAAGATAAAATAGAATTACACATGAAAGTAATGTGAGAGAAGTGATTATTACTTTACGGTTACATCTAGCAATTTCAACAGTAATGAGACCTAACTGACAAACTAGTACTGCGCTTAAATTCGTGAATACGAGGTTCTAAAGAGGAAAGCTCATTAGAACAATTGCTATGAAAATATTTATAGTAAAGATATTGTGAAGCTACGTTAGGGTAGCGAGAAAGTAATTGAAGCTGAGACGCCAGGTCAGGACGATAACATTGCAGATTCTTCTTTGGATTTTGTCAAGAATTTCTAGATACATAACAGAAGCACCAAACCAGCTGTAGCAACAAGTATGGATGAATGACAGATTTATAAAGGTGCAAGATAAATTCTGGCTAGTAAAACTGTCTAGCATGACACAGTGAAGCAAATTTCCTTGTAGAAGTCTTAGCAATTGATTCAATCTAATTTTTCCAATTCATATCAGAGGAAACCATTAGACCAAGAAGGTGAAATAAGTGACTCCCCTGAGGTTAGCATCAATCATGTTAATGGAAGAAAAAAGGTTTTCTAAGACACTTAAAAGAGAACAATTTAATATCAGAGGCACTAAAATTAACAAAAGCCATTTCTTGCCTCAGATTGGAGATCCTTTTTTATATCAACAGATAATTCGTCTATCAAATCTATCAGACGTACTATTCAGACAGAAGTATATAATTGAAATACCTTCTCTTCTTCTTTGATTCTTTTTGCCATATTGTTTTTAGTAAAAGACAATTTTGGGGCTAAATCTTTTTTATTATCCAATTTATTATTCTGCTTATTTGTATGCGTTACCATTACTTGTTTTCTACTGAAGATCGAAGTGTAGTATTTGTGCGTGAACCTGAGCAGGAATCAGTTAAGCTTTTCTCATGGGAAGCAATTGGGCAAAAAGCAGGGTAGAGGAGGAGAGACAAAAAGTAAATGTGAAGGTGGAAAGGTAGGAAGTAAGAAAGCTAGAGTAAAACCAGATGAAAGGAGAAAAAAAATATATGTTTGCATAAAATAAAAGGCGGAATAGTAGATATATATATAACAACCAGAACAGATGAGAGCAACAATATTCCATGCATGGACTAATGGTAGACTTATAAAGCTGTATGATATATTCTGATGACAAAAATTGTTTTGCACGACACAGTGAAACAACTTTCCTATCAGCAGACATAGGAAGTGATTCAATAGAATTACTCTAATGAAAAATGTCAGGCCAAGAAAGGGAAATGTGTTACTCTGATTAAGATTACTAACAATCATACTGATTGAAAACAAAATAAGACGATTAAAATAGAAAATTTAATTGTGGAGACGTTAAAATTAAAAAGTAATTTCTTGCGGTATTTAACGATAAATTAAATGTCATTTTCGAGAATTTATTACCGTGAACTTTCTCTGCAAGTTAAAAAGTGAATTTATCTGTCCTGTCGACATAAAATGCATCTTTGGGTAGAAATTTGAGCCGGAAAATTTTCATCATTGGAGATTTTGCACCAAAGTTTCAGTGTAAAGTTTATATAAAATAATTCATAAAGAAATTGTTTTTAAAAGTCGAGCTAATTGCAAAGAAAACAAAATTTATTTTTTTAAAAATTCAATATTTTCTCTTTAACAGAGATGACATTTACTACCAATTTCGATTATAAACGTTTCTATAAAAACAATTTAAAAAAAAATATTTTTGCATATATATATATATATATATATATATATATATATATATATATATATATATATACCATTAGCTCTTATCTTAATTAAACTAATTGGTGTGGGGTGAAATTGTCATTAAGTGAAATAGAAACGAAAGACAAGGAGGAAACTGAATTGGCCAAGCGAGAACAAGCTCAGATTAAGCGAGAAAAAGAAAGTGTGCGGGAGAGAGAGAGAGAGAGATAGAAAAGAGTTTAATCATTGATATAAAATAATAAGAAAGTCAGTAAAAGAGAGATACTACGACAGTTTCTTAAAATGGATGTAATTAAAAGTTAAATGTATCGTCATCGTCGGCTTTTGACCTCGCCGCCAAGGATGGCCTATCAGGAGTTTAGAACGCCTATCGTAAAGGTAAAGTCGTAGGAAAATATAATCATGTAACTGACAATAGAAAAAGTGAATTATAAGTCTTAGAGGAGGTCTTATTTGGTCAGAAGTCAACTTCCAACATGATAGAATGTAACTAGTTTCGGTTTCAACACACGCACACACACATACACACACACGCACACACACATATATATATATATATATATATATATATATATATATATATATATATATATATATATAAAGTGATGACATATATATTCTTTGTATGAATTTGATTTTTTTTCTTAGTTGATATGTGGGAGTAGAATAAAATTTTGTGGGAAATTACAAAATTTTTGGCTTCTCCTGCAGCCTTCGTTAGTGTTTGATATGAATAAGTTTTTAGGGGCTTGTGGTAATTTCCAAATCCAGCAGACGTTAATGACTTTAATATTAGAATCCCCAATCGTTTGGTCTTAGCATCTGATAATATGCTTTTTATTGCCTCTCCACCATTCTTTCATTTCATGCGGCTTGTTTCACTCTCCAGTCAGATGACGTCAACTATAAGGCCGGAGATATATTATCTAAATTTTCTATATTTATCAGTGAATAATGTCCAATATCTGAGACATAGACGTTATAGATATAGTGTAGATATATGAATGCAGTGGCGATAAAACAACAATAATTGGAACTATTCCTGTTAACCTTGCTAGCTTCTGAATAATCCCCGGGGGAAATTTTACTGAAAAATAATACCGCCTGACGAATGCCGTGGGGAGACAACACCCTTAATTGTGAATTGAAAAAATGATGGGGAGAAATCCTGTCACAGTACATGATCAAAAGTAAACAATGATTAAAATCTTGCCACCTCAGAAATGATCTCTCGTTAATTCATTTAGTGTGTCAGGGGAATTCAATTAAGGTCTTTCTGTTTTCATTTTGTTTTGTCATGACACTTTTTTTTTAATATATGAGAACACTGATTTGATGATATTTCTCGAGATGTTGTTACTACTACTACTACTACTACAAATTGCTATCGTTACTAATGCCTACTTCAATCTTTCTTCTGAGTTATTGATCGTTATAAAGTTTATATGAAGGGATGATAGGAATAATGGGAGTCGAGGAAAATGAAAAGAATATTCATTCATTCATTCATTCATTTATTCATTCATTCATTCTTTCTTTCTTTCTTTCTTTTACCTGTTCAATTTCTCTTTCTGTTTGATATATTTTTTCTGTTCTTTCTAATTTTATTTATTTATTTTTTCTTTCTATCTTTCTTTCTTTCTTTACTGACATAGTTCCTCTTCTATAATTTCTCTTTCTTGGTGGCATATCTATCTATCTATCTATCTATCTATCTATCTATCTATCTATCTATCTATTTCAGTCTGTTCGTATCTATCTATCTATCTATCTATCTATCTATCTATCTATCTATCTATTTCAGTCTGTTCGTATCTATCTATCTATCTATCTATCTAACTATTTCAGTCTGTTCGTATCTATCTATCTATCTATCTATCTATCTATCTATCTATCTTTGCTTTTCTGTTCAATTTCTCTTTCTGTTTCTAAATGCTCTTTGTCTCTTTTTTCTAATTTCGTCATTTGCTTTTTTTCTTTCTTTTACCCGTTCAATTTCTCTTTATGTTTTTAGATGATTTTTTTGGGGGGTGCGTAGAGGGAGATCTTCTCTCTTCTTTCTTCTTTCATCATCTTTCCTCTTTCTTCTATAAATTCTCTTTCGTGATGTCTTTTCTTTCCTTTTTTTTCTCACCGCCTCCCTTATTCTTTTATTTATATTTATAAAACGTTTTCTTTTCATTCTCTTCTTCACTGCTTTCTTTATCGTTTCTTTATTTTTATCTTCCTTTTTTTATTTCTTTCATTTATTTTTCTTAATTACTTTTTCTTCTTTTTCATTTTTCCTTCTTTTCTTTCTCTCACTTTCCTTTCTTTCTTTGTTTCTTTTTACCGACATTTTTTCTATTAAACTTTCATCTTTCAGTTTATGTGTTACCCAACACTGTTTTCAGCCTATAACTTTAATTCCGCAATACAAAAGACCTCTTTCTCCTTTTAGCTTCTTTTATATCACAAAAAGCTTTACTTTAATGATATTGCATCCGATTTGATATCAAAGCAACTCATGTTTTTTTTCTATTTGGCCCATTATTAAGTTTTCATTATTCGAAGGCCAGAATTCAAATAACAAATGCATTTTCGAAAAAGATGGCCACCCAATAGCAATGCTCATGTATTGATGAAAAATAGACAAAAATATTACGAATATTACAAATCCCTCTTTCATAATTTTCAATGTATTCTATAGCAAAGATGATCAGGAATCCAATTATATATGTGTGCGTGTGTGTGTATAGATAGATAGATAGATAGATAGATAGATAGATAGATAGATTCACCAAATTATAGAATTTAAGGATGTGAATAATCTAATAAGGAAAAAGGGATGAAATTATTTATAACTCTCGGAATTTTTGAAAACGTGAAAAGAACATTAAATCGTTATTAATAAGCAGCCAGCCATTTTGAAATATCTCTCAGTGCGAAATGGTGCTGTTAATGAGTAAATAAGAAAGTCTTATTTTGTGTATTAAAAGGGCTTTTAAACAACTTAAACAGAACACATATATATATAAAAAGGTGTGTTCTCTTTCTCTCTCTCCCTCTCTCTCTCTCTCTCTCTCTCTCTCTATATATATATATATATATATATATATATATATATATCGATATATATATATTAGGTTGGTGCAAAAATAATGACGTAATAATGTCGTTTTTTGACGTTAAAAAATACGTCAAAAAACGACATTATTACGTCATTATTTTGCACCAACCTAATATATATATATTGCCTCACAATCAATATATATATATATATATATATATATATATATATATATTGAAAACATGAAAAAATTATTATTATTATATATATATATTATATATATATATATTATATATATAAAAATTATTATTATATATATATATATATATATTATATATATATATATATTATTATTATATTATTATATATATATTATATATATATATATATATATATATATATATATATATATATATTGAAAACATGGAAAAAATTATTAGCTCCCATAATAGTAAAATTTTAAATGAATTTTATAATCAACTTCAAAAAGATCCTAATACAAGCCCAAAGAACAAATCTACCTGTAACTGCAGGGAAGGATCTGTCTGTCCAGTAGAAGGAGTATATTTGTCCAAAAACATAGTATACGAAGCTACGATTTTCCCCAAAGAAAATATTGAACATGAGAAGATCTACATAGGAATTTCGGCGGGAAGTTGAAAACAACGATTTTACAACCATCGCCAATCCTTTTATAATGAATCAAAAAAACACCAAACTGCACTTTCAAAGCACTATTGGGAGTTATTGGAAAACAAATTAACCCCACAAATAAAATGGAAAATCGTCTCAAGAGCCAAAACTCCTATTAATTTCAGAGACAGATGCAATTTGTGCATTATGGAAAAAATACTAATTATAAAACATAAGGATCCGGACATACTATTGAACAGACATAATGAGTTGATTTGTAAATGTAGGCATAAAAATCACCTCATTTTAACAAAGTATGTGTAGATATATAAATAGAAAATATAAATTGTTTTAATGAATATATGAAAATACTGACACTGTGCTCTTTGATAAATGTGTTGTGGAACTTAAATTTTTTTTTATATGTGAACTTATTTAGATATATATATATGAACATTATAGATAAGGGTAACTATGTATTTATATTGTTGACACATATGTATGGTAGTATGGATATATGTGTATAAATAGATATATACATGTGTGAGTATAAATATACTAATACGAGGCATGTTTGAATACTGAAATTTTTTTTTTTTTTTTTTAACGTGTATGCTGCATGGGTGTGGATGTATATGTATAAATGTTTTTATGTTTGTTTTGTATGTATATGTATATTATGTGTGTATGTACGAATATATGTGTGTGTACATGTACTTAAATATGTGTGTTTTTATGGATTTAACTACTTGTAATCTATATATGTATATAGACGTAATTACCTTAGAATTAATATTTGGAAAATGTACATATGTATATGTATATGTATGTATATATATATATATATGTATATTCTTTTTATATCTTTTTTTGTATGTAGGGTTTTGTGCTTATATATGAATGTATATGTATTTAAGGGTGTGTATGTGTATATGAGTATGTCTCTATATATATGTATATATATATATATGGATGATTAAATGGTTAGATTAATTTTTGATATATAGATTTGTATATGGATATATGAATTGTATATGTATGTATATGTGTATGTATATGTGTATATATATATATATATGGATGTATATATGTGTGTGTGTATGTATATATGTATATATATATATATATATATATATATATATATATATATATATATATGTGTGTGTGTGTCTGTGTATGTATATATGTGCGTGCGTGCATGAATTGATTTTAAATGAAATATTGGGTCTTTCTAATGACATTTTAAATTTACTATTCTTAATTTGTAATATCCTTCTTTTGTAATATTCTATAGTTTAAATTTTGTTTTCTTCTGAAGGGAGTTTAATTTCTAAATTGATAATTTAAATTTAAATATACCATTCTTTGACTATTAATAATAGTAATAATATTAGCTAAATTCCTTTAAAATGAAACACTTCCGAAATCACATAAAATTAAATTTTGACTGTAGAATTTAACCAAAATCTATATATATTTCAAATATTAAAATATAGATAAAAATTGTAAAGTGTATATATAGTTTATGTACGAGGATAAATGAATTTTTGTGTAAATTATCTCAAGTGTTTCTATGGTTTTTTTTTTTTTTGGACTTGTTAATGATCGTATGTATGTAGGAATTCACATGAATACATTTGTGAGACATATATGAATAAATGAAAATTAATATTACCCTCAAATACTATTAAATAATGAAACCTAATCTTTAATTTAGTTTACCAATATAATAAATAAATTACATTCATAAATTAATTTTAAATATTAAAATAGATGTTATATATATATATATATATATATATATATATATATATATATATATATTTTTAATATATATATATATTGTGGAAGTACAATTAGTCGGGTGAATAAACTATTAAAATTTTAAATATTTCTTTATGTCCTAGATAAATATGTTTATTACAATAATAGTTATATTTAGTCCTGAAACTATTTACTTAAAAAATTAAAGATTTAAGTTAATAACAAAATTTTTTTCAGACATCGAATTTTCTATCAAACATTGTAAACTATCTTTTACATAATTTTGTTAAAACAAAATTATAACAACTCCATCTCTTCCCCCCCATCTCTCTTTTTACCATAAGAATCACTTGTATACATTTTCTACAATTCATTTCCGTTTTATTAACCATCTAAAGAGGTCAAGGTTCTGTCACTCCTACTCCAATATAAAACATACTTAAGAGATATATAAAATTAACCCCTCCCTATATTTTATATTGTCTGTTTAACTACCACTCTCAACCCCTTCTATTAAATTACAAAAATTACACTACCCACCAATTTCTAATCCCATTTTTCCTCTCAATTCGTTGTTGGAAGTTTTACCTGATGATCCTGAACCCTTAAAAAAGGATTTAGGTGAAATAAATTATCGTAATGGTACCTTAAAGTGGTTTGTTTTTCATTACATATATATATATATATATATATATATATATATATATATATATATAATATAGATCGGGAGAGTCGATCATATATTGTAAGACCGGAAACTACCTACACAATAGACTCTTCCAATAGACTCTACTATATTAAGTAGGCGAGTAACAGAGAGTCTAGTACGACTACCAGTGTTGGGCACTAACTTATAGTAAGCTCTGCTTACACTATCTCTGTAACCTGTTGTTAATATATCTTTCTTACATCTAATCCGTGTTCCGTGTTTTACTTCTGTGGGCCCAACTTTGGCACCCACATCAGTGGCGACGAGGATTCTAGAAACGCACTCACGGCGAAACCTAAATATCTTACCAATCCCACATCTGGGTCGACGAAGAATTCTAGAAACGCATTCACGTCGAAAAACCTCAATACCTTGCCAGTCCCACACAGTGGCGACAGAAGATTCGAGAATTTCGTTTTCACCGTATCAATAGCGACAGTACTCGAAAAATACACAAACTCCACGCGTTCCCACAGCAGTGTTGAACGTGAAATTAACCTGGTATTAATACATTAGCGATCTAAAAGCTAAACACCCAGCGTCTATATATATTCCAATACCAAACAGCATTGACAAACTAGCGATTCGACATCTACGGAACATTAAAGTCTGTCCAATACGAGAACGATTTCTACACACCCGCACACACAGGAAAAAAAAACAGTGTTCGTAAAAAAACTGACAACACAAGATCAAGTATTACCATGGTACTCAAGTTTTCGGAAAAAACTATCGAAATTTTTTTTATGTAACTGAGTTGAACTCGGGCATAAAATTATTCTCCCCTCAAATTCACTGAGGTGAGTCTACTACTTTTTGTACTTTTCTTAAAAAAAAAAAAAAAATACATAAGTGTGGTGAAAAATTATTCAATTACGTTAAAATTAACGGAACCACGGGAAAAAAAAGCTAAACACACATAATTAGTTTAGTTTAACTAATTGTCTGTCCATATTTTTTTTTCTGTAAAAGAAAAAAAAAGGAACAAATCTATCAAATCTTAGTACACGTGTTTCAAAGCAACAAAAAAGCGCTGTCATTTTTAAATATGGAAGATTTGCAAAAAGTAGTTGCCCAAATGTTAAAACTAAATTTGGACCAGCAACAAAAATCAGAAGAAAGACAACAACAACTATTTTTGGATTTACATAAACAACAAATGGAATTCCAAAAAATTACGCTTCAGAATGCTGAACTACAACAGAAACAACTTAAAGAATTACTCGTAAATGCATTAAAAGGCTCAAACTCTGAAAAAGATACAATATTCTCCCAGAGTACACTCTACAATTCAATGGAAACCTTTGAATACGTACCAGAGGAAGACAAAACAGTCCAGGCTTTTTTTAGGCGCTACGAAGATATTTTCAACGTAGACTGTGAACAATGGCCCAGTAAAAAAAAAGTTACGTCTTCTATTGAGAAAACTGGGAACTACAGAACATAGTAGGTTCGTAGACTTCATACTACCCAAGAAAACGACTGACTTGGATTTTTCAGAGACGATTAAGTTCCTATCGGAATTATTCGGGCCTAACACAACCTTGTTCCACAAACGTTGTAAATGCCTGAATACAGTCAAAGACAACCAGCAAGATTTTCTAACGTTTGCAGCATCGGTGAACAAGCTATGTAATGATTTTAAACTAGCCGAACTGACTGCCGATGATTTTAAGTGCTTAATTTTCGCACAAGGTCTAGTATCAGCAGAAGACGCCGAAGTCAGACGACGGGTACTGACTAAGCTTGAGAACGAACGAGGATTGACTCTCCAAAAACTGGCAGAGGACTGTCAAAGAGTAATATCTGTAAAGCGTGACTCAAACACTATCGAGGAATCAGTTGTGACTCAGATTAATAAAATCAGAAGTAAGTCTTCCTCCTATTCCCCTCAAAAAGACAAAAGGCAAATCTCATGTCCTAAATTCCGCAGTAACCAAAACCCAAATAAGTTAAAGAAACCGCCCGGACCATGTTACCATTGTGGTAAATGGCATTGGATGAAATTCTGTCCAGTTAAGAACAAAAAATATTGCAAAAATTGCAATAAAAGTGGTCATACTTTAACTTCGTGCTGGTACGCCAACTGAACGAGAAAACCCAAAAATAAAATCAGGCAAGCTCAATCGGACAATATTGTTGATAGGAATTTAAGAAAATATGTAACCGTGGATATTTTCAATAAGTCCATTAAATTCCAGCTTGACTCGGGTTCTGATATTTCAACCATTAACTGGCGTACTTGGCGAAAATTGAACAAGCCAACCTTATTAAAAACGGATAAAACAGCAAAATCCGTAACTGGCGAAAATATTAACATTTTGTTACTGTAAGTATTATACTTACAGTAACACTAAATGGAGTTACCAAAAAGCTCAAAGCCTACGTATTAAAAACTTCAGACAACTTATTTGGAACTGATTGGATAGAAAAATTCAATCTTTGGGATTGCCCAATGAGTACATTTTGTCGCAAGACACAAAGTACAACGTCCAATTTGGTAAATCTAAAAAAGGAACTCAAACAACAATTTCCCCAGGTTTTTTCAGGCGGCCTTTGGAAATGTACTAAAATGAAAGCTAAGTTCAAGGTGAAGGACGGTACACAACCGGTATTCAAAAAGAAACGGAATGTCCCTTTCGCTGCTCTAGAGCAAATCAATAAAGAGTTAGATAGACTCGAATAAGCAGGTATTCTGTCAAAAACAGATTTTACCGAGTTAGCAGCACCTACGGTCTACGTAAAAAAGAAGTCCAATCAAATACGAGTATGCGCAGATTTTTCCACGGGGTTAAACGATACCTTACAAGATCACCACTATCCTCTCCCAAGGCCTGAAGAAATTTTCAATAAACTCAATGGTGGAAAATCTTTTTCTAAAATTGACCTCTCGGACGCATACCTTCAGATAGAGGTGTAAGAAGCAAGTTCCAAATTGCTCTGCATAAACACCCATAGAGGGTTGTACAAATACAACAGGCTGGATTTTGGAGTAAAGGTTGCGCCTGCTGGGCGATCTTGACTACGCAACAGCCTATTTGGATGATATACTAGTTACTAGTAAAACTACGGCAGAGCACCGGAACCATATAATAAACGTATTCGAAAAGATACAAGAATACGGATTTAAGGTTAAGGCGGCAAAGTGTGACTTTTTCTTACCAGAGATTAAATACTTAAGACACATCATAAATAAAGATGGTCGTCGGTCGGATCAAGAAAGAGCCAACGCGATCAGAAACATGCCGGCCCCAGATAACGTTCAAGCGTTACAAAGCTTCCTCGGCCTAGCTAACTTTTACCAAGGGTACATTAAGAACATGCAAAATTTGAGAAGGCCTCTAAACCAACTTTAAAAAAAGGACAAACCATGGTCATCGACCCCGGAATGCCAAGACGCATTCGAGAAGATCAAGAAAACTCTTACTTCAGACCTCTCCCTCACACATTTCGACCCTAGTCTCGACATCATAGTCGCAAGTGATGCAAACTCGTACGGCATAGGCGCTTGCATATTACATAAACTGCCAAACGGTTCGCAAAAAGCTGTGGCTCACGCATCAAGATCTCTACTTCCAGCTGAGAAACAATAAATCCCAAGAGGAAAAAGTATTAACAGTTTTATTTGTTCTCTCCTTTTCAAAAAAGAAAACTCTTTGGAAGGGGGGTATTGTGAGACCGGAAACTACCTACACAATAGACTCTTCCAGGCCTATATTAAGTAGGCGACATAGCACTATACAGGAGAGTGACAGAGAGTCTAGTACGACTACCAGTGTTGGACTTATTATAGTAAGCTCTGACTTACTGTTTGACTAACTTATTATAGTAAGCTCTGACTTATTGTTGGACTAACTTATAGTAAGCTCTGCTTACACTATCTCTGTAACCTGTTGTTAATATATCTTTCTTACATCTAATCCGTGTTCCGTGTTTTACTTCTGTGGGCCCAACTTTGGCACCCACATCAATATATATATATATATATATATATATATATATATATATATATATATATATATATATATTATTTCACCCCAAGAAGGTAATAAAGCCACTAAGACGCAAAGGATTACTGAGTGTTAGGGAATATAAGAAAAAAAATCACCATTAAGGAGAGTGAATATTAAAAGATTACCATCGACATTGCATTTAATTTTTGGAAGATCAAATGTGCTAGAGAAGCAAAAAGCCGGAAGAGTTTTTCCCAAGCGAGAAATGCGATAGAAGAAACCTAGAATTTACATCTAACAAATTTCAACTGTAAAAAAAGACGAGATCTTCTCGTCAATCTAGTACTTCGCATAAATTCATAAAGATGAAAATCTATCTGAATAATTACTATGAAAATATTTATATGCAATGCTCCACAAATGCTTAAACTCAAGCGAAATATTTGAAAAGTTTCATTATTTCTCTGGCATAAATTCATTAACGTGGTTTTGTCTGGTTTTCTTATAAACGCTGTTCAAGAGTAAAGAGATAAGCATATATATATATATATATATATATATATATATATATATATATATATATATATATATATATATTAATCAATTCACCGCAACAAGGCGATAATGTCACTAAATTGCAAGTGGGTTCTTAATAAAAGGGTGAAAGAAAATGAGAAATCTTTAGAAGAAGGAACCGGAAACCCAATTCTAAACACGAAAGAAAGGATAAACCTTAACTCCTGTTCAAAATACGATAGGCGAAACTAATCATGAGATAAGTGGTTTCATTTAATCTGACACATTGAAAAAGTCAAATAATTTTTTTTTATTTATTCTTCAAGATATATAAAGTATAATCAGATTTTATTAAACTATATATTTATTATTCTTTGAAATATCAGGTAACTCTTCGATGCCTTTTCAGTACATTTCTGCAGGTTTCGATTTGACAATTTTTTCGACGAACACTTAATTTTCATAAGAGAATTTCCTCATCAAAACGTTTTGAAGCAATCGAAAAAGTTAATAATCGGTTGGGGGAAGGTCAGGTGAATATAGCAGGAGCTGTTGAACAAACCAATCGAGTTTCAAAAATATTTTACTGCCTTATTCTTGCAACATGCATTCTTTCGTTGTCATGCAGAAGAGCAACATTTTCCATTTAATCCGCTGTATACACTACCACTGTATGGTTAGTCTACTCAGAATCTGTCCTTAACTGCCACAAAAATGATATTCATCTTTGCAGTTGGTTCCAAAAATGGAGATTATTTATGACTCAACCTAATAGTAAATTTTAAAATCATAAATGGTAAAAATCGGTTTCTGATGTTAAAATGATTACCATTTTAACATCAGAAACCGATTTTTACCATTTATGATTTTAAAATTTAGTAATATTAGTCGTTTTCTTATAAGCAAACATTCAGAATTCATTGACAGTAAATCTAGACCGTATTTTTCCTCTCATCCTACCGTGAAAATGCTTCGCTAAAGTTTTCTCACACTTGGCACTTCAGATCATTCAAGCTGTCAAGTGTGTGCCGTTTTCAAGAATGTGTATAACTCTTATCTCTGTATCCCTATGAATCCATCAGACTCCTCAGTGCCATGAGCTAACTTTTCAAAGCTATAATCAACAAATTTATTGATCACCTCAATAGAAACAAACTGTACAAACATTACGGATTTCAATCGGTTCAACCCACTGCTGATATCCTCTCATTATTCATAGTATCAGTGCATTTGATAATATCAAAGGCTTTCGACAAGGTGTAACACAGAAGGTTACTACCCAAGCTCTCTAGCGATGAAATCACTGGAAGAATCTTCTCAATTATCAAGTCCTTCCTAACGATAATGAAGGTAGTTGTTAACCGTCGGTCCTCCAATGCCTAAGCGATCAACATAGACTCGCTTCTCGGTTCAACAATTTTTCTACTTCACATAAAGGACTTACCTAAGAGCATACAAAGATCATTTCTGAATATCTATGCTGACGATACAATGATATATGGTTGCATCTCCAAAACTCTAGATGATTAGATCTTGGCAGCTGATCTCGCTTCGAACCTAGCATTAACAATGAAGTGGAAGACAAACTGGCTGGTCACAGTCCATGCTCGAAAACCAAATTACTGACATTTCAGCATCACCGAACAGACCTTGAATTTTTCACCTATTTTCACCTATCGCGATGAACGGGTGCTCTTTCATGGAGGACTTGTGACTTGAATGCCTATTCGGATTCAAACTCAACCCACACCTCAAGTGGAACTCATATATACAATCCATCTTTAAAGATACTGGAAAATGGTCGATTCCCAGTAAATACCCGACACTTCCTGCTATCCTCTACAAGAGCCAAATCATCCCAAAAAGGGAGTACTGCTGCCATATATGGGCAGGAGCTGCCCGTTCCTCACTTTCCAGTTTCGATAGTGTCCAAAAGCTGTACCTCTTACTCCATAACTATCTCGAGTGACTTTTTGGCCTTGTACAGGATGACGAACATTATAAAATAAAATAAAAACAATCGGAAAGAGTCCAGACTATTCCATTTCTAGGATCGTTGAACATAGGCATCAGAAACTATCACAACGTTCAATCATTCTTTTACTTGCCGTATCCTTTCAGGACGTGGATGGACATGGCTTTCGACAGCTTCCTCTCTTTTGCTGCTCTATGTAACTTTTGACCTTTCCCCATCCCACTTTGTCCTTGTTTTTCCATTCATTAACGTCAAATCAATTACTTTTTGTTTCCCCTACTTTTCTTATCTTCACCGTGTCCTCTCAGTGTTAGATTCCCAAAGTCCCTTTTCATCTTTATGCATCCTAGAAGCCCTCGTAAATAATAGGGAAGCCTTGGTAGGGAAGCCAGTATAGGGAAAGAACTGAATTCAAAGCCGACCTGAAGATGAATTGGCTCCAGTACATGTGTCCTAACGACCTCAATGGATTTCGAGAATCGTGATCGCGTGTACAAGATGCAATGTCCTAAATGCGACTCAGAGAAACCGATACATGATTCAACTTCCTATAAAATAAAGTCTTAATTCCACGATTTTTGTGTCGTTTATGCATTAAATTTAGTAATATCTACGAAGTGTTTAATAGGTGAAATAAAATATTCGTCACTTACGTCAGTGGTTTGTTTTCGAGCCCTGATAAAATAGTTTCATAATTTTACGAGATATAGTATTCGAAGACATTTTCCACTTGAGTATTAGTAATGTTTTGAGATCATCTTCTCGTCATGGAAATTGCCTTCTCGTCGTGGAGATTGTCCTTTCGTCTTGAATATTGTATTCTCCAAGTGGAGATTACCATCTCGTCCTGGAGCTTGGCCTTTTTTGTCCTGGAAATTGCCTCCTGTTCACCCTGGAAATTGCCTCCTGTTCACCCTGGAAATTGCCTCCTGTTCACCCTGGAAATTGCCTCCTGTTCACCTTGGAAATTGCCTCCTGTTCACCCTGGAAATTGCCTCCTGTTCACCCTGGAAATTGCCTCCTGTTCACCCTGGAGATTGCCTCCTGTTCACCCTGGAAATTGCCTCCTGTTCACCCTGGAAATTGCCTCCTATTCACCCTGGAGATTGCCTCCTGTTCACCCTGTAAATTGCCTCCTGTTCACCCTGGAGATTGCCTCCTGTTCACCCTGGAAATTGCCTCCTGTTCACCCTGGAAATTGCCTCCTGTTCATCCTGGAGATTGTCCTCTTCTTCCTGAAGTTTACCTTCACGTCGTAGGTATTGTCTTCTCTTCGTGAAGAATGCCTTCTTGCCACGGAGATTCTCCTCGTCCTAGGAATTTCCTGAGCTCTGAAGATTGTGATATTAATCAACACTGAAACGAGGGGAAGAAATACATTTATTTTGGCCAGATCAGCTCAGATAGAACAACTGGTTAACTTTTTCTACCACGTTTACTGTGGTGGTGGTGGTGATTCACTTTGTTTTTGCATATACTTTTCAGTGTATATCATTCGGGTATTTCGCTCAGCCCCAACCCCTACAATAAAATAAGTATTTCTTTTAAATATGGGGCTCGTTATGACTTTATAGAAAAATTATGATATCGTGGTATCTGCTGTATGAATGATATATGTAACTGAGATGTTTTGGTTTAAGGAAAAATATAATGAACGAATGAGTTCGCAATTGTGTTGTAAGCGATGATGGCTCTCTACAGATTCCTGTTTTTTTTATTCTAAGTAACATCTCTTGATCATCCTCCTTTGTCCTTGTTTTGATAACCATTTCACGCAAATTCGTAAAGATGATTACTTACTCCTCTTGCTTCCAATATGACCCGTGAGTATTAATTTTCCCAAGCCTTCTTTCTTTTTTATGTGTCTCAAAGTAGCTAACCTAAACGATAGCATAACGGTGACTAGTTTTCACCATCACTACCCCTTGTGTCACAATTTTGTAAAAGTAGAGATACATGATCTACTATTGGCCGATCGATGAATTTCGGTAAAGAGGATTGTTGAAAGACTAGAGATATCCAAGTTAAGTGTTGGGCTGATAATTCAATGGCAGAAGCTGTCAGTTAAGTCGGGGACCTATATGTTTCGATGCCTACCAGAAACGATGTCGAATGGACATATCGAAGTTGATCTTTATGAATTTTCTATCTGATCTATTTCTGGAAAGACATTGTCACTGTTGATGAAACCTGGTTACAACACAATGATCCGGAGATGAAATAGTTTATATCAGGTTCTCAAACTGAAGGACACAAAAGAACAATTAGATGTTGAGAGGGTGATACAACGGACCAAAAGTAGTCCCTTTGAAGAAGGCTTATACTTTTTAAGCTGGGAAACGGCAGACTCTCTTAGTGAGATGTTCCCAACCAGAGTTCCAAAAACCCACAAAGCTAATTTAAATCAGTTTTGTATTTTCGAGCGATAGGAATTGTGAAAGTGTGTGTGAGAGAGAGCTAGAGGGAAAGGGAATGGATTGGTAGGCAGGCAATATTTCACACTCATTCCAGTCGTCCGTGTTTATTAATCATATATTTTTAAAAAAAATACATTTACGAGTAATTTTAAAAAGAAACATTGTTTTCAAAAATCGAGGCAAAAACGTGTTCCATATCCTTTATGTCATTCAGCAATATCATCGAACTCTTTTCCCTTCCCTGAGGAGGAACTAGAACTAACCTCACTAGCCTTAAACTTGATACGGTCTATTTGCACCTAGTGGGTAGGTTAAGCTGAAAAATTGTAAAAATTATAAAAGTATGGAAGGATTGAGGGCCAAATTTGTTAAACTTATTAAATTTTGAGGAAAATATTTGTCACGAAAATGGTTACTCGAGGACTGCTGAAAAAAGTCCGCGGGCCGGATGCAGCCTGTAGGCCGTCCGTTTGTGACTTCTAGTATATAACGTGGCTGCATTCTTCTTCTCTCTACAGACCAAATTCGAAGTCCAAGAATCAGCAAAATTTGGGATAAGGAACGTATTTTAATGGTCATCTTCGGTGCCAAATCTACTATTCTAACTTTCTGTTTAGTCATGTAACGCGAACTAATTAGACTGTAGGATTCATATTAGGATGACGTCATTGTCTGTGATTCTAAACGCTGGGAAAATCTTGTTTTATTTTTTTTCGCGACTCAAAAGGCCCAGATTTCCTTTAAAATAATTCTACTGGACATGAATATCTCAGTAGTCTCTCTCTCTCTCTCTCTCTCTCTCTCTCTCACACACACACACACACACATACATACATATATATATATATATATATATATATATATATATATATACAGAAACACCCAGGTCTGTTGAAATTGTCTCTTTCCACCCACACCACCACCACCAATATGTATCGATGATATGATGGCCCAACTCTACTACATCTCAATTTTCATAAGGCAGTATTCATATAAAATACAAATTTTATTGTAAACTAATCATGTACAATAATGGGTCATACGTGAATACTTCAACTAGAAATATCTAAAGACAAATATATATCATAATATATACCATTACCTCAACAATATTTTACAGTAATTTTTAACTTTGTTTTTCTTGTTAAAATGCTGAACACATTCCACATTATAGATACAAAAATAATTATTTTATATACTGTTTTTTTCGAGACTTAGCATGAGATAACAAATTCAAATACTTTACTTATATATATATATATATATATATATATATAGAGAGAGAGAGATACATACATACATATATATATATATATATATATATATATATATATATATATATATATATATATATATATATGTATATATATATATATGTACACAAAAGAATGGTATTTTATAGATTCCATGTGTCTTCAGAACGTAGGCATTCCATAGGCTTCTTTTTTATCTTAGGAAAGATAGTAGACTCTTTTGCCGTTGTTTTCGCCGCGGCTTTGAATTCAATGGTGACCTTCTCCTAGACTGGCTGCCATACAAGGCTTCGGAATTCAGTCTTCGCTACATTTTTAATCCGTAGCTGATGCGCCGGAAAAGATAAGGATTCATACTTGTCTCAGGGGCATTAGTGCGAATGTGAATGCAACAGATTAGGACGGAATTTGAATTCGAGGATAAAATTACCAAGATGGGTGACCGCTTTGGAATACCAACTTGGAGGTGCGGGTGATAACGACTCGGAATGAGAAATCGGAGATCCGAGTTCTAATTCATGTCGCGTTCGATATATTCATTTACGCGTTAATATCCTTGAAAATGGTATGAATCCACATCTTATCACTCTACATATGGATTAAATAGTAAGGATTATATCACAAAAAAAATTATTACAACCCAAAAATGTTCCGGTTTTAAATAATCTTCAAAAGGTTGATAAGCCGTAAAAAACAAATCAAATCGTAACACCATAATAATGATTGCATATGTTTAGAAATCATTTCTCTGCGTCTGAGCGATGTTTGACGATGCAAACAAAGATCTTTGACATTTTGACCTACCGACTTCTTCTGTGTGTCGCATCCCTTAAGGACATGGACAATGATAGCTCTCCAAAACTTTTGATATCGTGTAGCCCTTAACAGTTTGTCTCCCTTTATTAAGACTTATGCCCCCTATTCCGACATCCATTCACTGACTTCGCCTATCTATTTTCCCCTCAATGTCCTATGAGACTTAAGGTTTCCAAAGTTTCCTTTCTCATTATGTCTTCAAAGAATTTCAGCTGTCTCTTCTTCATTCTGAGCATTTGGCCTTTTTATTGCATTTAAGTTTTTCTCGTTGTTTACTCACTCTGTCAATAGATTTTTCAGTACACTTCTTTAGAGCAACATTTCTGTTGTCTTCAGTTTTCTCCTCATCCGTGGGGAGATTATCCAGTATTCACTGTATATATAAGGAGGACTGATATGACATAGCAATCCAGTATTATTTCCTTTGTTTCTAACGAAATGTTTCTGCTTCTCAGGACTTTGCTTAGTCAAGTGCTTGTTCTGATTTCAGTGTTGCATTTTCCATCCTCTGTTAAACCACTTCCCAGATATTTAAACCATTGTACCTGCCTGATGTTGACATCTCCAACTAGTAACTCGTATCATGGGCTTTTTCTCTTGCTGACGACCATAGTTTCTTTCTTTTTGCAGTTGATACTTTGAACTTTTTTCTGGCTTTCTTTTGCTACTCTGTTCAGAAGGTCCTGTAGTATTCTTTCCGTGTGAGCCATCAACACACTTCACTAAAATTTACTGAAAGAAACCCTGACCTTGATGTAATCAGCCGGATTTGATATTCAATATCATTAAAGATCTACCTTTTTGAATAGGCAAATCGTTTCAGACATTGTGCTACGTGAACCACCATCGGCATTTTTACTTTGGCAAAAAAATATCTTTAATTTTTTTTTTTTTTAATTTTCTTCTTGGGATCGTTCCGAGGGAAGGTGCATAAATGAATTTATCCAAACTTTGCGCCGTCATCATATCT
Organism: Acanthosepion lycidas; assembly: GCA_963932145.1. Lineage (NCBI taxonomy): Eukaryota > Metazoa > Mollusca > Cephalopoda > Sepiida > Sepiidae > Acanthosepion > Acanthosepion lycidas. The sequence goes on along the minus strand of OZ010594.1, from coordinate 34,407,711 downwards.
TATTCGTCACTGGAAGCAATCTTCTTTCATACATATCCCTCTACTTTTTCGTTACCCTTTTCCTTTGCTTTTTTTTATTATTATTATTACTTCTATAAATTAAATTTTACAAATTGAATTACGTATGAATTTTATCCATTGGAATATAATCGATCAATAATATATGCACATTCAAAACGAATCAGAGCCGTAGAGTAAGTTTAATCTGTCAGACCATTACAACTACGCAGACTGTTTTTACCCTAACTGCTTGTTCGACACTTGCGGACATATACGAGGTTAATGTAAACCTATTACCAAAGACTTTGTGGTTTATCACACTAAAGATACTAGTTCTCTTATGGACGACAAAGTTGTCCCAGGTCAGTATTTAGCTGGGTGACTAAATGTGCTCTCTGTACGAAGCAAAGCTTTATAAATAAATTGAGTGTTCTGTTTTACAGCACGTATTCCTTCGGTAGAATGTGTTGCAAAGCCGAATCTGAGCAGAACCAGAAAAGATAGTCGAAAATATCAGTTTCTCTTCGTAATACTCGTTATCGTAAAATCAGAGTATCTGTCGTAAAGCGACAGCTAATCTCGCTAGTTATTGTTAGTGAGTTTGATTCTCATTTGGAGCTCATTGTGTTTACCATCTTCACTGAATATCTTCCATGATCTCAAAGAAAATATTAGGTAGGAACCGTGAAGTCTTGTTTTCCCTAGCAAATCAATCTAGAATTAAAAACAACTTTTATAGAATCTGTATAACTTTATAATTGAGCGATACGGAACCAATTTTTTTTTTTTTTTTTTTTTTGCTGGTTTCAGTTTGCATATTAGGAAAGTGTTAAGTGAAATCGGAGAACTGGGCTAAAAGTCTGGCCTAGTGTGTTGCATTCAATTTCACACAAATGACTTTTAGAAAAAGTTAATCTATCGTTTACCTTCCATCTATGGGTTAAGCAATAGACTGGTTTCTTTATCCTTAAGAGAAATATTACACTGAATTCAAAAACATGAAAAGGGCAATGGGAGATCACTATACCATCTTTCTAAAGAAGTCATGTCAATTCCTAGACAATAAAGATAAAGGAATCTATGGAGAACCATATTCGCCTAAATAGTCATGGGATACGGCATTTAATAATCAAGTGATATTCAATCTAAAAAGGAATCTGTGGAAAGCCAAATTCGTCTACATACCGATAGGATATGGCATTAAATAATTTTGTGTTGTTTTCCTTTGACCCACGTGTCTTCAATATAGCCTATGAATATCTAAACCCTTTTTCCTCATTATGTGCCCTAGAAATTTAATGTCCTTGTTGCTTCCATTTTCTCTAAAACTTCGTTGTTGCTCACATATAAAGTCCATGGTGTTCTCAGCATCCTTCTGTAGAACCACATTTCTGTTACTTCAAGACTCTCTTTCATCCGGGCGGTGATTGTCAAGTATTCACGTACATACAGGAGGACAAATATTACATAACGATTCAGTAAGTTTTCTTGTTTTCTAACGATTTTGTTTTTTGTTTTTTAATACTTTGCTTAGTTTTTGGAAGGCATCTTTGGCTATCCCAATGCGCCATCGGATTTCAATATCGCACTTTCTGTCCCCTGTTGAAACACTTCTCAGATATTTCAGTTTGTGTACTTGTTTGATTTTGGTATTTCCAATTTATAATTTGCTATTCATTTGCTAACAACCATGCATTCTACTTTCTTGTAACTGATGATTAGTCCTTTCTTATAGCTTTCCTTCACTACGTTTTGTAGGAGTTCTTGAAGTTTCCCTTCTGTGTCTGCTATCAACACTGTGTCTTCTGCATATCTTATTTTGTTTAGATTATTAACGCCAAGAATGATTCCTGGTAGAACATCTAATTCTCTCAGATTTTGTATGCCATGCAAATATACATTCAGTCCTTAAATTATTAGGATTAAGAAATTTATTCTTTAATCCGCCGTGTACGCTGTCATGCTATTAGTATGCTTCAAAGTTATTCTTAACTGCCACGTATGATTAGTAGTTAGGGTTCTCCATACGTTATTACAATTGGTTCCACCAAAACGGAAATTACTTATGACTCAAGCTAAGAGATTGCTTACGCTTCTATTACATAAGAGTGAATAATTGCAAAATAACTTTCAGCAAAAATGTCTTGTTTAACTGAACAAAAGCACGCTTCTTTATAATTGCATCTATTAAGCATAGTGGTTAAAACCCAAAATGGTTCACTGTGAGTTAAAGAAACATGCAGACATATTGTGTCTAATAAAGTTGTTATCAACTCATGTGGCAAGGTTTCTAACGTTAAAGCGCCCACGTTATCAAAGGGTCCCCCCTTCTAGACACCCACTCACCCACTTGACTTTTTCATGTAGTATGCAGTTGGTGTTGTCGAAGAAGTAGGCCAATCAAACGAAAGACTTTTTGTAGATCAGCTAGACCGACCCTCCCTATCAAAGCCAACCACTAAACCTTGACAATCGATCATCGCCATTAGTTTTTCTTTTTGTCTTTGAACATGATGCATCAGCGACCGATCGATAGATCGACCCAACGATACAATCGACTTTACAAGGTGCAATATAATAGATCATTTCAAAATACAAAAGGCCAGAATAATTAAACAAAGTCACTTCCCCCAACCTACTCCCCATATCATTCACTGTTTAGAGCAAATGTTTTTTTTTTATTCGTTTTCCTATTTCGTCGTTCTCGCCATCTTTTCCCCAGTTATTCATTTCAAATTAAATTCAACCCTTCTTTATTTTTCTTCTTTTTTTTTCTTCTTCTTCTTCTTAAAATTCTCCTTCTTCAAATTTTTTCTTCTTCACATTTTTATTCTTCGAATTCTTAAAATTATTCTTTTTTTAAATTCTTCTCCTTCAAATACATAAAATTCTTTTTCAAATTCTTCTTCGAATTCTACAAATTCTTCAAATACTAAAAATTCTTTCTGAAACTTTTTCAAATTCATCTTCTTCTAATTCTTCTTCAAATTCTTCTTTTTCACATTATTTTTCTTCAAATTTTTCTTTTTCAAATTCTTCAATTTCTTCTTCAAATTATTCAAATTCTTCTTCTTTAAATTATTATTCTTCAAATCTTTCTTTATTTCGAAACCGATAAATATCAAGATGCCGTATATAATCGTGTGTAAGCAGATTTCCTGTAAAGTGCAACCCCTGTATTTTTTTCATGAATTTTAACCCTTCCAGAAATAATATGTGGGTATAGTGCAACTGGTTACTGAAAATGGTTGATTTAACCTCTGCCAAAAAATTGTCTGTGTATAGTGCACTCTCCTTATTTTTATCATAAAACTCACACTCTACGCGAGTATATACGGCAAGCAAAATTTCCTGTCAGTCTTTCTTTTCCGACCTTTCCAGTTTTCATCTTCAAATTTATCAAATTTAAAAAAATCTTCTCTGAATCTTTATCTCCCAACTCTACTTCTTTTCTTCTGTTCATTCTTGCTTGCTTTCTCTTAATTAAGTGAACTTTTCCTCTTCTCAGTTAATTTTTTTCTTTCTTCAACTTCTCACCTATATTTTTCTCACTATTGTTAAAACAATCGCTACTCTCCTTCTGTGCTTATTTTTATTCCTCTATGTTCGCTCTCATTCTTTCTTCCTTATATTTGTTCGTTATTATTCATCCCTTTATTCTTATATTCCACCTTCCTTTCTAAAGTTCTCCTACCTTTTGTCCCTTATCTTTCTATCGTTTATTCTCATCTTCCTTCAAACTTTCTAAGAGGTTCTTGCTTATCTATTCATTCCTCTATTATTCCCCATTCCAAATTCTTCTTACTTTTAGTCTCTACATTCTTATTCTGTTATTCTTTCCTCCTTCGAAAAGCTTTCTTACTTTTCCGCCCTCATTTTCTCATTCTTTTATTCTTGTATTCTATCCTCCTTCGTAATTCTTTGTTTATTTTGTACCTCATTTTCTCCTTCCTTTATTCTTGAATTCATTTTTCATTCATATTTTTTTTTTTTACTTTTAGTACCACTTATTATCTCATGCATTTCTTCTTTCTTTTATAAGTTTTTAATAATTTTCCCTCATTTTCAACCACAATTCTATCTTTTTTCTCACTATTTTAGCTTTCATTCATATGAATTAATTTTAGGATGAATTTTGCATATATATATATATATATATATATATATATATATATATATATATATATATATATATATATATATATATATATATATATATATTCAATTTTACTAATTTTTATAAATAAAATGTTTAAATAAATATATTCCTCCTCTTTCACTTTTATTATAACTAGTGTCAACATTATCATCATCATCGTCATCATCATCATCCTCCTCATCATCATCATCACTATAGCCATCACCACCACCACCACCTTATTCTTTTCTGTTGCGTCTTCTTTTCTTTTCTTTTCTTTTCTTCTTAACATTCGTGATTATTCTTCTCGCCTTTTGGCTTTGGGGCGGAAATTAAATAAATCCACTTTCCTCCATATTCATAGGCAACGTTTCTCCAATTTTATTAAAATGGGTATTGTTAGGGTTAATATTTGGCGCCTCAGGGGCTCCAAAAGGGAAATAACGAGTGGACCCTACTTCTATTTGTCTTCTTATCTTATGTACGCGCGGGAATTCATTTTTTTTTATCCTTCTTTTCTTTTTATCACCTCTCTTATTTTATCATCCTTTTTATCCAACTTCTTCTTCAAATCTGACAAGTAACTTCCTTCTTATATGCATCGGTTCTTCGTTTGAAATTCACTTCATATTAATCATATTGCATCATGGGATTTGCAAAGGATAAAAGATTATATTTTCCTCTCTCTAATTGACTGAGACAATTCCCAACAGCAATAAAATCGTAAACATTATTCTTTGAATTTTAAATGTCAGGTGTGAGCATTAAAGAACATCAACATAAAAATACGCGCGTACACATATTGTGCATCGTGATAGATAGATAGATAGATAGATAGATAGATAGATAGATAGATAGATAGATAGATAGATAGATAGAATGAGAAACAGGCTGAGATACATAAAGAACAAGCTCAGATATTTAGAAAAAAAAAACTTAGATAGATAGATAGATATTGCTATATATAATTTCTTATTTTAGCTGGCTTATATAAATGTACATTTTCTCTTACCATACAGTTAAGCGGTGTGCATAGAAGAGTGAATCAATAAGTCCGTAACCTGGCGCAGTTATTGGCTAAAGTTTGATCGAAAATCGATCTTATGTTCGAATGATGTGATTAACTCCCTGGTTGAATGCATTGGCAAAGAAGAATATGATGTTCAAAATCGATATGTGCCCAATAAGTGTACCTACGTGTATGTAAATATATTTCTCTGTATATTGTGATATATTGAAAGTTTATCGAGAAGAGATTGTCAAAGAAAATTTGAAGTTGTCACGGCAAAGAGCGATGACATCTCGTGGACATGAGAAACCTATTTTCCTGAATAATTGTTTGAAGAGAAAGATTTTATAAATTCCATTGGCTGCTCGGTCAATGAATGCAAAATGCTTTACTGTAAGGAAACAGGTAATATTACTGTTACAATTACTATGTATTTGACTAATATGATTGTATCTTCTGTCTTAAAAAGCACGAAGTACTTTTTTTTATTCATGGATAACAACTTTTGCTGAGACAAATCCATTGTTTTATTTTATTGTTTGATTGATGGCAAAACAATTAAAAGCAATTTTATTAATTCTTCGTTTTTAATTGAAAATGTATAAATGGAAATGCTTAAAAATGAGTTTCTCTTTTCATAACTTAATTAGAATTCCTTGGTAAGTTTAATGTATGCAAAAAAATCTTATCATTAACGAGAAAGTTCAAATTCAATTTACTTTAAATATTTTGCGAGTAAATTAAATTAGCTATTGTTAATAAGTGACAGGCAAGATTCTTCAAATTCTCAAAACTATTAATCTTGCAAACTTCGGTTTCCCTCGTAATCGAAATCAGATTACACATTGAATTTTCAGTTTCTCCAAACTTGTCTCAAACGTTTTTTCGGTACGATTTCAAATGAACTATTTATTATAAACTCAGCCCCTTCCAAAGCTTCTTTTGTTCCTAGGCAATGTCCTGGTTGATTTTAAATTGTAGGTAACACGCTCTCTAAAGGAAATTGAATACCATGCACTAATGAGTTAAATAGTATTTGCATCCTAGCTTAGTAAGCGGTAATTAAACCAAGGAAAATATGAAACTTACGAATTATTAAATCTAGAGAGTAGCCCAAAACCTTGGCCTACAATATATATATATATATATATATATATATATATATATATATATATATACCCAAGTATATGATTAGTGTATATGGAATGATTTCCAATAACAAACAATTACTATACTTAAAAGAGTGCTCAATACAAAGTAGAGCAGATATAATTATTTATTTAAAAAAAAAAATTATAACATAAATATGTTATAAAATCACTACAAAAATAGCCATTTTGTTTCAAAACCCTCGGTGTCTTATCAAGTGATGATGTTGAATGTAAAATAAATGGTTTTAAAAGTTTCAAATTAATTAACAATCCTTCGTAAGGGGAAAACGTTGTTACAAAAGCTAGATGGACTAATCAAAATACAAGTATAGGAAAATTCAAAAAGCTTGACAACGAAGTCATGTTATAATATCTATTCAGGTGTTTAAAATATGGGTAGTATTAAAAAAGAATTTATTCCAACCAATAATTACTAAATTATATGATAAAATTTAATATTAAAATTAAAAACTGCTAATTTCAAAATGAAAATTTAATCGCTATTAAGTTTACAACTATAAAATTACTGAGGAGAAAAGAAGAAATATATATGTTATTCATTTTATTTCTTCATTGAAGTTACTTTAGCAAATTTTATATCCGGTCATTTGACAATGTATACATTTTAATCCTAAGAATGGGGTCGTAAACTCACGCGTAAAACAAACGCAATCAGATTATAATATATAAGCACCCAGACATATATATATATATATATATATATATATATATATATATATATATATATATATATATATACACACACAAAAAGAGACGAGACAGAGAACATCTCCACGGTCGTTCATGAAAAAAAAAAAAGGAAGTGGGGGGGGGAGAGGGAAACCAACACACACGTACATACATACACAATTAAAAGTGAATGCACTTTCCATGCACATAGACAACCATAAATACATGCATACACATCCACAGACATTGACCCAGTCAATCGGATACCACAACCAATAAATATTTAAGACTGAAAGTGTCATTACACAAATGCTAACCACTTATTGAAATATAACTTAAGCGAGAAAATATACAAAGACAAATAAGATTAAAAATAATATTATTTAATATATTAAAATAGTGTATGTAAATATAAAATCGGACATCAAAGTCAACACCCATAGGTAACTTCGATTTCCACCTCATATATATATATATATATATATATATATATACATACACATACACACACATACATATATATATATATATATAATAATTTTTCTTTACACACATATATATATTTACACCCACATATATATATACATACATACATACACACAGAAATACACACACATAAATACATAAACATATACATACGTATATATCTCCATGATAAAAAGTACACATACACATACATACATATATACATATATATACCCACAAATATACACACATATATGTACACATACTCACATATAAATACATATATACACACAGCAATACACAAATATAATCATATATACACACATATACTAACACATGTGGCCGTAATGACATACCTAAGTTTCCATACCTACACGTACACACAATCTCATATACAATAGGTGTCAAAATACACATATACAACCGCAAACATACATAAGTAAATACACACACACACACACATATATATATATATATATATACACACACACATAAATATATACATAAAAATACCTATCTATAAAAACAAGTACACATATATACGTACATACACAAAAATACAACGATATTCAACCAAATACATACATAAACGTACATACATGCACACACATAGACATAGACATAGACATACATCCGTATACATGCAAACACAAAAATGT
>OZ010594.1:34372099-34394599 GCA_963932145.1 Acanthosepion lycidas | reverse complement strand
TAAATTGTATTTTGACAGTTTTTCCTCGTTTCCTCCCAATTTGCTTACCAGTCCGTGATTCGCGTTAACATTTTGCTAATCAACAACGATTCTTCTAATGAAGTTTCAGTCGAAAAAAGGTTACATTTTGGTGGAAAAATGGTGGTCTGTTTAAAACTATTCACAAGTTTTGTGGTATATATATATATATATATATATATATATATATATATATATATATATATATATATATAGGAATCCCTCGATTAATGCGTTTTAGTGTGCTAAAATTTTTATATAGCAAATTTTGATTAGTGCACACATAATACTTGATTAGTCCTGTAAAACATTCTTCATTTTAATCTTAGTAATTGAAAATTGATTCTTTTATAGTTACTGATTAATTAAAACATTGCTAAAATTTAAAAATGGAAAATGGGTAACTATATTTTGTCAAGTAATACTTTATCTAAGTAATTATAATAGTATTAAAAATGGACGTTTAGTATAAGCCGATAATAAAAAAATATATATTTCTATATTTATCTCTATTAAAAAATTTTGAATATTTTGTTGTTTTTTTTTTGTTTTTTGTTATTTTTTTCATGTTTATTTTGAAGGTCTTAACAGAAAATTTCTGATTTTTTTGTTAAAAAAAATGAACGATTTAATTAGATATAAAAATTTACATTTATTAAAAGTATCGAAATATAAAAGATGTATGGATTTATTATGGAAAGATTATAAATAAAATTTTCAGGTTAACATATTAATGATTATATGTTTGGAACATTTAAAGAGGCAATTTCTCATATGAAGAACAGAAGAATACCATGCGGCCAACCGCAATAAATAAGTTTTTCATAAAATATCAGATTAATAAGCATTAATTGATAACAGTTTTATTTAATCTTCTAATATGTACCTATATTTTAATTAAAACGTACGCAAATTAGAAATTAATTGTGAATGAGATTAAAATTTGAGGTACAAATTATATCATTTCCTAGAAGTTATTATAGTCAATTAAAGCGTTTTCAATTAGTACGCATTAGCCACATTAATCAAGGGATTACTGTATATATAGATAAGCCAGGGTTCATTGATTTGTAACGCGCGAAACATAATAGCTTGAGTTGATTATGTTCATATCTAACAGTTTAGATAAAATTAGGCTTTCATATTTTGCATAAACACCAGGCTATATCGAAATAAGTTATTATAAAAAAAGAGAATTGTTTGCGCACTTGATACAGTTTCTGACCTGTTTATATAGTGTATGTACTTGAAGTGAGTGAGCAAAAAATCGTTAGGATCGTTTTTCCCATATTTTTAGGTAAGAACTTTTTAAAGTGCGTTTCTGTTCATAAATGTCAAGTGTGAAACTGTTCTGACGTCATTGATAACTGCTTACTATTGATTTTATCCTTTTCCCCATTTCGTAAGAGTACGCAGTTATCAATGACGTAAGAAAAGTTTCAAACTTGACATTTGTAAATAAAAACAAAGTACAGATAACTCTTTATGAAGTCAGGGATCAATGCGATTTTATTATGTTTTGACATTTTATGATTAATAAATTTGAAATTATCAACAGAATTCTAAAATAATAAAAAATGTATATTTATCGATTCTGACAAATGTCATGTCTTGGAAAAGGTTTTAATGTATGTTCCTATAATTTCATCTTCTTTATCCAAGTAGACCAGACAATTTAAGCAGGGCCAATAAAAAATAAGTATATTTCTCTGGTTCTTTCAAGTACAAATAGATCACACACTCCAAGTCAGGGGACTAGAGATCTCGTTACACTAAACAAAGAAAAAAAAAAGAGCTGTTAAATAATGGATGACGCCACTCCAACAAAAACACAAAATTAAAATGAAATTGAAATAAATTAAAATGTGAAAAATTTCTTGACTTTGCTAGAAAATTAAAGAAGTTGTGAAATGTGAAGATGACGGTCGTTTCTATCAGTAACAGAGCACTCGTAACAACTCTGAAGAGTATTGCAAAGAAATAATAATCTGAAAAGATACTGAGAATCATACTGAAGTATTGAAGATCTTGATCTCTTGTGAAAGCCATCATTTCCTATTGTTGAGAAAATAATAATTGAAAAAAATAGAAATAAAAATATTTCTTCTCTTTTCTTCCACTGAATCTTGAGATTTTCCCAAAATCACATCATAAAAAAAAAAATGCTAAATGGTGAGAATGTATCCTTCCTTTTCCAAAACTGAATGTATTTGGTGAGTTCGCGCCAAAATTTGTTGGTGTTTCGATCGGATGTCAAACATCCGACTCATCACACCTCTTCAATTGTGTGACGAACACCTTTATCAGGTTTTGCCCTATTCAATTAAAAACATTTTTGCTATTCTTTCGCACTGATTTAAATGATTTACTAGATTATCACATGAATCAAACAATCGAAGTGAGTGTAATGCCGACGACAGAACGATGGTAAGCTGACTTACGCTGTGGGTTCGATCTTCACTGACTGTTCCACTACAGCTTGTCCCAAAATAAAAAAAAATGCAGATAGATAGATAGATAGATAGATAGATAGATAGATAGATAGATAGATATGAATATACTGAAATAGAGAGAGAACTACGGTTAGATATTTAGTCATAATATAATGTCGAAAAGCTAGATAAAGAAATATTTGGACATCCTAAATTGTAAATAATTGTAAATCAAAAGATTTTGCAGCATAAAATTTCGTAGCATAGTTCGCCATTTATCGACGTCAAAAAAATCATGAAATGTTGTTCTACTGAAACAGTTTCTAAATTGCACAAATTGGTATCTTAAAAGTTTTAAAAGTTCAATTAAAGTTGAACAAACTGAAGCAAAGAAAGAATGACGAACATTGATTTTACTGTTATCATCATTTACAAAAAAGAGGGGAACAGTTTAGACAGTTTAAATTTTCGGTAATAATCAATGGAAAATCCGCATAAATTTACTTAAAATTGCACAGAGAATCTGAGAATAAAAAAAAGAAATTCTGGGCAAATGGGATCAAAATTAGCAAAAATAATTCCAGACTATATCATTAAGTTTTAAGAAAAAATGAATTTAAAAAAATACATTGAATGTAGAATAAATCCCTGTCTGCTCGTTTTCGTCAATCAAATACAATTTATCATAAGTATATATGGATATAAGGAGTTATTTTTTCCTATCACAATCAATCTATCTATCTATCTATCTATCTATCTATCTATCTATCTATCTATCTATCTATCTATCTATCTATCATTTTCATTCAGTCTCACGTTAAAACGCCACCTTCAGAATATGTCATAAATATCAGATTCTTGTGTTATAAAATCCCGTATTTAAACGCCACTTGTTGTGTGGTTGAGTAGTATAAAGGAAAGTGGTATATAAACTGAGTTTATATTCCGATCAATGCTGTTTCTTTTCTTTGAATTCGTACCAATGCTCTTGTAGGATGCATTAATTCATCTTACACCAGTTATGGAATAAATATCAGTTGCAGATTGGAGGGGTCTCTTGCCTTGAGTACCCCGGTTATTCTAGAAGAAGATCTCCAAATTAAAAAATCTGAAGGCAATTATCAGTTCTTACGAAAACTGTGTCCAGTTTTAAACAGACTACAATCAAAATATATGGGGGTACTCTGGTCCTGCAGAACTGCTAGAATATCATCCGTCAGGATCAGCGGTACCATCCAACAATACACACATACACAAACGAACACACACACACACACATATATATATATATAATATATATATATATATATGTGTGTGTGTGTGTGCGCGTGCGTGTGTGTATGTATGTATGTAGTATATGTAAAACTTCACAAATTTACAGGATGAAAATGAAATATTTCTTCCAAAATAAAAATTATTTTTAGACATGTTTTTTGAGAATCAATCGATCCGTCATTCTCGTTGCGCTCAGAGAAAAGCAAAAAATATCGATCTCGGATTTACAAAGAATCGAATTCACTTGTTTTTTTTTTAACAAAACTTGATATTTCAACCTCAGAAAACATTATTTACTTATCTTGGTTTATTACTAAGATAGAAATTGAGGGTATAAAGACTGTATTGCGGCAATCTGCAATGAGGGGCCTGCCTAATGAACGTGTTGGGAAGAAAGAGAGAGAGAGTACATGAAGTAGATTTTAAGAAGGAGAGAGTAAGAAAAAATGAAAGAGGTATTCACATAGATGGTGAGAAAGAGGAGGAGAGAACACAAGAGAAAGGGAATGAGAGTGACTAAGATTACAGAGACAGTGGGAGGGAGAAATTATGAGGAGGAAACAAAAATAAAGCCTGAAGATTGTATTGCATCAGTTAACCATGTGGGATAGTGATTGTCTGCTTGTTTGCACGCCGCTTGAAGAAAGAAAGAGAGAGAGAGAGAGATAGCACGGGTGAAGTAAAGACGGCTAGAAAGCAAGAGAGAGTGATAAAAATTATGTGAAAGAGAGACAGAAATAGAGAAAACGTGGGCGAATGAAAAAAAGATTCAGAAAGAGAGAGAGAAAGTGATAAACATTACGCCAGAGAGGAAGAGAGAAAGAGAATGTAGTCAAAGGAAAGTATCAAAAGTGATAAAGATCATTTGAGAGAGAAAGAGAGAGAAAGAGAGGAAAAGATAAAGAGAGAAAGAGGACGAAGGAAAGACAAAAGTCAGAAAGAGAGAGAGGGAAAGTGACAAAAATTACGTGAGACAGAAAGAGAGAGAGGAATAGACAGAGATGGAGAGAGAGAGAGAGAGAGAGAGCGTGGACGAAGGAAAAACAAGTGTCAGAAAGAAAGAGAATAGTAAACATTACGTCAGAACAATAGGGGAAGGGAATGTGGACAAATGAAAGAGTCTGAAAGAGAGAGTGAGAGTTTACGCATTATGTGAGAGATAAAGAGAAGTGAGGGAGAAAAGTTAGAAAGAGAAAGATAGTTATAAACATTACGAGACAGAGAAAGAGAGATAGAGAGATAGAGAACGTGGACAAAGGAAATAGCCAGACATAAGAGAGGTTGATATTTTGATCATGTGATGTGAAAGAGAAAGCACTGAAAAGAGAAAAAGAGAAAGTAAACGAAGGAAAGACAAGTGTCAGAAAGAGAGAGAGATAAACATTAGGTGAGTAAGAAAGAGAGGAAGAGAGAAAGAGGACGTTGGCAAAGAAAGCGAGAGAGAATGATAAACAGTACATGAAAGAGAAAGGGAAATAGAAAAGTGTGGGGTCCGAAAGAATCAACGTCTAAGTGTAACACAACCTTGTCCATGAAATCGAGACAACATATTGAATGTTTATTGGTTCGGCACACACATCATTCAATGAAACTCCGTGCCACGAATATCTTCGTTCAACATTCACATTTCTCTTGTATTTATTGATCCTTAAGTAATACATGAGGATCGTAGGTTTCATTTTAATGCCAATTCATATAATAATAATAATAATAATAATAATAATAATAATAATAATAATGGTAATGATAATATTAATCGTTTCCCTACAAGGAAACATTTGACATTCATTGGCGACCAGTCGCTACTGATATCGGATGAAATTTATAAAATTTTCCCCAAGAAAATACGTTTCTCAAGTCCAGCAGCTGTTATCACTCTTTTCATTACAGATGTGTGGAATGTCAACACCATAATTATGTCATTATTTTCTCTTCGAGTACAGTTACAGTTATTTTTTAATGATTCTGTAGCGCCAGTCTACAATGTTCATAGAAGGATGGTCTAGCCAAGATTCCTAACTCAAATCTACTTTTAACCATTAATCTTAGAAAGCAATTGTATACAGTTGACATTTTAGATATTTCTGAAGAGGTTTAGCACAATAATAGTAATAATAATAATAATAATAATAATAATAATAATAATAATAATAATGTAGGATTTGAAATGGTGATCTATATCACTGAATTTCTAAATAGAGAAAATCGGAATAAAACCTTGTATTCGATCGTTTCAAAAGTTTGCATTAGTTGGCTTTCTACGAAAGCAATTATCAGTCTGAGGTCGTACAACTTCTAAATAAATAAACGGCAAATTCTGTCTGTCCGTCCGTGTGTCTGAAACCCCACTAATTCGTGCCATACTTGCTCTACATAGACATATTTTACGTTTTGGGAATTGTGGTGATCCTAAGATTGAACATCCAGCATTGGAATTTGTATCCGGATGAGAAGGGAACAGTTACAAATTCAAATTTTGAAAATAGCTAAAAAAAAAAAAAAAAATAATGATTTTAAAAGTTTTTAATTAATATTGAATTTAAAATAACACAAAACCTTTGAGAATTTATTTTTTTATTTTTTTTTTTTTTTTAAATTCAGTTTGTTTTTTGTTTTTTCTCCTCCAAAACTTTGTGAACCGAGGAAATCAATTTTAATTTTTTCAAAATTCTAAAGAATCATAGTTAAAGTGAGAGGTTTTGTGACGTGACATTTTGAAGTCTACGGAGCAATTGTGATTTGAAGAACTCAATTTTCAGCCTGTATTGAAATTTTGGCCCAAATCGGACTTTCGGTCGGAATTGGACTTTTAGCCTGAATCAGAGTTAAAGTGAGGTTTTGAAGTTCTATGGAGTGAATTGAAGAATTTAAAGTTATTTCTTCAAAATTATCATTGCTGTTTTTTAAGCTGAACCATGGTCCCGTTAGTTTTGTACTGGAGGCCCGATTAACCTTCCGCAAGGGCTAGCTTAAGTCCACACTTTTAATTTAGTTATAATACAAAATCTCCAGTTGAAAACGAAGACAGTGTCAAAGACAATAAAATGAAGATCAATCACAGTTGATATCACAGAGTCATTGTAAATTCAATTATCCTTCACTAGGGCGCTACATACGGTTTTTCGGATTCAGTGATATCTTTCTCTTTGAATGGTAGCTACCCAAAGCTGAAAAGCTAAATTTGTTCTTATTTAACCCATAACTGTTAGTTATTCATACCTTCCCAATGGTATTAGCGCGAAAGTGAATATAACGAAAGCCGACTGGAATGCGAACTCGGATCCCCAATTTCTCGCACATCCTCTGAAAGAAGATGATAGTAATAACTGACATGAGAATTGAAAGAAAAACAAAAGTGATCATCAACTATATTAGGTCGGTGCAAAAATAATGTCGTTTTCTCACATATGTGAGAATACGACATTATTTTTGCACCAACCTAATAATTTAATGCATGAAATTTGAAAATTTGGGAAGAACTACCAAAGAAAATAATTACAGTACCAGTAATCATTGGAGGACTAGATTGTTTCACAAAAAACATGAAAAAATAGTTGTAAATATTGAATTTTGATTTAGAAATGAACCCATTACAAAATGCCTGTTAGATCGGAACAGCAAAGATGCTGAGATTGATTTATTAATTTCTATTTTTACGGCTTAACAACACATGCAGGTTATTTAAAGGCAGAAAACATGTTTAGATTGTAAGAATCTTTTTGAGAAAATAATGATTTAGTGATACAAGTCTTACCAATTGACACATAGCCCGGGGAGAGGTGGAGTCATGCCTTTCCCAAGGGTATATGCGCATAAGTGAATATAACGAATACAACTGAAATTGGAACTCGGTTCTCCAATTAACAATTCTATTCCATTATCTATTACAGCACCCGCACATCCAAGCTTATTGCACCTGGTATTCCCAATCGGTCACTCATTTAGGTACTGACCAGGCTCGATATACATATATATATATATATATATATATATATATATATATATATATATATATATATATATATATATATATATATATATATATATATGGGGGGGTCATTTCTTTCGTTATCTCATTTTTTTTTAACTTTCCTCCTCCTCCTCCTTACATCTTTCCCCTCCTCCTCTACCTTAATTTTCCTCCCTGTTTAATATATTCATGTTATTTTCTCGGTCATAAAGAGTACCTAATACTGACTCAGAAAATTCGTGTTCGGTTATATACTACACTGTTCCTCAACAAAAAGGGTAAGGACCGGACATACAAACAAGTAGAATAAATGTAGTAATTATAAAATATGATCTTCTTCTATGTGCTGCGTCCCTTCAGGACGAAGGTTCTCCACAATTTCCTATGTCTTGTAGCTCTTAGTAATGATTGTCTTTTTATCCGACATCCATTCACACAAGCTGCTCAAATAGGTAGCTCGCTGCCTCCCCAGTCTATTTTTGTCTTCGGTGAGTGTCAAATTCTTCAAGCCCTTGTTTCGCATTATGTGTCCAAGACATTTTAACTGCCTCTTTCTTATTCTAAGTAATTTTTTTCTTTTTGTTGCCATTTTCAAAAATATTTCTTCGTTGCTTATACGCTCAGTCTATGCTATTCTCAGCATCCTTCTGTAGAACCACATTTCTGTTGTCTCAAGTCTTTTCTTCGTCTGTGAGATTGTCCAGCATTCACCCCCATATAGGAGAATTGATGTTACATAGAAGTTCCGTGCTTTTTTTCTCTGTTTTCCCGTTTCTTAATTTGTCGCCTCCCTTTGGTAATACATCCGTTGCTCTTCCAACACACCCTTTGGTTTTCTCTGCCACATTTTCTACTGTCTATTATAACACTTCCCAGATATTTAAACTTCTGTATTTTTTTGATTTTAGACTCTACAATTTATAGTTCCTATCATGAGTTTTTTCACTTGCTGACAACCATACACTGTGTTTTATTATAATAGATGCTTAGACCTTTCACATCGATTTCCTTTATTAAAAAGTCAGGTGCCAGATCAGGCCGAAAATGGAGAGTTGATAGAGTTCAAAAGCTTCTCGTAGCCCCTGTAGGTGAAGAATTATTTTCCACCCTCCAACTTCTCTCTAAAAGGTGTGGGGTGTGGCGAGCCTTTCTCCGTTCTACCGTTAAGTTCATGGAAAGTGCTCGAACGAATTAAACTCCTTGGTTCTGCCAGGACTAACATTCATGGCCAGGGCCTGTTATGACAGTAGCAAACCACCTACATTCCCTTCGTATTCCATCGGTGAGAAGTTCCACTCGAACAGCTTCTTCCTGCAAAGCACTGGTCTGTGGAACCGACTCCCAAAAGGATGTTTCCAATCTTAACCAGTTCTTAACAAGTCTAGAGTTAACCTATATATTCCCTTCCTATCCGTATAAACTATACCTTAATGCAATCCTCTACATCGAGTGACCACAGAGCATTATACAGGTTGAACTTTACTGCAAAAAAAGGTCGTAGCTTTCTATGACAATAATCTTCAATTAAATTTTATATGCTTATATTTTTTTATAATTTCCCATTACGACTGCCTTCTGTCGAGAGAACATTAGTAAATTAATCTTTTTCTTTGTGTAAATTATTTCAATTTTCACTGATTGCTAACACTAACATTGGAACTGGCTAAGCTTAACTTCGTAAATAATCTCTGACATTTTTTTTTATCACTAGATGCGTCTATCTTAGCGCGATGATCAGAGAACTCATCCCGTAGATCGCCACAAAAGAAGAATCAATTTGTTTTGTAAGCCATTCGGATTTGTAGCGAACTGGATGCTTACTAAGGTTTTTATTTTCAAGAACATTCACTGGCGACAAACTGCCTCCACGCTGTTAGAAAATGAATTGAGCCAGTACACAAAAATAGAAAGTTCTTAAGACAAAGATATATCTTCTTTCTACCAAACCTTTTAATTACGTGGATACTTTCTTAACAACAAAAGATACGCAGATGACGCCGTATTGATAACAGATACGACAGGGGAACTATTCTAATTCATAGCCATTGTCTTAAAGGAAAGCAGGAAGAAGGGACTAACCATCAATTGTAAGAAGACCAAATGTATTGTTATTAAATTAAATCTTGGGAGTATTTTTAACAGACGGTGGATAGTATAACAAGGGAAAGTGGAATAGCAAATCATGCCTTCCTAAAGCTAAAGAAAGTATTAAGAAATAGGAACACTTGTTTGAAACAAAGATACGAGTGTTCAATTGTTATGCAATATCGATCCTTCTATATAGCAATTAACTTCGTCACAGATTAAGAGGAGACTTGAGGCAACAGAACTGTGGTTCGACAGAAACATGCTAAGTATGCTGTGGACGGTTCATGTGAGAAATGAGGAAATTTTAGGGAAAACGTGAACTAAAATGTAGAGTACCAAAAAGAGACAGTTGAAGTTTCTGGGCCACATAACAAAGAAAGGGAACTTGGAGAATTTGGCACTCAGAGGACTTACTGAAGGCAAGAGGGACAGAGGGGGGAAATATTAAGGAACTAAATATTGCTTAGAGATAGACAATATAGGAAGTTGTGGAGAACTATGATTGCGACTTTCTGAAGAGACACAGCATATGAAAGAAGATAGGAAAGTTTCAGCACAGCATACGACAAGATAATCATTGATGCTCTTTATTTTTCAAGAAAATTCACTGGCGACAAACTGCCTCCACGCATCGTAATTTCAGCCAGTAGATGCCAATCTCGAACTGAACATTTCACCCTCGGAACATTCCACCCAAGACTTTGTACATAGACCATTTTATGAGAAATAATTGAGCAAGTATTTGACATGATGTAAATGATAGAACGTTTAAGGCTAAGTTATAATGAAGAATTTAGTCTTATTCTTCCATGTAACGCATCCCTTCAGATCGTAGGCGATCATTGCTCTTTACAATTTCCTGTCTTTTGTAACCCCGAGTAAAGTTTGTATTTTTGCTATATATCTTAATCTTTATTGAATTGGAATCCGAGAGAAAATTCATTATAATCCTGCGTAGACAAACTAGAATTATAATAAACATGTCTACCTAAATTATACTCACGGATGCTGCTTGACAAGACTGACGAATATGAAGTCTGCTTAACCAATGAAAAACAAACAACACAAAATAAAAAATACCAATGCAAACAAAACTTTTCCATCGATTACACGTCATAATTTCATATAGGGAGTGAGCTCTATCTATCTATCTATCTATCTATCTATCTATCTATCTATCTATCTATCTATCTATCTATTAGGTTGGTGCAAAAATAATGACGTAATAATGTCGTTTTTTGACGTATTTTTTACGTCAAAAAACGACATTGTTACGTCATTATTTTTGCACCAACCTAATATCTATCTATCTATCTATCTATATATATATATATATATATATATATATATATATATATATATATATATATATATATATATATATAATCTACTCCACACACATATCCACCACTTGATCATGTATATTTGCATGTATATATTAAGAAATCATATAGTCATATAATTTCATACTCATACACATCCTTAAAGCATTAAAATGCATATACACGCAACATATATTCCTTTTATTATGTATATATATATATATATATATATATATATATATATATATATATATATATATATATATATAAGCCCAAATGTATATATGATAAAAATTGCGGTCACCTTAGCCAATTTTCTTCTTGCATTATGACACATTGGCATACATCTTTGAAGTTCATTCATATTGCTTTCATTTCATCAAATCAGCCAAAACTTCTTTTGCCAATATTCGACACTTTTTTTTTGTGTTTTTAATATCTGAGAAAAGGGAGAAAAATTGATGGATTAAGCTAGGAAAACCCGTTCATTAATGTCAGTTTTCAGAGGCAGTCGCAACCCTTGACATTCGTTTCATCTTCAAAAATGTTCAATGTTCCGTTGGTCTTTGAAAGGTGGACCCGAATGGTCGGCCTTCGAATGAACTAAATCTCAATCTACGTTTGTTAACAAATGCCCATATGTATAGGTTTTATCTTTTTTTGTTGTTGTTGTTTGATGTAACTTTTAGCATTTGCAGCCTTTTTAATTAGTTCCTTGCTTTTCCCTTTTTTCTTTTTTTTTGCAATCAATCTTATTTTTTATCTTTGTATTTTTGTTTCTAGATTATTTATTGCTTTAATCATTCTTTCTCTCCTTTTTGCACTTTCTTTGATTTCTCTATTTTTTTCTATTCACTTCGATCTAAATTTTTCGTTCTTTTCTTGATTCTATATCAGTTCTTCTTCAATTTATTATATCTTTCTTTCTATATTGCTTCTCTTTTTCTCTTTTATTTCTTTCATTACTTTCATTTCTTCTTCTCTATCTCTTTTTTATTGACCAGAATTTTGGGAAATGCTCTTGCAAACGCTGAGCGAACTAGAAACTATATCCTTGCAAACACACACAATGATTTACTTTTTTTAAGCTAAATAGTACTATATAGTTTAAGTTGGAGGGGAAAGGGATTACAAAATTTTTAAAGTGTGTTACCCTTTTTGAGGAATTTTTATAATAAAATTTTAAAGAATAGTGGCTATAAATGCCCTGATAATAAAAATAATAATGAAAATAACCAAACAAAAAATAAGTTAATAGTAACTTAGCACATAAATTGTTTTCTTTAATTGATAAACATTTTCCTAGAATAATATACTTAGCAAAATTTTTAATAAAAATACCCTAAAATTAAGTTATAGTTGTACTGATAATTTAGAAAAAATTATAAAAAATACAATAATAAAATTTTAAATAAATACATTAACCAGAATCAAAAAATTGTGATCCTAGAAATAAGAATAAATAATAGTAAAAAATTATGTAACTTTAGGAATCCTATAAATTTTCCATTGAATAATAAATGTCTCACAGAATCTATAGTTTACCAATGTATTATTTTATCTCTTGAGAATCCTAATATTAAAAATTTTATATTAGTAGCGCAAAAATAAATTTAAATTAAGGTTGAGCCAACATCTGTCTTCCTTCAAAAATAATGTGTAACGTAAGCAAACAACCCCATCCAAATATTTTTGACATTTTAAAAGAAACAAATAAAACACCCACAGTTAAATGGAAATTATTGTAAAATCGAGAATTTGTGGGTTTTTAATTGACCCGTGTCCTTTGTTCCTACATGAAAAGTTATATATTATTAAGTTTCTAAAAAATAAAGATTTACTAATCAAAAAAAAGAAATAACTGTTTTTTGTAAACACTGAATTATGTTTACTTTAAAACATAATTAATTTTTTTTTAAATCATAATTATGTATCTGTTATTTGATCACAAATAAGAAAGTAAAAAAATGTAATTACATTCCAAAATTTTAAATCTTAATTTTAACAATACCGTATCTAGTACACTAATAAGTATAATAAATATAGTATTTTAGATCTTTATAAATAAAAATATAAATATATAAAATATGACTATCCCAATGTATTTTATAAAAAATAAAGAAATAAATGGAAAATAAATAAAAATGTCGATGTATTGCAGTGTATCTTGTGTATGTCCCTAAATTAAGAAAAAAAAAACAACAAAACAAACAGACAGGATGACACGTTCTCATATAAGGAAGCCAGTATCCACAGGCAGAAATTACAAACTTACATTAAACTCTTAACCTATATTTACACTTTGCTATCTTAAATTAGATCTGTATTCTCATTCGTCAAAAAATATAATTAAAGTTTCGTATATATATATATATATATATATATATATATATATACACACGAAACTTAAAGAAAAGATATGCAAAAAACAATATTGCTTTCTTATTAAATAAGTATTTGTTATTTTAATCATTATTTTTTAATCATTGTTTTTAAAATAGTGGTAGTATTTTGTTTGTGAAATAATAAAACTTTCGATTTTTCCCCAAAAATTAATGAAAATTTATCGTACTAAGGTTCAGCACACGAGTAAAACTAACTGTACTTTGTATCCCTTTACCTGTTTGAATTTCTTGCCAAAATCTGGTCAATGTATGACTATTTTAAGGGGTGAGACTGACGGACTAATTGAAGTCACAGAATTTTTTTATATATAGATAGATGTCTATCTATTATTGACCCTTCTATTTCTTTTACTCATAACCTTTCATTTCTTTTATTGCTTTCATTTTTTTTCTCTCATCCTTTTTTGTTAACGTCTATCTTTCTGTTAATGACATTTTTATTTTTTTTATTGATCTCCGATTTATTGCTCCTTTTATCAATTCTTTCTTTCGCTCTCTACCTTTCTTCGAAACTCTTTAATGTTTTTTTCGGTGTACCTTTTACTGTGGTTTCTGTTTTTTGCTAGAAAAAAGACTTCATTCTGAATACCACTCTACCCACTCTTGAACTCTGATCGCTAGCTCAGTATAACGTGTATATTAATTTTTACATTTCATGCTTGATACTGCATTTTAATGCTTTACACCGATCTGTAATATGAGAAAGAGTTCATTTCTTGTTTTACAATTATACATTAACAACCAATCCATTAAACTCATGAGGAACCAAAGATTCAGTTATATATTAAGTTGTTTACGTCTAGGAATTCTGATCGGTATACCATCTCCAAATGCGGAATCAGGCTAATGAAAAGCCATGGTGGTCGGATATGTTTTTGCTAACGCTGATGTCCAGTACCTTCCCTCTGATGCTTAACCCAAAAATAGGACTGTAGGTGTTGATGGGCTAAAGGTAAAAAGAAAAAAAAAACCTGTAACTACCAGAGTTTTATAAACGTATGATTAATATCAGATTATTTACAAACATTAAAAAGATTTTTATTTTTATAATTAATACCGGATTTTATGACGGGCATTAATAGTTTAAGTCAATAAAAAATTCGTATTAGACTTTATCAAATATATAAATATTTTAATATTCTACTATCATATAATGTACGCATATTATTTGCCAAAGAATATTTCGAAATATTCTTACACTGTAATTATGACACTTGTGTGCAATTGTTTTTAAGCAGTTTTTTGATTTGTAACTAAAATTTAATTATATAAATCCATCTATATTTGAAGGCTCAATACCCTCTATCCCATTTTTGGTATGGTGGTTAAAATGGTTTATAGGTAAAAGTCTGCAGTTAATTCCAGATTTTTATTTTTATTTTTATAAAGAAAAAAGTATTATATGGTAGACATTAATGAGTTAATGCGACCACCATAGTCACACTCTACGCACAAGTTAAATCACGGGCATCCATAGTGAAACTGCGTAGATCAATGTTAAAACTGTCGATGTCATTGAATACAGTGATTATGCCAATGCTGCTTATAGTGATCATGTTTCTCATGCGCTTGATGATGATTTTGATGATATTTTGTTACTCATTCTCTTGATGATGATAATAGTCATAGTTTTTGCTCATGCTCTTGATGATAATTATGTCTTGTTGTTCATGCTATTGATGATGATAATGATATTCTGTTACTCATGCAGTTGATAATGATAATGATGATGTTTTGTTGCTTATGCTGTTAATGATCATTCGGTCAATGAACGAGGAACATTTCCTTAGAAGGAAACGGCTAATATTACCATTACTATTGAGGATCGTACTATACATGTTGCTGATGGTGACGAGGTTGTATATTTTGATAATAGTAATGATGATGTGCATGTTATTGCTGTTGACAATGCTGATGACGATAATATCATCATCGTTGTCGTCATGATTTCGTGGCATTGTTTTGAACACTGGCTATTTGTAATATGACTCATGGATTTGCCGGAAATTAACTAATTCAACCCAAAAGAAATGAAAAACGAAGGCGGGCCTAACTTGGTGATAAAATGTGGCTTTACAGAAAGCGAATAGAGAAAGAAAATATCGATAGCAATAATGTAGTTGACCTTTGATCGATTTAGGTGGGGAGAGGAAATAATCAAAGAAACCACTAGTAAAATCGGTTATTTTAATTACTTTTTGACAATTTCAAATTTTCATTTTTAATAAGTCGCACTTTTGAAAAAGTCTTTAGATTTTGACAAATCGAATCAGAATAAAGGAAATATGGGAAACTTGGTAAGAGGCGACTAAAGGACAAATGAAATTATATTTCTGATAAATTTAAATTATATTTAAAAGAAATAAATATATTTCGTAAATGAAAATTAGTTACCGAATTCGGAGATTGTCGAAGACAAAGTATGATTAAAGCAGACGTCTAGAGTTTTATTGCAAACTGAGGAGTGAAAGTTCAGTTTCAATAATCAGTTTATTATGATTCACTGAAACGATGTTGGAAAAAGAGAAAATTCCTACCAAGAAAATCTCATATGCAATTGACAGGTATAAACCTTGTTTCATACAGGCATTTAATAAACCTGAGAGTAATTTGACAGAAAGAAACAAAGATTCGGCCCTAGTATCAATCACACTACACGGCAGTTTGTTAATTATTATCCCATCTCGGACACACACGCACCCACACACACACACACACACACACACACACATATAAATCAATTTTGACTAGGAAGTAAAAAGGCATTCTGATGACGACTTAACAAAGTCGAAAGCTAATAATATTTGCATTAAAGAATATTTGCTACCTAAGTACACAGACTATACATTTATAGGTATGTGTATCAATTCTGTAGCAGATATTTTACAAAAAAATATTTAATTAAAAAGAATCTCCTTTCTGAAGTTAATCTAAAGCTACTTATTAATCTCACTGATCGAAAATTATACAGAGTAAATTTCCGATCAAACTTCAAATCAAAATTCATCTAATAACTGTATCAAGATACTGATTTATTGATCTAGATTCCTAACGAATCCGGTTTTAATTTGAAGAATACTTCGAGGAATTTTAGGTATTTTCATATTTTTGAAATCGCTGGTCTGAGAATTAAGCTTGCATACAGGAAGGAATGTTACACGGAGGGGGATACTTGAAGGGATGTTGCATGCATCGATTGATGGAGGAATTTTTCATGGAGAGATACATGTAGGAATGTTGTATGGGGGACAAATTGAGGGAACATAGAACATGTTAAAGAACTTCGCTTCCTGGGGACAAAATCATTTGGTGTGTTACATTTAAAACATATGGATAGACGTTTCATGCTGTAAACCTCTTTACCCAAACAAAGATTTTTTTTTCTTTCAATTCGTCTTTCAAGAGACGTGATTTATTTATTTATTTTGCATGTTAAGGTCGTGGGGTTGATTCTTTCTTCAAATCTTTTTCCAGTTCGTTTGTTTTGGGTTTTTTTTTTTTTTTTTTTTTAGTTTTCAACATCTAATTTCTTCCAAAGCGTTCTTTATCCTTGAAACCTAAACCTCCTTTTACTAATAAAATAAACCGTTCACTACATATGCTTGCACCTACTGAATCTTTACTATTGCATAGCTTCCGTTACACCTTTCTCAGACTGGTCGTGAAGTGCAAATACAGTAGAGGAATGAGTAAGCCTGGAAGACACTTCTAAGATTCTTCTAACATTATTAGAAAATGACTGTGCAATTTTTGCAACAACCTAACACATACACATATATATATATATATATATATATATTAGGGAGTGTTGAGAAGTTGCCGCCACGACAAGCTCTTAACAATCCGATGCTTGCCTATTTGATGGAAGCGAGAACTTTTCAATACACCCACCATATTTGGAAGTCCTATCGTCAAAAGTATCTTTATAGATTACTTCTCTGGGCAAAGAGCCAGTGGAAAATCTACTATTATTAAAATACGAGAGGTTCAAAGTTCTTAAGATCCAGTGTTAATTGATCAGTGACCTTTCCACGTTGCTTTTTCAGATGAAAATCAAGAGAGTATACAAACATACACATGTGTATATTTATGTGTGTATGGGTTTGCGTGTGTTTATGTCTGCGTGTATTTGATTATATTCACTATATTATTTGTATGAGTGGTTACATTTGCGTTTGATTCCTTGGTTTTTAAGCAGTCTATAAGGGATTTAAAGGCTATTGACCAGAGTAGGAAATACTTGCGCTAATTAGTAGCGTACTAGATTACAAGTCGATTGCACATATTTATTGCAACGGAAAATATCCGGTGTTATAAAAATTACCAAGAGTATTTCGCTTCATCTGACTCAAATCTGAAACTTTACACACACACGCACGCACACACACACACACACACACACATATATATATATATATATATATATATATATAAACGTAAACACACACACATACATATATGTATATATTTTTTCAGCTCAAAATGTATATCTGCAAAAGGACAATATATATTCCCCTATGATCAATTGATGCATATACACACACACACACACACACACACACACACACACACATATATATATATATATATATATATATATATATATATATATATATATATATATCGCACACGCGGTTAACAACGTTTAATACTATGAAAGGATGACGCTAGTCATAAAGCTAGTTTGATGCTCACGCGATCTACAGACGGCTTGAACACAAATGACAGAAGTGGCTTTATATAACTCGTCACCATAAATCATCCTAAAACATCACGAAAAAAATAAAACAAAATAATATTATTTAAAAAACAAAAAAAAAAGTTTTTTGCTGTGTATCGCCAATCTAGGCTTCGAGCACTTTACTGAGTAGATAGGTTTCCATTTTTTTTCTCTCTTTTTTCAATATTGTCGTTTTTGTTCGAGACGATCTGGTTAAAGGTTTTAGGTTTTGGTAAGTTGTCCGTCTTTTGTCTTTCTTTAATATATACCAATCGTCTGTAGATCGCGTGAGCGTCAAACTAGCTTTATGACTAGGGCCATCCTTTCATAGTATTAAACGATGTTAAGCGCGTGTATATATATATATATATATATATACAAACATACTTCGAGCGAAATGCTTATATATATATATATATATATATATATATATATATATATATATATATATATATATAGTTGCATATTTAGGCAGCAATCCTTCCTTTATGTATGTTTCATTAAAAACGACAGACAAGGTATTGCGGTTAAGCTTTTTATTTAATTTTTTTCTTGTGTTCTGACAAGAGCTTTCTTTTCTGGACAAAAGGTTTGTTAAAACTGTCCAAATGTTTTATATTTCCGAGCGCTTTTGGTTGTACCTTTAGCCATTATCAAGGATGATTCGATTTTTCAACTTAATTGAGTGTGTGCGTTCTGTGTATGTAATAGTGTGTGGTAGGGATGTTTTTAATTTTCGAATACGGTTATGTAAGAACTGTCCAAATGTTTTATATTTCCAAGCGCTTTCGTATTTACCGCGACGACGGGCCGATGGTTGTAGTCGGTAGAAGAAAAATGACTCCATAAGGAAAAAGTTGCATCATATATTGAAGCAAATGGATTTTGACATCATAGTTGAAATTAATAAAAAGGTGGTGCAATTCTTGGATATTGAGTTGAATTTGATGGATTTCCCCATTCATAAAGCCTAACACTAATTAAAATACGTAAATACTGCATTTAACCACTCATCGAGTGTTTCTAAGCATATACAACTTGGCGTGCAGTGTAGACTATCGCAAAACTCTTCAAATGAAGAAATATCTAATGAAAAAAGAAGAAATATGTTCCAGCATTAAAAGAGAAGGGATATAACGCTGGCTTATATTTCAAGAAGCGAAAAACAGATAATGATAATAGCAATAGAAGAAAAGGAGAAATGTCATGTGGTTCAATCCACCATTTAATTTGCATGTTAAAACTAGTATAGGGAAAATTTTCTTTAATCTTTTGATTAAGCACGTCAAGAAAGATCTGCAATGCACAAATTATTCAATAAAAGTACAGTGAATTTGAGTTATTGCTTCACTAGGAATTTAAACAAAATAATTTAAGGACTGAAGGATAGAAATTCAAACATTGAAGAGAATCAGAGGTGTGAAGATAGAAGATACTGCCTTGTGTAATTGTAGGATTAAGATGAGATGCAAACGGGAAATGTTACACTGAGGGAGTAGTGTATTGTGCTGAGGTACAGAGTAGCGATGGAATATACTGGCTGTACGGAGGACCAATATAAAAAAATTGGTATAACCATAGTTCCTCTTTCAGAATACCAAAACGTAGGTTTTGTACAAGTTGGCTAAGCATTATTGGGGTTTTAGAGAGATTCACTATAGAAGCCCAGCGTTTAGCAAAGTTATTAAATGAAAGAACAGAGGACATGACAAAATGTAGGCACAAAAGGAAGTTATACTTAGGCATTTACGACCCGGATGTGGTTGGATTATTTTTCCCATCTCCAAATACAGCCGATTACTTCCGGTGTAACATTATCTTATTTAGGTTTTGGTGTGTGGAAGGTAATTTAATTCACTGAATTAACCACCTGAAGAGATCTTGACGGTCGAAAATGCGGTCGTGTTTTTAACCAGCGTCTAAAGATTTTATTATATATATATATATATATATATATATATATATATATATATATATATATATATATATATATGGAAATGAATATGGACAGATGTGCTTTACCATCCATGATTAAAAGGAAAAGAGGAAAAAAAATTGACCAGCCAACCGCTTTCGCCCTCACTCAATAGAGCTGAAATCGAGGGAAGAATAAATATTACAATATAAAATATAAAAACATGAGAATCCTGTGATAAAATAAAGGTGGAAAGATCCGATGGAAATCATGTCAAGCCTTAACAGGCATTCCCTCTGTTTACAGAGGGAGGGCTGCCTGGACCTGACATAGATAGTTTCCAATACCTTTAAGTGTAACACACAATGAGCATGAGGATGGAAAATGAGTCCATGCTGAAATTTGTGACACAACTTGGATTGTTTATAAAGTGCTCAGCCGTATGTGTTCCTGACATTGTCACCAGACTGGAACGTACCATTCCTAATTCTTCCGGGTACATGCTGGTTATACCGAACGTCTAAACGTAAGGTAGTTCTACCTATGTAGTCGGCTCCGCAAATACATCCAAAACGGTATATTACATTATTAATATGGTGGGGAGGCAGAACATCCTTACGAGTAGACACCGAAGGAAACCTGGTAGAAAAAACAACACGCAACATTCGCGGAAAATAGCAATTTTTAACTGTTGAACTGATTTGTTTCGCAAATTTACCACTTATTGAGCCCAACCAGGGTAAACGCAAATACACAGGAGCCATATTCGGTGTGGGTTTAGAGAAATTTAAGATTTTCTTTTCCATAACCGACTTGATAATATCCAAAAGGTACCCATTATTGGCTAGAGTCTTAGTAATTGTTTTCATCTTTTCATCTAGTTTGGTTTCTGAGAAGATTATCAAAGCTCTGTGTGTAAGGGTACTAATAAGGTTTTCTTTGTATTTGGTGGGGAAAAATGCATCCCATTGAATTTATAGTCCGGTAAAAGTTGGTTCACGATAAATTGATGTAATGTAACCGGATGATGTTTTGGTTACTAAAACATCCAAAAAAGATGTAGTGGAATTAGTTTCAATTTCCATAGTGTACCTTAATGACGGCTGCATACCATTAAGAAGTGAAAAAATCATTTTTACCTCCGTTATATTTTAAAACAGGCAAAAAGTGTCATCAAAATCTCGATGATAGATTAGTGGTTTGGCAGTTTCAGAAAATAAACGATTTTCATAGAAACCAACAAAAATATTCACCAATGTAGGCCCCAAGAGTGAACTCATAGAAAAGCCATCGATCTGTCTGTACAAATTTTGAAAACTCAAACGGCAAATTTTAGCAACTCAGCAAAAATGTTTTCAGGAATTGTAGGTGAAGATATCCGGCTACGATATAGCAAATCTGTGCAGATATCTATTGTTTCTGAAATAGGGACACAGGTAAATAAGTTGTTGATATCGAATAAACATAAATTTATTAGTCGAATTACAGTTTTGAATATCTCTTGCAAAAGAAAAAGAGTCTTTTATGCAATGACGAACTCTAATATTCTAATACAGGTTGTAATAGTCGTGTCAATCTATTTGGCAACCTTCTTTTTACCCATTTGACTAATTTTCTCTTAAATTTATTTTCTACTGTCACTGTTGAATCAAAACTATCCACAGGACGTAATTTGATAAATTTTGATGAATCACTCAAAATTGTCATCATTTTATTAACGTAATCACATTGACTGAGCACAACTACACCTGAACATTTGTCAGGTTTCGTGATTACTAATGATTTATTCTGACGCAGTGATTAAATTACTGAGTAGCGTTCTCTGCGCCATTTGAATTCAAAGTATGAAATAGGTGATCTGGAATAACAATGGGCAAGATCATTAAGTCGGGTCTTGAGGTCCCTAACTTTATTGTCAGAAACAGGTTTAAGTCTCCGTATTTGGGTATTAAGAATTTTGAATTCCGAAAATATTACTTCACGCCTGACAACTGGTGGAATAGAGAAGTCCAATCCATGACCCAGTATTGTACATTCAAACGGACAACTGGTAGGAAGACAGATTCAGAATATTCCCAAGAACATTAGAAACGGCAGAGAAACCAAATTTCTTGTAGATTAAATACTGAAACTTGTTGTGGAACTCAGTCAACAGTCATTTACAACTTTATTCGTGTACAATTCCAACATACCGTGAAAAATGGATTTTATCACAATATGATTAATTTGCCCCAAAAGTTCTTGATAAACGCCTTATTTTCTGTCCTGGATTTAAATGGGTCTTGAGATATATATATATATATATATATATATATATATATATATATATATATATATATATATATATCATATATG
>OZ010594.1:34294599-34369599 GCA_963932145.1 Acanthosepion lycidas | reverse complement strand
GAGAGATACTTGTGGAGACTTTTTAACTTTCTCCATATATATATATATATATATATATATATATATATATATATATATATATATATCATTGGTTTTGTGCACCCAGTCGGAGATGCGAGGGAACTTCTCAAGCATTTTTTCTCGGGCCCCTGGATCCTTTTCTCTGCCTCAACCAGGAACCTCCAAGTCTCACACCCGTAAAGAAGCATGGATACGACCACCGATTTGTAGAGCTTGAACTTGTTAAGGAGGCTGATGTTACTCTTTCATATTCTGGTCATAGCTGTTGTGGCGGTTCGTGTGCAGATTTCTGCATTGCAGGTGCCATTTTTGACAGGGTTGCTGTCTAAGCAGGACACATTCCTCCAGTAGTTCACCGTCCAATGATGACACGCTGTCACTAGTATTGCTTTGAGTTGCATACGAAATGCGGAAGTGTAAATATATCACTACATGCGGAAGTGTAAATATATCACTACATGCGATATTTTTATATTCATCGAAGGTTAAAATGATCAAATTTGAAATATGCTACTTCACCCTGAAAAAAAGAAAAACAACTTATGTTGATATCAGGGAATTGATATTAAAATTATTACAAAAGGTTGGCAACCAAGTCGATAATATTGTAGATCTAGTTATATATTTCAAATAGATAAAACCTTTTAATCGTAATGTTCAAACGAATATCAGAAGAATTTTCCTAAATTTAATTCTAAGCACTTTAATCTTTCCCAACACAAATAACAAAAATAATATTAAGATCAGCTATAGCTGCGTTAGTAACATCGATAAATCTATATCACAACATAAAAATAATTATATTAAATAGATACATGTCCAACAAAGTTATTTTTTAAAATAAATGCAACTGCCGAAAAAAATAAGATCTGTCTCTTAAATGACCAGTGTATGACTGATATTATTATATACCAAGCTAGCATACATTCTGATAACGATGTCAAATTTTATTTTGTTTTCCCTGAAAATCCTTGGAATGTTCGTTTCTACAATCATCGAATGACTTCAGGCAATATCAAATATATAAATAGCACTTCTCTCTCCAAACATTTCTGGCAATTAAAGAATCGTGATAATACAGCCGTTATTATGTGAGATATTGTAGCTAAAGGCAATTCTTACAATGTAATTTATGTCTTGTTGAAAAATTAGTTATCTTAAAACACTTAAATAACCCTAGCTTATTAAACAAGAGAAATGAATTGATGTAGGCATAAAAATAAATACCTGCTGAAATATGTTGATCCAGATTAATTTTTAATGTAAATTATGGTTTGTTTGTTTTTGTTTTTTGGAAGAACCAGTCATCTCCATTTATAAAGAACCAGTAATCTCCATTTTTATAAAAAAAATTGATATTCATAATTCAAAAATTAATCTTCATAATATTCACATTTTTTACATATATATATATATATATATATACATAAATCCCATTTATTTTAAATTCTAAATATATATATATATATTTTTATTTAAAAAGGAAAATGTAATTCCCGTATAATATATACATTGTTGTAACCAGATATTTTTATTGAAATTTAAATTACATAACGGTCAGTCTATAATGAGCATCTGAAGATTGCGTTGTGTATGAAACTCCGAGCCGTGCTATAGGTGAGGGATAATATGTTTGTTTATTAATATATATTTAATAGGTCTATTTTATTACATCGAGAACTGTTTTATTAACACCAGTATCTATTTATATATTTATTTATATATATATATAGATAGATAGATAGATAGATAGATAGATAGATAGATAGATAGATAGATAGATAGATAGATATTAATGGATTTTTACCCGACATTATTTCTTATTACTATAAACGCTATATTAATATACGTTCCTTATTATGTAAATCCAGCCTCTTTCAATCAGCACAGCCTCCGTGGGTGAATTGGTAAAAGCATGTTTCGACTCTGATGGAAAAAAAAGGAATATATGTTCGATTCCTTTCTTCAGTGGCACTTCTGTTTAAGCAAATAGGGTTACAAACTGAACTATGTGCAATTGCTGAAAAATAAGGTATATATATATTAGGTTGGTGCAAAAATAATTTCGTTTTCTAACATATGTTACTATGTGAGAAAACGAAATTATTTTTGCACCAACCTAATATATATATATATATATATATGTGCACTTGCTGAAAAATATGGTGTATATAATTATAAGGTGTATATATATATATATATATATATATATATATATATATAATAACAGGCATGTAAAAAGTGATTTTTACGCCTTAAACGCAAAACATTTTTAAAAAATAGAAAATATGAAAAGTGATTATTCAATGCTTTAAGGAAAATAGTGCAAATCTAAGACTGGGCTAAAATTTACTGATGAGACATTAACATAGAATATTTTACCTTCTCGTGCTCCAACTTAACCGGATGTTGATTAAAGCCAATTTATAGATGATGATGAAAGCAGTAAAGCATAACGTTTGCTCTACAGGAGCTGATAAGATATTTCGAGAATAATATCTTTATTTTCTGTCTTCTTTCTCTTGTTGGAAATCATGGATCCAAAGGCAATTTGTTGATACTGATAGAGTTAAAGAAATATCACGATCTCACGTGTTTAATCAAATTAGATTTTTAATAGTCGTAATAGAATAGTGTGTTTTGTAATATTACATATAACCTTATCAAACTGAATATTTTATTGACAAACTATGCGAAGAAAAAAACATCCGTTCCAGCTATTCTAGGAAAGAATTAATATAAAGAGTTTATTTAGCTGCGAGATCTTTCTGATATAATACAAAAATTCAGAAACATCGAGCTTCTGACCACAATCTTATTTATTTAGTTGCTTTCTTTAGCATTATTTTCATTACATCTGAACCTCGGGTCTAATGATTTTGTTTCATTACAATTGAGCCGTGTCTAAGGATTTTTTCCCTCTACAACTGAGCTTCTCTTAACTAATTTATTTAACATCATATACTGCACTGCTGATTATTTACATTTAGCATTATAGCAAAACTCTGGTATAAGACCCGAGATATTTTTGAGTCCCTGTGGGTGGGTGGAGAGAGGTTTTATATAAAAGTATCAAATACGTTTTCGTTTTATCAGGATTGTCTAGCCTCAAAATTACTTTCTCGTAATTCACAGTTATAATTATAATAGGATTTTTTTCCTTTTTCTTAACAGACGATATCTTATATTATGGCGAAAAATAAAATCAATCTTGAATATGAGAATGAAAATAAATTTTTAAAAACTTTGGAAGCTGATCAAATGCTGATAGTTTGGAGTGAAATCTGAATTGGTGAAATATAGACTTAGAAAGAGAGAGAGGGGGGTTGACTGTAAGCAGAGAGGTGTAGAAAGAGAGAAGGTTGACTGTAAAGGGAGAGGTGTAAACGATGAAAGGTTGACTGTAAAGAGAAAAATGCAGATAGAAACGTGTAAATGAAGAGAAGTTGACTTTAAAATGAAAAGTGTAGAAACAGAGAGTTTGACTGCAAAGAGGTTCAGAAAGAGATTTGATTGATCATAAAGAGAGAGAGAGAGATGTAAAAATAGAGGTTTGACTAATAAGAGAGGTATAAAAAGAGACTGCAAGGAGGGAGTTGTAAAAAGTGAGAGAGTCAGTTGTAAAGAGAGGGACTTAAAATGAGAGAGAATTAACTGTAAAGAGAGATGTGCAAAAAGGAAGAGAAAATTGACTCTTAAAAGCGTGATGTAGGAAAACTCACTGCTCAGTCGTAATACACCTAGCACGACAAGCTTGGTAACCGTTATACAGCATCTGAGAGCACAAACGGAAAGAGGATATATAGCGATTTATTAAGCACAGGTTAGATGTAGCACAAGGCCGAAAGAATGGAGCAACCATTGAGAATCGAACTGACTATTCAGTTGTAACTGATCAAATGAGACAAGCTTGCTAACCATTAGATCGAAGTGAACGAGCAAGGAGGATATATATATATATATATATATATATATATATATATATATATATATATATATGCGTGTGTGTTCACACGTATAAGTTGAAGAATATATGCATATGCACCTATATACACAATGAATTTTTTCCCGCTTTCTCTCTCTCCTATATATATATATATATATATATATATATATATATATATATATTAAAGACAACAGACATTTTGTGTCAATTTATTTTATTAATCAATTTTTTAAAATTAGGAATAATTTTTCGCGGATAAGGAGGAAATTCCGTAAGAATTTGTCGAAAGTTAATTTCGTGGGAAATATACCCCAAGCTTTCAACTTTCTTAAAATTAATCGACACAAAATATCTGTTGTCTCTAATAACATTTGCCTTAAAGAACATTTACTGCCTAAATACAGACAATGTGTGTGTGTGTGTGTGTGTGTGTGTGAGAGAGAGAGAGAGAGAGAGAGAGTGTAAATATAAAAGTGAACATTGAAGTCAACACTTAGAGGCGACAGGCTGTTTCATGCTAGACGCAATCGTCAGGCCACGAGTGTTTATATATATATATATATATATATATATATATATATATATATATATATATATATATATGGGTCAGTGGTACATTGTGGGTAATCTATTTTGGCCGTTATTTTGCCGGACGTCGTTTATTTGTTTATTTAGTTATTTATTTATCTGGGTTAGATTATTTTTCTTCTTTTTATTTATTTATATTTTTTATGTTTCATTTTTAATTTTTAATTTTTATTTCTTATCTTATATATTTATTTATTTTTATTTTAATCGGTGTTTTATTAACGTAGTAAAATTTGTTTATATCGGCAGTTTTGGTTTGGGAAGATAATTAAAGCTATTTATTCAATTTTGGGGTTGATTGCTGTAGTTTATTCTAACTATTATTTTGGCGGGAGCAGTTTTTAATTTGTTTATTACTTCATTTATTTATTTGGATTGATTATATTTACTTGTTTTTATAATGATTAATTTATCGGGATCGGTTTGTTAATTTATTTATTTATTTATTTATTTGGATTAATTTAGATTAATTTATTTTACTTGTTCTTTATTATTTATTTATTATACTGTATATTTTTATTTACTCTTTTCGGTTTTCGATTTTTAAGGAACGAAGTATTTTTTATCGTTATATAACAGTTATAGCTATGTTTTTCGTTCGATTTTTGGTTTGATTTTTATAGTCTAATATTTTGGTCATTATGGTTTGTTAATTTGTTTATTATTTACTTTATTAAATCCCATAAATATCCCATAAGTATAGCACACCTTAAGATATATATTCATGTATATATGTATGTGTGTATGGATGTGGGTGCGTATGCGTGTATATGTTCAAGTTTATGCAAATTTAAAAAATCTGATGGCAACGTATTTAATATGTAAATATAGAAACATTCTAGCACATAAATATATTTGTAAAATCATATATGTATGTGTATGTGTATTGTACACATCCTGTCAAGATCGCCGTGCTCTTGCACGTATTTATCAAATAATCACCTTCCTAAGAGAGCCATTAATTTGTATTTTCCCATATTTTTTTCTGAATTATTTAAAACCTTTTAAATGTATTCAATGGTTGCCCCAGATTTTGTACAGAATATTCTTAATCATATTTCCTGTATTCACTTGAAAAAAAAAAACAAAAAAAAACAGTGCCGCAACAAAATTCAAAATGGCGTCAGACATTTTTCCTAATACTTCGATCCACCACCTTACCTGACCAAATCTCGGCCTCTCATCGATATCTCGTATTTTCTCGATACTCGAGACCTTTAATTAATGCTCTTATTTTTCATAAAACTTCTTTTTCTTTTTTTCCGCCTCTTGTATTATTTTTCCTACTTTAGCCTTCGGCAATTTATTCCTCTTGTATAGACACAACTTGGGCTTTTGTTCGTCGCTGTTTGTGAAGGAAATAAATGAAACTTTTCCTCTAACGTAGAGAGGAAGAAAAAGAAAATAATGAGAAATTAAAAATAAAATCCATTTTAATTTTTACATAAAATAATGATTGGAATTGTTGCTAAGTTAAGGAGGAAGAATCATGTCAAAGACGTTCATTGTATTTTGTAGATTTTAATCAGGCATCGATTAAAACATATCAAGTTTGCTTGCGAAAACAAGTACTCATCAAGTCTACTAACAAGCTACATGCATTGTTACTTGAAAGAATATGTTATATCGGCTGAAATGGTTTAACGCTCTAGATTTTCTACGATAACGGTTGCCAAACATCCTTTATTTAACTTGTCCATGTCCCTTGTTGTCAAAAGAGAATATCATTTTTCATTTATATTATAAATCTACGTGAATTAAATAAAAAATTGTATTTTTTTTTCTTCGTCTTTTATTGCAGTTTGACAGCGTTAGCAACTATGACTACAATTTAGTGATGATTCAAAATTGTTTTTGTTTAGAAGCAGATCAACCTCTATGGATTATTTAATGCCGACATCTAAATACTTTTTACGCCCTTTTTTTAGATAACCAATTATATGCCATACATGATACACGCTTAGGCGATGCAGATTTTTTTCCAGCAGTAGGTTACCATTTCTTTCTGCGGTAGACCGGTTGCCATCCAAGGCTATAGAACCCACTCTGTCCTACTTACTCATAGCTGTGGGGGGGAGAGAAGAAGAGGATTCATACCTTTCCCAAATGTATTAGCCAGTAAGTGAATATAACGAATTCGACTGGAATTCGAACTCGGCTCTACGATTCCTCAATTCGTGCTTCCTTTAGATAATAATGGTTTTAATTATATAAGCCTTACTGGTGCAGAAAAGTAGGGATTGCACATAACGAATCCAACGGGAATTGGAATTCGACTTTCATTAACCAATTACACCACCACATATCAAAACATACAACACCTGGTATTCCTAAGCTGTCACCCATCTAGACACTGACTAGGCGAGATTCAACGTGATGTGACTGTACGTGATAATGATGCAAATGACTGCAAACTAAAACTAGATGTATTTTGATTTTCAATGAACAGATTAAGTGTAAAACTAGATTAAAACAAATTTAAAAGTTTTATAATTTTCCCTACAACCAGAAATATTTTTGTTAGTGTACAAAATGGCTGTTGCTAAATGAGAGAGTAACGGTATAGACAGTGGGTAAAAATAGGAAATACCGAAACCATGCCTGGCCGTGTTCATATAAAGTTGGCATTAAAAATAGAAGTATGCTCCTTATTATCACCTACCGCCAAACTTTGATATATATATATATATATATATATATATATATATATATATATATATATATATATATATATATATATATATATTAATAAGCTAAAAAAAGAGTATACATGATGAAAACATGCGCAAAACTAAATAAAAACAGAATTTTATCGTCAAAATCTTTGTGTTATCATTAACATGAAATATCAATGGATTTTTTATATAA
Organism: Acanthosepion lycidas; assembly: GCA_963932145.1. Taxonomy (NCBI): domain Eukaryota; kingdom Metazoa; phylum Mollusca; class Cephalopoda; order Sepiida; family Sepiidae; genus Acanthosepion; species Acanthosepion lycidas. The sequence continues at coordinate 34,362,176 of OZ010594.1, read as the reverse complement.
AAAATATTTTTTTATTCTTGGAAATTTTGGTTAAGGATCTTGTGTTTCTTGCATCAATGTGGAATCATAAACGTTTACGGGAAATTTGAACATCCTTTTGTCGCGAAAAACACATTAACTTGCAATAATCAAATAATTTTTGGATTATTCAGAAATTAATTAAATTATTTTTGAAATGTTTCTATTTTGAAAAAATCTTTGTTAAAAGATTACTCCTCCCACATTCCAATTTAATTCTATAAAATGTTGATAAATTCAATTTTTTGTTTCGCCTAATGTTTACATTAGAGTATTTATATCACCAAATTTCTCTTGTCAAATAGGACATCACTTACCGAAAATCTGCTCTGAATCGTAAAATAAATAATTCAATAATACTAAAACATTAGTTAATTAGAAAAGCTTTCAATTGGTTTTATGGAAAATATATTATAGACACTATTATCTTAAGGAAATCTTGTTCGGTGATTAATGAACTTTTACGAGAGTTTTCTTTTTATAATTTTAATTAAAGTAATCATAAACTTTTAAAATTCTGTATTTTAATTTGTAGCGGCCAAGTGTTATTGTTAATAAATTAAAACTAATCATAAATGGAAATGCTGACTATAATTCAACCACCCACAATATTTTAAAAAGAATTTTGAATATATTTTAAGTTTTGTAAATACAGACGTCCATACACGTCATTATCAGAAAGTAAGAGCGGTAGTAAATTCTAAATTTAATAGCATTTTTTTTATATTTCCTCAAAAGTGGCTTCGTAAGTAAGGCTATAAAACAAAGTACCTAAAATTCAATAAAATAATAGATTGCTTAGAATATTTTTCAATTTATAAGATCACTGAATACTTTAAAATATATATAAAAAAAAAAAAGAAACAGCGTTGATGTAATATTCGTCAAATAATTTTACAGTTATGTGCCCCTTAAGTAGATTTTCTCAAACATTAGCCTCTCGATAGATGATTTAAAACCTCATAAAACACCTACTACCATGCAGAAAATGCTATATTCTAAACTAAAAGTAATATTTGTTTTAAATTCAGATTAATTAAACTTTAAAACAGCAAATCTTCCACGAATAAAGTTTCAGGGAAGTATATTTTATTTTTGAAAGATTTTTTAAGAAAGCGAATAATGTTGTGTTGACAGATTTTATTGGGGATAAAAAATTGTTTCACTCAATTTAAATTCAGTTTGAAATGCAGCATCGCTTTTTTGGAGGTATCTATATCTATCTATCTATCTATATATATATATATATATATATATATATATATATATATATACTACTTGAGTTACCCGGCTTGGCCTGCAATTGTATAACCGCATTCCCCTGTATACCAGCATAATACTCCCTGTCTAGAAATGTCTGCTTGCGTCCCCGCTTGCATGCATCATCCGTTGGTATAAGTTACTCCTTCCACTCATCTTTTTTTACTCTTTGCAAGTGTTTGATTGTTCTTAATAAAGGAACTCCATCGATAAAACCCTTTTGTGTGGTTGTTGCACGAGGTTAAATTGTTTCAATGTTTTAAATATTCAGTAAATTTTCTATGGTTATAATAACTTTCAAACAGTATGGCATTATTCACAAATCTAATAATAAATAAAACAAAGATGAAGCGTCAGAGGTTGATTCAACTGCAAGTGCACACTCATGAACGCCTCGTCCTTCTTAGCGCGTTTACTGTAAAGCTGCGTTAATACGAGGTTCTTCGGGAATTTTTTGCTTTTAATGCTTCAATAATCCTTCTCAAACAATCTTTGCATCAAAGATTGTTTCAATGCCAATTTAGGATGGAATCATATGAAGAAACTATTGGATAAAGGGCAAAAGCCGATTTTGGATCTAGTTTGTGACAGATTTCGTCCACTTAACTGAAATAATCTAAACCAAACATTCACGCAAGACAATTTGTGGGTCATATGTAATTTACATGGCAAATTTAGAAAAACAGGGAGCTATGGCCGTAAAACGGGCTTTTTGAACAGTTTTTCGTGGTTTTCGTTTTATTTCTTGCATGATGGCATTTTTTTTTTGTTGTTTTTGCGACACATTTGAAGAAAATTTTATAAAACATGAGAAAGTTATTCAAGTTTTTATTTTAAGTAGTACGAAAAACACAATTTTTTCAGTTTTTGCAATTTTTTGTGTGAAGCCCTGGGTCGTCGCAGGAAAACTATCATAAAGTTCGTAACATGAGTTGATGTTTTTGCATTAAGTGCAAAGAACATCAGCTCATTTCTTTTTCCTTGTTTTTTGCAAAAAGTTGTATCCACCTTAGGTTTATCGATTTTTTTGCCAAACACGTTGGGTCTGAAGTTGATCTTGACCTAATTTTATAAATTTCCTATATGCGTATAAAATTTCATCGAAGTTGGTCGAGAAATGTGGACGTACGGAAATAGCATACACATACAAAGACGCACAGACACACACACACAGACAGATAGACACAGAGAAACACACACACACACACAGACATCTTCTGTTATATATGATATATATATATACATATATATATATATATATATGATAGTAACATTTGCATATATATATATATATATATATATATATATATATATATATATATACAATTATAGATATATTTATATATGCATATATACATATAGTAATATTTTAAGTAAGTAATGGATTTTTTTTAAATCCGACATTATTATTATTATAAAGTTCAGAATCACTGGGGGCATGTGTTTGTGTAAACATCCCTGATTTTTAAAGACTGAAATTAATTTCTAAATCGTGACATATCAGAAAGACACGATACTTTAAAACCTGACATGGCATGTGAAGATGCGATATTTAAAAAACATTGAAACTGACATAATATAAAAACTAAACCTTTTTGATAATGACTTATGAAAGACAAAAGTACTCAAACATTGAACCAAGGAGACTGCTTTAAAAACTAATCTCCTGAGTCACTTTCGTGATTTAAGCACAAACCCACTCTGTATTTAACAAGTAAACTACCAGTATGGACCGAGTTCGAATTGCTGCAGCGGTTTATTCTTTCCATTTGATAGTGCTGCGTTATCCTGGATTGTTTACTGTAGCTAAGTCTACCTTCTTGACTTTCATGCTAAATATACATCTACTACTCCAGTGCAAACCAAACTTATGTCTACCTTTTTGACTCTCGTACAAATCCAAACTATTTCTAGCTACCTCCTGTACGACAGAACATTAAAGAACCTGGAAGTGTTGATATCCCGTAAAACGAAACAATCAAAAACACCTCTCTCTCTCTCTCTCTCTCTGCAAGTATTTTCTTCGCCATCGAATAAATTCTCCAACATACTCAGCCATGAGATCAGTTAGGACATAGAAAATCAGCATACTTTTTTTTTCTGAAAAGTTAATACTTTGCTTAGATTCTGAAAAGCATCTTTCACTATTATTATGAAATCATCTAAGATGGTAGGAAAAGAGTTTGCTTGTTTATATAATGAATATTTGATTACCCGCAATGTGTGTTGGGGTGAAAATCGCGACTGCTTCAACCACTACAAAGATCTTTGCAAATGTAAGTATGTAAATGTAGTCAACTCTTTGGCAAAAACTATTCGTTTATTTCAATTAAAGTAACCAATTTTAAAATACTTTTTTCTTTTAAATTCTCTTTCAATCTAAGCAGAAGATTTGGCCATTATGCTAACAAAGAAATCGAAAATATTTTTTTTTAAATTCTCTCGGTTTTGCCGCGAGATGTAAATGACAAACGTGAAACCCCATACCCCATTTCTTAAAAGTATCCGGTTTTACATTGCATTTCTTTCAGAATATTGATATCTGATTCGCTTAAGTTTTGTAGACACCTACTCTTAGTCGAGCAAAACACTTTAAAAATTAGAAAGCTGTTTTAATACTGATAGAGAGATATAAACTGTACGTTTTCTGATTGATATGAAGATTTATGTATAACTTTATGCATATATGAACAGAGATATAAGATATATACTTGTATTATTATAAATACAGAGATGTATAATGATAAGGAGATGCAGTCGACACCTGGATTAATATTAATTTAAATATATATATATTCTATATTTTGAGAATTCTAGAACAAAGATTGCATCTTCTATGGAAATCTTAAATAATGCTATTAGGTGCATCAATAATATATAGATACAGACCTTTACAAGTGAAAGAATCATTGCTACGAATGAAAACACTTTGAAATAATTTTTTTTTTTTTTTTGCTTTTACTTCCTTATTCCATTTTTAAGCTTCTCAAAAAAATAAATACGTGTATTAAAATTGATTCAATAATATAATTTGTGTGTGTGTGTGTTTTAATAGATGCAAACAACAGTAAAAACAGTAACGCTCATGTATCTGCATCCTGTTTGTTTAATGCATTCCACCTGCGTCAGTAACCCTTACGCATTTACGAGCGCCGGAAGCACCACAATAGCGCCACCTACTGCCAACGCATCAAATCCCCTGAAGTTTTTTCTCTGTATATATCTGTATATGCAAATGTATACATACACGCACGTCTGCCTGCATCTTTTTCCTCAGACTGTTTTTTAAAAACAGTGAATTTTTTAACTTAATGTTAAAAAAAAACAAGATTTAAGAGTTCGTGAAGCCAGGATAAAAAATAAATTTGTAAGAAAATTGAGACAGAAAAATAAGCAATATGCTGTGTCAATTGAATAATGTTTACTCTTTTGAATATTGTTCGGCCTTGCACACTCTGATGTCAGTTTTGTGGGAATTGCTGTCATATGCAAATCAAATACAAGGATGTCAGCCCCAACGAAAGGTAGGCTCCATATTCTTTATTTCTTAATCATTCCATAGAAACTACTCTCCTGGTATTATTGTAAAAGAGTATAACTATAAAATCTCTCTCACCAGATAGCTTAGGAAAAAGAATAATATGATCGCACCGTTAATTTTGCCTATAAATATAGGCTTTTTGATGCTACTGCCTGGATAGGTAACCAGTTAAAGTAAGTTAAAGTAACTTAAAGATCGTGCATTTATTTCATATGTGATTGGCTTTGTGAAGGTTAGTTATCGGTGGTAAAAATTATTTTATTACTTAAGCTTAAGCCTCTAAAATTATGAGGGAACTGATAAGCGAGTGATGCAAACATTTTTATTTTGATATCTGGGCAAGGAAGAAAGTACAAGGTGAAAGTGTTTCATGTCTTACCCAACGGCATTAATGGGAAATGAAAATAGCCAACATCGACTATAGTTTGAACACGGATCGCTTTAACCATTTCCGTTTTGATACCCTTTGTGCAACCTTATATCGTGTATGAACGTACGCTTAAAAAGAGAGGGAAAGAGACAAAGAGAAAGAGAGAGCATCTCTATAAAATCTAAAATCGCTTTATTAATAGTAGTTATGTTTAAAAATTGATAAATAAGCTGTTTTGTATTCCATGTTTAACTAGGACCTGTCAACATTAACAACAGATGGGCAGCTTCTTTCTTTGAAAGATTTTTTTAGTATGTATTCATACATACACATTCAAATATACATATGAATATATGTTCTCAAGATTACGTTTAAGCATGAAACAAACTATCGCAATGGATAGTTGAACTCAGTATCTACTTATATATATATATATATATGTGTGTGTGTGTGTGTGTGTGTGTGTGTGTGTGTGTGTGTGTGTGAGGAAATGGACAAAGTCCGACAATTATTTAAAGATATTTTTATGTTTATACATTCTTTTTATATATACAAATATTTAAGTAAATGCTCCTTCATAATGTGTCACGTCATTTGTTTACATTTGATACGCCATGAGCAGATATGAATGTACGTGAAAGATTCATGGAAGATTGAAGTTCAAATACAGTAAATTCAACCTTGCTAACCGAGCGCGCCGCTGTGGCCAAATCGGTAAAGACTCGTCAAGCTAAATGACTGTTCCGTATAGGATACAGGTTCGAATCCTGTCGGAGGACGAATATTTTCTGTGAAATTTCTCGGACACTCAGGCCGGTAAATGTTGTTTAATACTGTTTATTATTAAATATTTGTATCTATAAAAAGAATGTATAAACATAGAAATGTATTAATATATATTAATCAATTCACCTCAAGCAAAGTGATAATGGCACTAAGATGCAAGAAAGGGGGCTACTCGTAGTGAAAGAGAATGGAAGGATGCGGAAACTCAATCCTGAACAAGAGATAAACCTCTTCAAAAACCGGAGAGGAGTGTGAACCAGACGTTATGTTAACCTACCTACAAGTTTTTCAACATTTTTATTTTTTTGTTTGCAATGCTACTATCTATCTATCTATCTATCTATCTATCTATCTATATATATATATATATATATATATATATATATATATATATATATATATATATATATATATATATATATAATGCGTCTGGATAGGCATACGTTACATCTATCTGACCATAGCTCTATTAGAACACATTTAAACAGACACACAAACTTACCAGACTCCATCCGAAACATACTAGTAGAAAATAAAAACATAATAACCTCATTCACATGTAAAAATGATTAAAAATAATGGAAGCCTTAATAATAAAAAAAAGGAAAACTTATTAATATTAACTACGAACGAGACCACAATGTGCTAACTGTGTTCGGGAAATAAAACACCTCTATAACACTAAAAACACCCAGTTAAACTGAAAAATATAATCATTCTTGATAATGTCTAAAAGTAGAGCTGAAAGCGCTCGGGATTATAGAACATTTGGACAGTTTCTACAGACTTTGTGTCCAAAAAAGAAAGCATTTTTCTAAAACAAGAAAAATTACATATAAAGCTTAATAGTTGTACCTTGTCTGTCGTTTTTAATATGCATAAATGAATGATTGCTGCCTAAATACGCAATATATATATATATATATATATATATATATATATATATATATATATATATATATATATATGCGGGGGGTGCTGGATTCAAATGCTATGGCGGTGGAATAGATTTTAGCATTACGTCGCTAAAATGACTTCCACTTCAAAGCCAATTTTATCGTGCACGCATAAACTAAAATAAATTTCATTGATACGACCTTTTTTACTCAAATTATTTTATGGCGTACATTGAAAATATTTTTAAGCCCAACTGACAAACTGTTTATACATGTTCAGTTGATCGACGACATGGTCCTTCTCACAAAAATTCTCAATCAGATAAAAAACGAAAATGAAATGAAATCTTTAAAAGTAATACCGTACTTAGTTTGAACTCCGAAATCATTATTTAAAAATGAAAAAAACAAAAACGAACGATGAACACTTCAATTATTATCATCGGAACTTCCTCAATTCACCATACAAAAAACATCAGTATTAATTCCTGTTTTCTTAACTATCAAAGGAAAAAGCCTTTGCGATACATGATAAAAGTCATAAAATAACTTATCAAACGTGTAAAATTAATAGCTTCAGCTACAACAATATTCTATATAAAATCACTGAGAATCTAAAAAAACACTCAGTGATAATGTCTTTCTTAATCACATAATCGAAAGTAAATAAAAATAATTTTTACAGACAACTAATCAGAGCAACAGATACAGGGTGAGACAGAAGTACTTTTAATATATAGCTTCCAGAAATACCACTTACATAATACATATCACATACCAGAAATACCACTTACATAATAACTCTCACATAATGGTAAGACTTACTGTCTTACTATTATGCGAGAGGTATTTCTACCGCAACCTGTATACTCGGTTTAAGCCACAACAAAAATACGCTAATATTCCTTTGGGAAACCGAGTCTCTGTAAATAATAATAATAATATTAATAATAATAATAATAATAAGTGCCTTTCAACCAGAAACAACCAATATCATATACTGAAACTTTACAGGAGTCCATCTTGACATTTAACCACATAATGTCTGTATGTCACCGTCAGGCGACAATACAGAACTTGCTACATGGTAGGGCTACTCAGTACATATATTGGACGCGCATATATTGTCCTGCATTCTAACTCCCTCGCAAAGAAAATAAACCGCCGCAAGTTGTATGATGAGGTAACCATTTTCTGGAGTTTCAGTCTTCAGACGGATTGGGAAATCCAGTCAAATCGATCTCAAATAATTGTGAAAAACCATGTTGAAAACACACGTGTCTTCTGATAGATGTTGCAGCCTCAGTCGACACAAATACGTCTTTGAAAACATTTAAGAAACTAAGTAAATACAAGGACGTCGAGAGTGAAATCAGTAGAATAAGTCATCTCATGACAACAATATGACCTGTTTTTATCAGAATCATATCAAAAGGAACAAACAAATATGTGGATCAAATTCTTGCTAGCCCTAAAATATATGAATTGTAAAAAGTCATACTCATGGGTACTTCTCACATCTTGTGTAGATGTCTCTCAATGCAGTCACCTGCAAAATTACATATTTACACTTCTCTCTCTCTCTCTCCGCCCACCCAGTACCTCACTCTCTTTCTATCTCTTTATCTCTCCCTCTCTTTGCTTGCATGGCACTGCATTTGTTTGCATCTTCTGATAACAAAATTGTCTCGTGGTTGTGATTTGGGGTCAACTCGTGCTACACAAAGCAAAGGTAAAACACAACAATAATAATAACAACATCAACATATATTGGTCAAGTCGTAACATATCATCTCTTCCATTAATATGGCATATGTAAACATTTAACGCAAATCCATGGCGCTTCTTCCAAATTCTGCCACATTACGGTCGATAATACAAGAGTATCTCGCCGGTTAAAATAACAAAAGATTTTGAGATCCTTCAAATCAAAGGAAAAACCTAGATAAAAGTTTGTTCCACGTTTTAAAATCATTTGGACCGTAAGGTCATTTAAACTCCGTGACGCTAAAATATATTCCACTGCTATGTTTATTTCATATATACACGACGCTTAGATATTTGGCCCTAGTCAATTTTGGGAAGAGTCAGTTTCTGCCTTCACCCACTTCACATTACTCTATATACAGACTCCCAGAAGGAATAGTCACATATGCCTGGAGATGGCTTGAAATGTGAAACTAGCAGTCACTATGCAGTGTTGACTCCAATGTCAACACTACAAATGAAGGCACTTATAAATGGTCTGTCTCCGATACTGAGCACACGTCACCCTTATAAAGGGTGGCCACTGAAAGATTGATATAAAACAAAAATAACTTTTACAAACATGTTTTTTTATTATTATTATTTTATTATTTTATTTGGAAATATAATTAATGGATGATTTTCAGCATTATGCGTGAAAAACAACCTCCCTCAAATGCCCACTATTTTCCTTCTCACAAATACAGACACTTTCCACGACATTTTCCATGACCCTACACAAGGTTTCAGGTCCTAAATGTCGGATTTCGGCTCGAATATTCTCCTTAAGTTCTTGAATTGTTTGAGGTTTATTTACGTAAACCCGTCCTTTCAACTAGCCCCACAAAATTAGACTTTAATTTTGTGGGGCTAGTAAACAAATCATCAAGTAAACGCGGAGGCTAAACAAATTCAGTATTTTTTTAAATTATTCGTTCACCGAAAATTTCTCGCAGTAGATTCATTGTCGCCTTAGCAGTATGCGCAGTCACTCTATCCTCTTGGAACCATACCTCCTGATTATCTTCGACCTCTGGGCATAAAAAAATTCAAGTATTGTCTTATACAGGTTCCTGTTAATTATTTCTAGCTGGCCTTCCTAATTTTTAAAGAAATAGGGTCCGATAACTCTATCAACTATAACATCGCACCAAACTGCATTTTGGAGGATGCAATCGATGCTGATATATTAGGTTGGTGCAAAAATAATAACGTAATAATGTTGTTTTTTGACGTATTTTTAACGTCAAAAAAGACATTATTACGTCATTATTTTTGCACCAACGTAATAATTCTCTGGGATTCTCAATACCCCCCAAATCTGCAGTTTTCTTTGTTGATGTACCCGTTCAAATGAAAATGGGACTCATCATTCATTATCTAGTTGTTCATAAAGTTGTTGTTATCTCTGTCTAGGATTTGAAATCGAATGGCATAGTGCAGGCTGAATATTTTGCGGTAGTAATGTTTGGACCCTTTGAATCTTGTAGGGAAACATTTTTAAATTCAGTTTCAGAATCTTCTGAATTGAGGTTCTGGAGATGCCGAGTTGAACAGATCGACGACAGGTAGAAGCTGATGAATCCTCAAGGACAATTTGCCCTACAAGCAGCCACTGCGAGATCAGTACGTACATGCGCTTAGGACTTATTCAAACCGGGCGATTAAGTTCCGAATCATGTTATCGCTAGAAGAAACTCCAACATTAAAAGGTTGCCGGTATTTTCTCTAATTTTAAATAATTGATCTTTCATTGGAATCATATCTCCATCAGAACATACCCCCATTAGAACCACAGAGAGCTACCAACATCTGTTTGCATTATACTTATATAAAATACAGCCATATTAGCATCATGCACAACTTGCAAAAAACAGTTAAAAATAAGGACAGCATTAATAATAATAAAAAAAAACGACACTCAATATTATCAACTATGGATACGACCACAAGATGCTTACTGTGTTTGTAAATTTAAAAAACATAAAAACAAATTAAAATTCCCATCCATATATATATATATATATATATATAAGCATATTTTAAGCATAACAACTGATTCATGATTCCATTGGGTGGGGGGCGTGTATGATGTTTATAAGCACTTTTATAAACAAAAAAAACTACAGAATCTTTTAAAAGATTGTGTTGGCGCTAAATCTGGAATACGTTTTCATTCAATTAATTCGATTGCATTTGTTAATTTATTTTCAATACTCACGGCATGTTACGGACGAAAATCGATGATTTGTTAAAAGAAGCAAATTGAATTTGATCCCTTGCTGAAACTCGCACATTTTTACCGAAACCCTTGTAAAGTGAAAGATTTGTTTCCTAATAAAAAAGACGATTTGGCTCGAAGTAATTTTTAATGAAATTATACACTCTTTCTGTAAAATTAATATCAGCTCGCTTCATGCCAGTCGATGTCAATACACGCTTCCCTTTTTTGTAGAATTTAAGGGAAGGAGGACAGCAAATATAGATTGACATTTCATTTAAACTTTTGTAGATTAAAATCAACGACTGGACAGCATGGAGCCAGAAGGTATTTTTTTTAGTTAACTTTATATGTCTGACTACTTAACCATAATCAACAAGAGTCTAGTGTTAAATAATTTTTCAAGTTCCACTACTGTGTACTGTGCTAAATGTCTTCGGCTACTTCAAACTATTGTACATTTCTAATATTAGGTTGGTGCAAAAATAATGACGTAATAATGTCGTTTTTTGACGTATTTTTAACGTCAAAAAACGACATAATTACGTCATTATTTTTGCACCAACCTAATAAACTACCAGATGTTTCAGGTTGCACTTTCTACAGATGAAGCTTTAGCCCTATTGCAAGCATTTCCATATCAAATTATCATTGGATTTCTTGCTAAGATGAAATGATACGAGATGACCCCACCCCACTCAAAATTAACATGTTTTTGGCTCTTTGACAATTTTGTTTTTTTATTTTTGGTGCTGTTGCTAAAAATATGAAACTATTTTTCATCGGCACCAATTCTTTTCTATAAATATAGTGAAAATTCTGACCTTAGACTGATGCGTTACACATTCTATCAAATTCTGTGGCCAACAATGTCAAGGAAAATGAATATTAAGACTCTTAGAAACATCACTTTTGATTTTTTCCTGCTCAAAACGATTCTGTTCAAATCTCTTTTATTAGTGGCCATCGGTTTCCACCAGAATGAACAATCTAGAGACAGGCATTTTGCATGAAGTTAGCCTGCTGCAGTGTCTTTGTGATGCAATACGTCAATTTTGGCTTGTTTTTTTCCCTTTGACCAACTCACTGTATATCGGGATACTATGGTCCTTCATTTTGAATACATAATCATTTCATCGTAACCATACTGAAATAACAGAGACTCTATACACTTACACTGACTGTCTTCGAAGATACAGGCATACATGCATTTTTGTTCCTCTTTGGAGTGGAGCCACCATGTTTACACTGTAACAGCAGTAAGAAAACTAGCACAGTCAAGCTCAACTTTCGATCACGTGACCACAATAGAAACAACTATAAGCACGCATGCTCAGAAGGTCGTACGACAAACCTAAAGAAATGTTATGGCGAAAATGTGGATCATTTTTGACCTAACTTCGTATGAAAAAGACAAAAGAAAAACTTATCATATTGTCAACATGCTTCTTTCTCTGAGGGACTTTATCAAGGCAAATTTAAGGATAAAGTCCCTCAGAGGATAAAACGCGTCGGTTAAGAGAAGTTTTCCTGTTGTCTTTTTCATATTGTCCTTTTACAGATAAACTCTATCTGAAATATTTACCCCCGTATGTATATCTTTTTAGCAAGTTCGGCGTTATATGTGGATACGTTTCATATTTAAATCAGTACTTAAGACTGCGTGTAATTACTAATTACGTGTTAGATTAAAAGTATTTCAAAATGTCTTAGCATTTTAATCAACTTCAACTTAATAAGTGACAGAATCAAAGTGTTACGGTAATTTCACTCTGAAGAACTCGGTAACCTTTTCAATAGGTTTAAGTAGACTTACGTGGGCAACTGAAAACTTCCCAGAAAATTATGTCTCTTGTATTTGCCTGAGGATATTTGAGAAACTAGTCCACTGTTAATCAGTTTGACAGTATGTAATGCAATTACTGTTTCGAGTCAACAATGTGCACTGGTTTGCTCCCTTCCTCACTCTTGAACAAGAACGCTGCCTTTAAATTGTGGTAAGAAAGAAATCGGACAATATCGATTACTGAATCCGTTCACCGCGATTCATTGATGGGCACAAAATTAAGGCGCCAAAGATTCTTGTATCTATAAAACTGCATACAAAAGGATGCTGAAATATTATAAGCCCGACCCACTTCCCATAATCTGGACAAATGACCAAAAGTTAGCTTTCTTTTGAGGATCCCGAAAACTTTTCAACAACCATTCCATTTGGCCCTATTTGATAAGAACTAATCTGTTTTTGTCCGAGTTTTAAATAATATTTGTTTGATCCTTCTTCACATTTAAATTTCATAAACTGGCTTACGGCCATATCAAGTTGAAATATCTGGCCATTGCCTAGATGGGTGACTACGTATACTAAATGAATTTTCAGTCACTTTTAAAGGAATGATAAAATGAAAGAAATCTGTATATGCCTTTTTCTACTCCCAAATTATTGTTTTGCATAGATAGATAGATAGATAGATAGATAGATAGATAGTGAGAGAGAGAGAGGACAAGAGAGAGAAGATTCCTTCTCTTTCATATTTTCTTTTCTTTCATATTCAATTCTCTTTTATATTTTCTTAACTCTCCCGACGTACTCATTACTTCATTTTTGCTTTACCTTTTTCATAAAGCAAAAATTGAGTAACACTGTATACGCTCAAGTTAGTCGATGTCGCCATTTTTGTAAGACGGTATGTTTTTCTTGGAAGCTAAAAGCAAGATGGCAGATACACGATATTTATAAGAGTTATCCGCCCTTGCTGATCTCCAATTGTCTCATGCCTTTCCGTTCCACAAATTGTTACTATTTCAATAACAATGCAGATGATAAAACGCTCATAAGCATTTTTAAATGCTTAGATATTTTGGATGTTGTAGCGATTATCAGCATGAAAAATGGAAACGGCAGGCTGGGTTCGAAATCCACCTGAATCTATTGCTTTCACTTCAAAATATTACCCGTGAGAAAAGCATGAATTTACCCTTTCTCTTCGGCGAGCTTTTGTTAAATAACAGGACGTATATATATCCTTAATAGGTGAACCAGACTAGATGGACATCATGCAATTCCACAAAGCAGCGGTCCGTGGGAAGAAGTTGCACAAGAGGAACTTACATCCTACTAGTGAATAAGCGTCGTCCACTTTAGTGTGCGTGGCCCTTGTGGATCTTTGTCGTGAAGGATAGAACTGATGGATCTAAGGATTTAGTTCGTCTAAACACTTTCATGAAAATAGCGATAGAGCACCCAGAGGCTTGAGACGTTTCGTCTCTGAGAAAAAAAGGTTGTAAATTAAAAGGTTGGAAATTAATTCGTCACCCACAAGGACACGAATACACTTTTGGACTCAATCAAGAACGGAAATGAAGACTGGACAGCCCCTGCCAATATATGGCAGCAATACTCCATTTTTTTGTATCTTGTAAAGGTAGAGAATAGCAGCAGGAATCAGGTACTTACTAGAGCGGTACAGAGAACTGACCATTTTCCCAAAAATATTTAGCGCTGAATCGTATAACACCCGTTCACCGCTGATCGATGATGATGGAATGTCACTAGGGACATGACATTTAAATAATAATAATAATAATAATAATAATAATAATAATAATAATAATAATGTAGCTCTCGACCAGGGTCACTGGTACCAGTTCCGCGGCACTCGTTTTTGTCGTTCATATTTGGATAATGATAAAACAACTGCCATTTAGATTTAGGACAAAAACTATTACAGTCGCGTTCTTGTAAAATCCACAGAACATAAACACAAAAGAGTGCTGAAAAGTTCTCGTTACAAACAACAAGAAAATTCGACGTTTCGTTTACTATGGGGAAGTGGGTCGGGCTTATAATTTTTCAGCTCCTTTTTCTATCTACTTTTATCTATACAAGAATCAGTCAATTGCTTTAAATAGATTTGAGAACTTCCAAGGTTCCAGAGAATAACTGGAATCAGGAATTCAAAATGTTAGAATACTGACCTTTTTATAAACTTTATAATTCGCATTTTGAATCAGTCTTCGTAAAAGAGGGAGAGATTTTTGAAATATGAAGAAAAACATCATAGGTGAAAAAAAAATTGCTGATAATATACAAATGGTATATTCATTTGAAAAACTTATATTCATGGCCGGTGATGTTTGATATTTCAAGCGGGGAGTGCCAAAAAAATCAGCATTTAAACTTGTCTAATGCCTTTCTTGCACTTGACAAAAATTTTGCATATGTAAAATTATTTTTATTCAACTCCCAACTTCGTCAATTAATATCATCTAGTGGGCGTGTGTGGCTTTGAATTTTTTTCCTCATCGGGTGGAGTGCTTCTCTGTACCCCAAGGGCAGATTGGTTGACCACTTGTTTAAATGTTTGGGGCAGGCACCGAGATTATGTGAGGCTCCACCTCTGTACTACGGTTTCTCCGACGTGATAATAAAGGCAAAGTCTATTTTGGTAATTCTCTTTTAGGATGAGCCCAGTACATACTGGAGTCTCAATAAATTAACTCCTCTTAGAACAAAGGTGTCTTATTCACATTAAATTCGATTCAGACAATTTCATATTTCCTGAGGAGAACTGACCCGGAATCACAGACACCAATGAAAAATATAACTGAATTTCGACTGAACAGGGAGTTCGATCCTCACAAAGTGCAAAACATATGCGGTCTTGCACTACATCTAAGCTACGCTTAGAAAATCATTTACGGCACATCGACGTAATATGATGCTTAGCAAGCTTTTCTCGAAAGATCAATTACGACTGAACGGAGAGTTCGATCCTCACAGGGTGCCCAACACTTTAGGTCTTGTACCATATGTAAGCTACGCTTAGAAAATCATTTACGGCACGACGACATCATATAATGCTTACCAAGCTTGTCTCACAAGATCAGTTACGACTGAATAAGGATTTCGATACTCACTGGGTGTCCAAAACATTCAGTCTTGTACCACGACCAAACTACGCATAGAAAATCATTTACGGCACCTAGTCATAGCATAATGCTTACATTCTTGTCTCGTATGATCAATTACGACTGAATAGGGAGTTTGATACTCACTGGGTGCCCAAAACTTTCGGCCTTGTACCACATAAAAGCTACGCTTAGAAAATAATTTACCTCACCTCGACATAATATAATGCTTACCAAGATTGTCTCGCAAGATCAATTACGACTGAATAGGAAGTTCGATACTCAGTGGGTGCCCAAAACATTCGGTTTTCTACCACATTTAAGCAACGCTTAGAAAATGATTTAAGGCACCTCGACATATTATAATGGTTACCAAGCTTGTCTGGCAAAATCAATTACGAGTGAATAGGGAGTTCGATCCTCACTGGGTGCCCAACACTTTCGGCCTTGTACCACATCTAAGCTACACTTACAAAATCGTTTTCGGCACCTCGACGTAGTATAACACTTACCAATCTTGTCTCTCAAGGTCAATTACGACTTAATAGGGAGTTCGAAACTCACTTGGTGACCAACACATTCGGTCTTGTACCACATGTAAACTACGCTTACGGCACCTTGACTTAGTATAATACTTACCAAGCTTGTGTCGCAAGATCATTTGCCACTGAATAAGGAGTTCGATACTCACTGGGTGCCCAATACTTTCGGTCTTGTACCACTACGCTTAGAAACTCATTAACGGCAACCTCGATGTGGCACAATCCTTAGAAAATCGTCTTATTCTATAAGTGCAGAATCGAGGTTAGCAATAAGTTAAAATGACCTTACAATCCTTATCTTAGTCGCCTAGATTTTCTTGCAGATTTTCATGTAAATATTTTCAGAATCTGTAATCGTTTTTTGTAATTGAATTGGCAGATTCTTGTGGCATAGATAGACAGATCGATAGATAGATCGATAGATTAGTGTGCGTGTGTGTGTGTGTGTGTGTGTGTGTGTGTGTGTGTGTGTGTGTGTGCAATGTAGTACTTTTTACAAATATAGGGTAGGTACATATACAAGTACGAGATCTGTTTGGAAAGTATCCAACTGTCTAATATTCACCATAAATAACAAATACGCCACTTCTGATCTTACACACGTATATATTGTTCAAAACGCTTACTCTGCTGTCAATTTCTATCAATACCGCACAAGAAGTGCTCGACATATTGAAAATTATCGGTTATATTCCGCACACATTTCGTATACATATTGGTATTCTTTTTTGTTTGTACATAGGAGAAATATCGCGAAATCTGATACACATTATGATAAATCTATGCCAGTATGCCTTTCCCACAGAGAGTTTCTCAACCTATGCACCTGGGCGCACTAATGCGCCCTGAAAGTTAGCCAGGTGTGCCCCAAGTTAGCAGAAGAGTAATTTATTAATTATTTTTATATTTAAAAATCTTTATTTTTTTAAAAGCTAGAGACACCATATCGAAGTCAAGTCTTTGTTATTTTATATTTTAAACCTGATGCTAAATTTGTTAATTCTTTTCTCTTTACCTTCCTCGTAGGATTTAAATCATTCATTATCGTCCTCTTAAAAATAGCAAATTCGTCATAAATCCCTTTAAATTAAAACTACCGCTAATCTTCATTCATATTTTCAAATTTCATGACCTATATTACCTTCTTAAATTTTAAAGTGCGCCCCAGAGTTTTTTGTTATTCTACCTCCATAATTTAAACATGGTTTTGTCGAAAGAAGAAAGAAGTGACTTCTTTTTCTGGGGTATGCTAAAAGAAAAGGTATACTCAGTGAAAATCACAGATGCAACACACTTAATTAAACGGATAAAGAGTGAATGTGCTAAAATTAATAACAATGTGAAGATATTGCATCGAGTTCGCGCGAATCTTGCAAAGCGTATCAACCTTTGCATCATAAATGATGGAAATCATATTGAAAATGTTCTTCGTTATTATTCCAATTCAATAAAATGTTGTTGAAAATTTTATTTCTTGAAAATATGCATTTTGCCTGTGTCTAGACTTTAGGGACACCATGTATATCTGTACTCTGAAGCAAAATGAAATGGCTATGAAACACTGGTCTAACGAATAATTTAGCTGGTCAAGCTTTTCACGAGTTCTCCACTAAGTGGACATATCAGGGTTGCCAACTAGGGCCAATAAACCCTTTATTCTGTAGAGATTTTAATTCATATGTAGAAACATACACTTCAGGATTATGAAATTGTATCTACATTTCATCTGTATTTGAATAATAAGTTTATATTTTAATATGATGTTTAGTTTGTTTTTTGGGGATTTTTTTTTGGGGGGGGGTGTTTTTTGAAAATTACATTTCATTCTTTCAGAAATGTTTTCTTTTTGTTCACGTGTAGTAATTCAGTTTAAAACATCAAACATAACTCCAAACCTCATCAACAATAGGACAAGAGGGACATGAGAGCCTCAAATCTATTTCATCTCTTCCTAGACTATGCTCTACACATATACACGCACAGATATGAAGAGATGGGCACTGATCATGTAAATATTCCATACCACATTCCAAATGAATCTAATAATAGAAAATAACGTCCGTCCTTTCCCGCCCATTGCCGATCTATTGATGATAAAGGAGACTATGCCGACGACTTAAGCATTCATAGTTGGGATAAAATGCTCTTGAACAAAAACTCAGCATCCTCCTCTAACAAATTTACCTACTCAAGATAAACTGTTCAAAACCGAAACTATGATGTAGAATTGGAACGAAAGCGGTGATAGTTCATATTCTGAATCCATCATAAAACTCAGAATGTGGAATTAGTAAATACCAAACACTTCAAATATCCCGATGAATGGATCAGTTATAACAAATTTAGTGGAGGAGATAAAGAAATTAAATATAGAATAGGCAGCGCTAAGTGTAGTTCGACTGATCACTGGAAATTACTACAAAAGCAAAACATTAACCTAAAAACCTGTGCCTCGGCAGATGAAGGCTTTTATATGGAATGCCATGTATGGAAGCCTAATCATTCAGAAATATTTAAACTGTCAGTTTTATCAACGGCTTTCTCAGATCAATGACTAAAAATGTTTTCGATCGAGTGAAGCTTGTAGGTCTTAGTGAGGACCACCCATCTTCGAATTCCGTAGATTGGCGCTACAGAATCACAAATAAAGAACAAATAGCAGAAACCACATCACTAAAGGATTACACACAACAGCAACAATTATTAGGTTGGTGCAAAAATAATGACGTAATAATAATGTCGTTTTTTGACGTTAAAAAATACGTCAAAAAACGACATTATTACGTCATTATTTTTGCACCAACCTAATAAAATGGATATCCCATGTAACTCTAAGAGAAAATAGTGACGACATCATTAAGATGTTAATATTCCACACCATTTAGATTAGATTTAGGGTACCACATGAAGAAAAATTTACGCAAGATGTGAAAAGTATCCATGAGCATGATTTTTTTTTTTTTTTTTTTGCAATTTACATGTTTTAGGACTGCCAGGTATTTGAACCATGTATTTTGTTTGCTTCCTTTGGTAATATTCCCAAGCCCCAATAACAATAGTAATGTGGTTGTCTTGCGGTGCCATCTTCTACTGATTTCTATCTCGGGGTCCTTTCATTTACTTACTTCTCTATTATTATCATTTCTTTTGACTTATGTTGTATACTCATTCCCTTTTAAGTCTCAAGTAGAGAATCTAAGGTTAGAAATGACATCATGACATTCTTCACAGAACAGTTTTGTAAAAAAAATCAAAATCAAAATCAAACAACCTAAGATCGCACACATTTTACATAGTTAAAGCACTTCGTAAGGTGGGAGCTGTACTTTATTATTATTATTATTATTATTATCATTATTATTATTATTATTAAGTTCGTCTGGTATCGGTATTTCATAATGAGCACCATTAGCAATATCTAATGATATATATTTTACTCTGTGTGGATGTGAGCTTTCATGTGTTTATGTTTTCCATGTAGCTGAGAAAGAAAGAAAGAAAGAAAGAAAGAAAGAAAGAAAGAAAGAAAGAAAGAAAGAAAGAAAGAAAAAAGAAAGAAAGAAAAGGAGAGAGAAAGAAAGAAGTGATAACAAAAAAGAAAGTTTACAAATGACTATATTTAAAAAAAGGTGTGGATCACGATCACGGTGAAGAGAGTTCACATTCCAGCTAGCAGCAGTTTGTGTTCACTTCGCACTAATGCTCTCGGGAAAGACATGAAACCATCTATTCCAATATTGCCACCTGCTACTATTATCGTTCTACTTAGCCCGATATACTGGGAAAAATGATTGCTTCCGCCAATAAACACCGTCTCATTCTTTTTTTACCCTGTAGAAGGCACGGGAGCATCTCTAGTTAGAGTGTTACAAAGTAAGAGGCACACTTTATGCGGATATATGAGGAATATGATGGTTAATCCTAGACTTAAACAGCTTAAGATTATAGTGATCGGGGAAACATCTTCTTGGGGGTCAGTTTCACAGAACTTAAATTTTACCAATTTTACCGGGGATGAGAGTGATTCACTACAATATGTGTGGCATAGCGGGTCTTAGCCGTATAGGTTAGAACTGGTGGCAATAACGAATGTAGTTCGTCTGAGCATTTTCCATGGAAATAGCGATAGAGTAGTGAGACGCTTGCAACGTTTCGTCTGTGAGGGTAGGGTGAAAAATAATTTGTCACCTACAAGGTTGCGGGGACGATTTTGAGCTCTATCTAGACTGGAAAGTGAAGACTGAGCAGCTCCTGTCTATATATGTCTGCAGTACTCCTTTTCAGGTCTGATCTGTCTCTCGTAAAGGTAAAGGATAACTCGTACAGTTATTTACTGGAACGGCACAGGGAACTGACCATTTTTTCCGCATCTTTAGCGATGGATTTTATGTATGAGCAAGGTATGAAAGGTATGAAAGGTATGAATCTACCTCTCTCACCACAGCTATGGGTTAATTAGTATGATTTGTATCAATAAATCAATATTATCACCCAAAAATTGTTACAGCTTAAAATATTATTTGGCTTTAAATAACCTGGAAAAGATCGATAAGCCGTAAAACGAATCAATAACTCTCTCTCTCTCTCTCTCTCTCTCTCTCTATATATATATATATATATATATATATATATATATATATATATATATATATATATATATTCTTACATTATATGTACTTTAATAGTTTCTCGTATAAAAATTGGCAACAAATAATATGCACGTAAATGTTTGAAGAGTATTTCAACTTTGACTTTTAGAACTTCATGCTAAAGATCCTATACGTAAGAAGCTTTATTAGAAGAAGATTTCTAATGAACTGGAACTAATTAAATAAAAATTATTCTAAAATAAACTCAATGCAGAAATAATGGTTTACCTAAAGTTTGGCAATCTAAATTTGTTTCTTGTTCCCTTACTACATAGGCTTTATTTTTCTCTCCATTTTCTTTCTTTTACTTTCGACTTTTTGAAACCATTCTAGTCTCTTTCTTTATCGTCGTCTACTTTGTTTTTTGGGTTTTATTTTCTTTTGTATTTGTTTTATTTTGGTTTTCATTTTCTTTTGTTATTTTTTCTTCTTTTTTCTCCTCATCTTCTTATTCCGTTTTTGTCATTATCGAAAGTTTCCTCTTCCTCCTCCTCCTTTATTTTTATTATCGAAAGTTTCCTCTTCCTCCTCCTCCTCCTTTATTTTTATTATCGAAAGTTTCCTCTTCCTCCTCCTTCTTCTACCAAAAACTCCATCTTCCAACGTAATTCTTCTTTCTTTTCTATTTTTCGCTTCTTACTCTTTCCTCTTTTCAGTATTTCCCCCTTCTCTCTCTCTCTCTCTCTCTCTCTCTCTCTCTCTCTCTCTCTCTCTCTCTCTCTCTCACACGCCAATCAACTCTTTTTTTATTTCCATTTTTGAGTTTTCTTGATTTTCTTCCAGCTGGGTCGTGCCAATAAGTCCGAAATATTAAATCATTTGGGCGTAATAGAAAGCCCTGATGTAAGTAACCAAAGATTTCTTAATCTGTCCCGATGTTATCATGTCAACAGCACTGTCATGAATGTCACTTTCACTCAGATGGTCAAATAAAAAAGACAATATCGTCACAGTTTCGAAACGAAAAACGATTCACTTTTCACAGAATTAATTATTAGCAATGCACATAAAGCACATTGCTTTTTTTTTCAGTCCCCTGGGTAAAAGCACCTTTTAGAAAATAAAAATAAATATTTTGTACGTAAAATTATTGTCTTTTATCCTCCGAAGATAGATCTCCTCCTCGCGAAAATGTGGTAGACTGACGGGTTGGGCGCTTATATTATATCTTTCTGTTATCCAGTTGTTCGACTTTTGCACATACTGAACGCAGCTAAACTGACCCCCTGTTTGCATGTCGAGGGTTGCTACTAACTTTGAAACGGGAGTCACCATCTAGTAGCTATGAGGTTACCTTCCAATACAACGATTTTGGTATTATTGATTTTAACGTCCACCCTAAAAATTGCATCTTAAACTCTGAATTACCTGCCTTACGTTTCTTTTAGATTTCGTTACCTATCATCCTATTCAGAACTCTTCTTTGAATCTAAAATGTCATACACTTGAAATAAAAGCAAATCGAAATAAATTAGATTGCATTTTGAACGCTATTTTTCGAGTTAATTATAGCGTTATATCTAATGCAGGATTTTCAACTGAAATATGAATTATTTTTTTAAAGGTACATTTAGTGCTATGGGTAAAATAGAAGCTATACCTTTTCATTAAGATGATTTTTATACACAATAATGTTCCATTGCCATAAGTAAAAAATATCATGGTGGGTTAAAGCTTTGGTTCATGAATTTAGTGACATAGTAATTGTGAGTTCAATTCCTGAACCGAGCTGTGTGTACTCGGCCACATAGTAAAAAGGACATGCAATAATTGAGCAGTAAATAAGAAATAAAGAAGATATTCCTAGTCATGATCAGCCAAACAAGAACAATCTACATCCGTAGATTAAATAAAATATTTGCCACATTGGCAGACACTTGAAAAATGGCACAACATTGTGATAACGCTATGATAAGAATAGCAAACACGAGGTTAATAGTCCGCATGTAAATAATGTACGTACTGATAATTCCTCATTCTAGAAATTCAAACAAAATAACAACAAAGATGTGGCCTGTAGTAAATGATGTAAATAATGATAACTCTTCATCTTAGAAATTCAGACAAAAATTCTAAAACTAGCTTTATATCAAAGAGTTTGCAAAGAACTTTATCGCCATTAAAATAAAATCATTTTCAAAAAAGCTCAGAATATGAAACTAGAAAAAGAATGAGACATCAAGTTGCTAATAGGTTGCTTTCTATTTCTTTTGTCTCAATGGATATTTTTCTTTAATGATTCTTTTCTTTAATAATTTAAAAAAAGATTTATTTTACATCTGACAATACAATTAAGTGTATAAATAAAGAATTCCAACATTATTCATATAAAAACTATAACTAATACAATTGTAAAGTTGTTTCAGTATTTCCTGAATCGGAGGTCACAACATCACAAAACTTCGGTTTGCTATCAATATAGAAAAGAGATAAATTCGTCAGTTTGTTAAAGTAGAAAAATTTTATTCCTACAAAATCCAGGTTTTTGTGGCAAACACAAAAACTTAGTCTTAGCAAGATACAATAAGCACAAAATTATAAATCAAGACAAAATCACTGCTTAAAAATTCAAAAAGGAAAAACGCATTTATTTAGATTTTACACAATTACGAAAAAAAGGTAAAAGTTTGCACAAAAATTTCCTTCTTTGCGCCACAAAGGCAGGATAATAATTTCAAGGATTACCAACGAAAATTGGAAAATTACAGCAAGGGGAAAAAACAAGGATTTTGTAAATGACAAAAAGAGAAAACAACCTTTGAGAAAAAATGAAAAGACCTACTTTCACTTTCATTTTCACTTGCCCCACTAGGACACAGGAATTTTTTGAAGAGCCCCCTTTTAGTTTTAACATCACACATTTCGTGCTTAGGAAAATTTCTTCGAAATCCTTTCGTTTTAGGCTGTTCAACCACAGGAGAATTTTCACTTTTGGTCACTCTACAGCTGACAGGCTGGTAACTGATGCCGTCTTTGATGCTCTCTTCTCGAAGACAAATGGTTTCCTTGGTTTAGTCAACCTACTTTGTCCCTTTGTGTCCAAAATCTTTGCTGGAAGATTATCTGAAAATGAGGGAATTTTCTAGACTTTAGAAAAAGAGACTGAAAATAAAAGATAAGATTGAGAGATCTATAAACTCGTTGAAAGCTAAAGCAAATTCTCTAAAAGTTCATCACTTTAGTCAGGAGCAAGCGATAAATAAGTGGTTAGAATCAATGAAGACACTGACCAAATAAATGATATTTACATTCATAATGATACTGAAGATTCAGAGACTGATGATTATACATTTGAACAATGTCAATATGATGCAGTGAAGGCATTAGCTAAAATAGGTGAACGAATTAAAAAAAATGATAGTGCTGTTGTGAAAGTAGAAGAGGCCTCTAATTTTGATACCTCTTCTTTCGCTCCAAAACTTAACTGTCCCAGATTTATTGGTAAAACCTGTGAAGACAAGTTCGCCTCTAAAAACTTTTTTACACAATTTGAAAACTGTACGGCAGCGGTAAAATGTACGTCTGTCAAGTTAAAATACCTAAGAGGATTTCTAGCAAATTATGCTCTGCAGATTATCCAACATTTAACTATTACAAACGAAAAATACGATGTCGCTATTCAGTTGATAAAAGAAGAATATTGGGATCCCGAGTAGACTTTGAACGAAATATTGAAGCAAATAAGTGAAAATAAACCCATGTTGGACTCTGAATTCGAGGGAGTCAAATAGTATTTAACCAAAATTAGAGCAGACTTGTTGGTGTTGAAAAACTCAGTCGAACTAAATTTTCTGTAGGATAACTCTCCTAGAAATAAATATATAAACTATACTATTTTTCTAGGTTTCCCAATGTTTTGAAAAGGGAGTTTATTCGTATTGTAGGGTCTAATTATCGTTCGCTGATACATATTTTCGAAAACTGTAACGAAGTGATCAAAGGTCTCGCTATAACAAAATTTAAGTATAACACGAATAAAGAAGTTTGGATCAGATAAGTCATCAAAATTACAATACCTATGGGAAAGCTGCAATTGTATGTAAGTTTTGTGGCGCTGAATGTCATACTAGCATTTCGTATTCTTAGTTCTCTTCTCTGGAATCAAGATTAGTTAAATGTAAGGCATGTAGTTTGTTTTCTTTACATGAGTCACACACACACAAGTCAAGAGTGCATTGCAAAAAAAGTACCTTACCATTAGAATGTAAATTTTGTAAATCCAAAGGTCATGTCTGTGCCTTTTGTCCGCAGAAATTTAAACAAACCAAAACACTGAGCACCGTTTATGTGTTACAAAAATAGCGATAAACAAGATTTTACCTATTTCCCCTATGGCATCTATAAGTCTTTAACGGAAACAAACATTATGTTTTTTGTTTAGTGGACACAAGAAGTCAAATAACTTATTTCTCTCAATCTGTGTTAACCAAAGTAAAAGGTAAAAATGATTTTATTCCATCTACGAAGTTTGGAGTAAAAACATTTTAAGTACCAAGTAAAAAGAAAAACTTAGAGAAATAATGTTTGATGGCAGATTTAAATATTTTCATCCTTCTTTATCTATTCTGATTGATGACGATTTTGATACTGAATTTAAATGAATCTTGATGGGCTTCATAATGTTGTGGAAAATCTAAACAAGTAAAATTATAAATTAGCAACCAATTTTGAAGGAGGTAAAAATTCTATTCCCATTCATGGTTTTCTGAGTGTGGATTTTATTCAGTATATGAGATCCATGCAAATGACTGAACGCATGAATGGATCTGCTTGGCAGATTTCTGAAGGCATAATTCCCTTCGGTAATGTAAAAAATTCTCGAATTCCAATCAAATGGTTATTTCTAAAACCATGAAAAATCCACTGAAGATAATTTATGTACTGTAATTTCTCAATATTCTTTTTATCACATTACACATGGGAATTTCCTATTAGAACTAGGGGAGATATGTGAATCTTAAAAATCAGCAAAATTTAATGAGAGTTTTGTGGAAGGCAACCTGAATAAAATGTGTAGAATCTACTTAATAATTATGATACAGATTTAAAGTCGGTGGTCATGAATGTAAGGTAGTGAGACAATTCAAACATCTTGGTTTGATTATGATTGAAGAGAGTTCCAGAATTCATTTTGAAGATTAAAAAATAATAAAATAATATAAACTGAATGTACGATTAACTATAATTATTTTAAAATGGACAAATAATCGGTAAGTTAGAAAATAATAAATCTTTTAAATGTCTTAAATGTTTCTGTTTTCCGAATTATGTGAACGCTGGTGAATTTGCTGTGTTAAAAATGATTTCTAAATATTTAAATGTTTTCACGTTCTTAACAGATTTTAGCGTAGTAGATATTTAAAATTTGAAATCTGCGGTTAGTGTTTGTAGAGTGTAATATGAGGTTTGCTAATAATTCAGTAGATTTATCACACAATCTGACCTTGACGAGGCGTATTAAGCGAAACTCTGGAGACAATCAATGAGATAAGTCCATTGAACATTTATTGATTTATTGAATATTGTCGCTCTAGCTATCTATTAAACACTTTTCGTAAGAATTCTACTGGTCTTAAATTTGTTAAATTCTATTATTTTTTAGGTATTTTGATGGGTATTATTATTATTATTATTATTATTATTATTATTATTAAATGCGATTGTATATAGATCAAGTGCTACTTTTTAATTAATATTAGTTTTATTTTAAAGCCAATTAACGAAAGCTCCGGAGGCTTGTAGTACTCAATCACCCAAACAAATGTGACTGTTTCGTTCCACACTTTAGTATAAGATGTGGCTTTGTTTTGTTACGCTTTTAGCAGAACACTTTCAATCGAACATTTCCAAGTATAAATGATCTTTAAGCAACTTTCCAAAATTACACACAATACACATAGAGATGGTGTGTTAAAAATAGCACAAGAAGCTGTTGAGAGCAGACGATGAGCAGTAACTAATCGACAAGTTCCAGTCGGAAAATCGAAGTAATGATTGAAGAATGAGGTTAGCTTCCTTTTTGCTATTCATGTTGAAAGAAGACAATCGTATTGACACACACAAAAGAGATGTATTTTATATCTCCGCGTATTTGCCATCGTTATTGCTGTATATTTAATTGAGACTACATCCTTATAGGAGAAAAATTATTGTTTTCTCAAATTGGGGCGTTACTTTTAATTAACAATGTTGCAGTAGTAATAATATCGGCTTTTGTCCTGCCGACAGTGATACTCCAAAAGAGATAGCTAACCAATAGTCTACAGCTGCGTTTCTCAACCAGTGCATCCAGACGCACTAATGCGCCCTAAAGGTAGCGAGGTGTGCCCGAAGTTAACAGAAGTGTAATTTAGGAATTATTTTTATATTTGAAAAATCTTTATTTTTAAAATGCTAGAGACACCAAGCGAATAGCTTCCATATCTAAGTCACGTATTCGTCATTTGATATTTTAAACTGGATGCTAAATTAGTTAATCTTTAAAAAGTGGATAATCCTTTCCCTTTTGCTTTCCTTAAGGGATTTAAATCGGTCAATATAGGTCTCTCTAAAAAATAACAGATTCTTCATAAATCCGTTTAAATTGGGTACCTCCAAATATTTTCTAAAAAAGAGCATACCATGATGAAAATGGTCCACAACCTTGATAAAAACAAAGTTTTATTGCCAAAATGTTTGTTATTTTTAAGAGAAAACAAAAGTAATTTTGATTTTTTATTAAATGTTTTAATCCCTTTTAGCAGGTTCGAAATTTTGGTGGAAATTCTTGTTTTTCTTTCGTCAGCTGGTGGGCCAAAGATTATGAATTAGTTGACATTGAAACCACATTGTTTTAAAATTTTTGTAAAAATAAAATAACTGTCGGATTTTAATGTAATTTTCAGAACTTATTCACAAATAAATTAACTTATTCCTTTAATTTTTTATAGAAAATCTTGGTAAAAAATACTTTTTTTTTTACATCCGTTACCCTCACTTACTTAATTTTATGAAATTTCGAGAAATTAAAATTTCAGCTTCTCCATATTTATATTAATCAAAATCAGGAATCTTTGGAGAATTGAAATCATCAATTTGTTTTTGTCAAACAAAAACACAATTTACTGAAAATATGCCCTGAATCGTAAAATAAAAAATGCAATAAAATTATGACATTATTAGATAAGCTTTTAATTGTTTTATAAATAAGATATATTAAGGACAATATTGTCTTAAGAAAAGAATGTTTCAATGAATAATGAATTTTTACAAGAATTGTTTTCGTTTTTTCATTTTGATTAGAAAACTTTATTAAGTTTTGAATCTTTTAAAATTCTATATTAATTTCACCCTTTTAGATGATATTGTTATTACGTTAAAAACTATATTTTACTAATCATAAATAGAAAAGCTTAATACAAATTGATATTTTTAAAAGAATTTCGAATTTTTTTTTTTTTTTTTTTTTGCATATGTATAAACGTGCCGATTTTTGTAAGTACGGTCGACCATACACGACATTATCAGAAAATAAGAGCGATATCTAAATTAAGTAAATTTCAATAAAACATTAGATTACGGATAATATTTTCCTTAATTTTTAAGATTATTTGATGCTTAAAAAATAATATAAAAAGGCGCTCATGTCATTTTCTTCAATTTTGTTTTAGGAATAAAGTCTCCGTAGAACAACATTAGACCCTGTCATCAGCCTGTCAACACAGCTAGTGTCGGTTAAAATGACAATCACTGCCCAGTTAAAAAAAAAACATTTCTGCGATATTTTAAACATTGTGTGTTTCAAATTAGAGTAATCATATTTTAAATCAGCTTTTATTTAAAACATCTTCCAAAATTAAGAGAATTACATTGCAATGAAAGATGACTTAAAAAGGGCGCTAATCAGCTATTTTAGCAAAAAAAAAAAAAAAAAAAAAAAAAAAAAAACATCCTCCTAGTCAATTTGGATTAGTTTTTGAAATACAACAAAATATTTTTATTAGTGGAAATATTAAATTTAATCTATTAGTTTGAAATGTAAACTAAGAGCTTCAAGAAAGATTTTTTTAAATGCATTTTAAATCTTAGGTATCGCGTTTTTTTAATATTTAATCTATATTTAAATACATAATTTATACGAAAACTGTTCTGCTTACATATAATATGTAATCTCTTCAAATAAATTCTTCTTTCTGGAGACTTCTATTTTCCTGTTCTCAAACATCATAACTAATTTCCCGTATTAAAATTTAAAGTGCGCTCAAGAGTTATTGTTATTCTACTAGTGCGCCCTGAAATTAAAAAAAATGGTTGAGAAACATTTGTCTTCAGTCTCAGCATCAGTCTTTACAAATGTCTTAGGAAATTATATATATATATATATATATATATATATATATATATATATATATATATATTGAACAATAAAAAAAATATTAAAAAATTAAAATCTTCAGACACACTAGGTTGTAGATTAATATTCTTTCAGTTTTTTTTTATTATTATTTCATTTAGATTCATCGATTAGTTTCGGCCAAAATGGCCATCATCAGGAGAAGAAATATTTCTCCTTGTTGGTAGCAGTGAACTACAGAAATGAATGTCTTGATGGAGAAAATGAAATTTTGTCTGTAGTTTTCATTTTTTTTTTTTTTTAATCTTTTTAACATGAATCTTTTAACATTACTTGTGTTGGTCAAACAGTCTCTTTTAATTTGTTATTTGAGATAAGAGCTGGATGGATCTATGCTGCTCTGAATTCCCCTGGCCAGTTTGACAGTTTTATTAGTTCCTGGAGAGGGGATGTGTCTCTGTTAAGTGTTGTTGTGTGTGTGTGTGTGTGTGTGTTATTTGATTCTTAGGGAGTGAGTGAGTATGATATGTGTAAGTGTGTATGTTCGTGTGGGTGTGTATATAAGCGTGAGGCCTCAGCACCTCCGTAAGCATGTCTGTCTTGTGTGGGTGAGAAATGTGGGTATGTTTTGATTTGTACTGTTATATATTAGTACTATCTATATTGTTAAATTTATGGTTTAACCCGGCTGGATATTGTGTTTTTAGACGTTGTATCCACTTATCTTCATGGAACTCTAAAATCTTTCTAATGTTATCTGCTCTGAACTTTTCTATTCTCTCAATTATAGTGAATTTGGCATGGGTTTTGAAATCGTGTTTTTCCAGGCGGAAATGTCGTTCTACAGGTAATCATTTTTCATGGGGAGTCGACTTAATTCGATTACGATAATTATTAATTCTGTAGTGAAAGGGCCATTCAGATTTTCCTACATTTTGTTTCTGACATAGTGTGCATTCTAGGAGGTAAATTATGTTATAACTTCTACAGTTACAATCGTGGTAGATTTTGAAAGTAGATTTAGTGATTGAGCTAGTGAATGAATTCGTGTGTTTAATATGGTTGCAGCATAAACCCCTTTTGTTGT
This sequence comes from Acanthosepion lycidas, assembly GCA_963932145.1. Taxonomy (NCBI): domain Eukaryota; kingdom Metazoa; phylum Mollusca; class Cephalopoda; order Sepiida; family Sepiidae; genus Acanthosepion; species Acanthosepion lycidas. The sequence goes on along the minus strand of OZ010594.1, from coordinate 34,331,817 downwards.
TACATGGTTGGGAAAATCCTGTTGTTTTTGTTCTTAGTTTATTACGGATTACCTTGACCCCTGAAATGTGGTTACTACCGATGATTTCTTTTAGGTTCTTAGGTCTACGATATGCTAGAAGGCCGGGTTCCTTAAACAATTTTTTTAGGTCTGGTTTGAGATGTAGTATTTCCCAGCGACGTTTTATTATTTGGGATAGTGGAGGCAGAGTGGAGTTGAAAGTGGTTACTAGAGGAATGCGGCTAGATTTATTTTTAATCTTGTACATTAGGGTGTCTTCTCTAGGTGTGGAAATTGCTTTATTTATTTGTTCCCTGATTAGGTGTTGTTAAAAGCCACGTGTTGTGAATTGATGCTCCAGATTTTCAATGTATTTATTTAATTTTTCATTGTTGGAACATATCCTTCTGAGTCTAAGTGCTTGTGAATAGGGAAGGTTCACTTTGAGGTGTTTAGGGTGGGAAGACTTAAAGTGTAGATATTTGTGGGTGTCGGTGATTTTAGTGTGTAGTGTCGTTTGTAGTTTCCTGTTTTCATCTATGTAAATGCGGGTGTCTAAAAATGTTACTGATGTTGTGGATTTTTCATAGTCAAACTTAATTGAGTCGCGCACTGTGTTTAGGGTCATAAGGAATTGGGTAAGTTTGTCATCACTACCCGTGTATACAAAGAATCTATCTATCTATCTCTCTCTCTCTCTCTCTCTATATATATATATATATATATATATATACTTCATATAAATCCTAGACAATTTCATTTGGGACAGGCACAAATGGCTACATTATTTCGTAAAATATATAGAAGTATGACGTTCAATTTTCAAAAGAAGTTAAAGGAAGACAGGTCCAATGTTAACTAGTTATATGATCGGTCAGCTTCCTACATAAATTTTTTTAGTTGATAATTAAAAGGCTTCTTTAAGAAACTGGCAAATAACCGTTTTAAAAAAAAGAAATCAGATCATAAATACAAAACTGGCAAATTAATATGCAACCGTTAAGTAAAGATCATCGATATAAGATGTTAATAATACTAACTAATCAATACAAGATGTTAATACTAACTAAACACCTGTACATCCATATAAGATGTTAATAATACTAAGTAATCAATGTATGATGTTAATACTAACTAAACACCTGTACATCCATATAATATGTTAATAATACTAACTAGACATCAATACAGAGCTATATTAAATCTAAATGAATCTTACAAATAGAATATGAAATCATATAATTTTTTCTTTATATACATTTATGAGCAAAAGTCATCGAACGTAGGATTATTTTCCCTATTTTTCCTATTAATCATTCCGATTTTGATTTGATAAAATTTATCTACTCAATTTTTGTTATTAAAATATTTTAATACATGAGTTGATAATAAATAAGTGAAAATTAACATTGTCTTATTTTTCTATGCTTTATTATAATGAAGTTGCATAAGTACCCAATATCCTCAACTGATATTTAATTGAATTTCTTTTAGCGCTAATAAACGTTTTCGGAAAGGTTTCTTTCTGTCTTTATTCTTTGCTACATTAACTCATTCTTCTCTGAAGAATCGTTCCAAATCTTTCAGATTCGATAGTTTCTGTTTATGGACAACGTTTTATTATAAAATTTATACCGCGAATGTTCAACTTAATTTAGGTCAGTCGATTGAGAAAATCACTCAATAAGCCGAACCGAATTCTTCAAAAGCTATTCTGACGTGGTCTTAGAATTATGGTTCTTCTCATTATCTTACTCGAAAGAATCAAATGATATTCTTGCGAAACCATCTTGCCCTCAATCCTGGTTAGTTTTCCGGTACTTGCAACACGAAAACAATAAAGAAAGAAAGACAAATGACATCAAGTCTTCAACAGCAGCTTTAACAAAAGAGAAAAAAACTTGAGTGAAGAAATCCTTGATATGCAGCAGCAGGTAGGTTAGGTTTAAGTATCTTACAGAGAATTGTCCCACGGAACAATAACCTAATGGATTAAAACCTCGGTGATATATTAATTGTGAGTCCAATCCCTAGACCGGGAAATATGTACTTTGACTCTATGGAAACAGTACAAGCGAGTAGTACTAAAAATAAGAATTAGATGAGATAACCCTAGACATGTCCAGTAAAACTAGAACGGTCTACCCCAGCATATTAAATAAAGGATTCTGTTCGAGATTCTGTATAATTTATCCGGATTGACATACACCTAATGAAAGCCAGACAGTAGTCGGTATGTAAATAATGTAAATAATGATAACTTTTCATTTCAGAAATTCAGGCAGAAATCGCTAAGACAGTGTTAAAAAAATGGGGTGTCCATTTCCATCCATGACTGTTTCTTTTTCTTTATGAACGACGAATAATAAAACAGTGGCGTAGGTCAGACATTGATTGAGACTTATAGACCTGGGGAAGGCTATAAGACATATAAGCATTTGACATTTTGGTTTATTCCTGTAAACCAATTTTGGTTTATTACTGAAATTGCTTTGAAATTTTGGTTTATTACTGTAAACCAATCAGAATTGATAGTTGGGAACATTTTCATAAGAATGGTGATTTTTGTAGGCGTAACTTAGATGTGGCACAAGGACGAAAGTATGGAGCATCCAGTGAAGACTGAATTCACTATTCACTCGTAATTTATCTAGCAAGAGAAACTTGTTAATCATTACACGACATGGAAATTCCCCATTTCCATAAGAATAACTGTTCGAAAGAATCGCACCTTTTTGGGGTGTTTTTTTTTTTCTTTTCCCTTTTTTTGAACTTCAACGAAATAATGGTGAATGTCAATCGTTTTAGTTTATATTTACATTTTTCATTTAAAAAAATCTAGGCGCTGAATGTGGTTGGAAGTGGGGAAATCAAGAAGATTAATGGAGTTTTGGTCGATGTTCAAGATGACTGCCACCCAGGCAAGAAAGATTCTTGCAGACCAGGATTCTGCTGCGTTAAAGAGGTAAGTAAATATTGCCATTGCATAAACGTGTCCTTTTATCATCATAGTTTTTATAATAATAATGATAATGATAATATAATAATAATGATAATGATAAATGTTCTGATGTTACACTAAGCATGGCTCTCATGGTGCCTAATTTTAATTGATTGAATGTGTTGAATTTTGTCTTAATGAATTAAAACGAGCTACAGTAAGAGTGTCCTGCTAAGTACTCTATATTTGGTTGTCAGTTACCTGGCATTAAACAGTTGAGCATGTCCCCTGGGGGCTGCACGCACTTTTGCATCTCTGTTCACGAGTGGACTAGATGAGGAGTAGCATAGTCAGTTGCTTTTATAAGTCTGATGTATGAAGCAGTCAAGGCGACTTGGGAGTCACATCGAGATATTTCAAAAAACCATCAGCAAGAGACTGGCTTCCCCGACCTGAAGATATTTCTAACTGGGTCCAACCTCCAAGGTTAGGCGATGCTTTTATCAAAACCTGTCGCAACATCGTATACATTTGGCTGTAATACATGTTATTTGTTTAACGGCACATCAACTCCTTATGGGTCATTTAATGCCGAAATTTATTTTCTTGGGAGCTTTGAAGTAATAAAAATATGATATATGTTATTTTGCTTTCACAACTAGTAAATGATACTCAGCTTTTGTACATATACAAATTTGTGTCGGCCTAATTAATAGAGGAGGTGATATGTGCGTTTCATTTTTTTTTAAAGTTATATTTTGGAATGCAGTTTGATTTAAGAAATTGTAGGATATTATAAGGATTAATACAATGAAAGAGTTCATGTTGGCAGTTTAGTTGATTTCTATTAGTGGCATATAATACCAAAATTTAATTAATTTGAATACAATATATTTTGAACGCAACTGTATGCCTTAACTACAGCTAAAATGTATTGCTGGTCATGTATTGTCAAACTTTATTTTTATAAAAAATGTATTGCTGGTATTTTTACTATTAAAATGTATTTTTATACTTTCTTGGTGTTCTTGGATCTTTAAGGCTTTGGAAATGTACAAAGTCTCCTTGGTGATAGTAAATTTCCTTAAATACAGCATCGGGATATGGTAAACCATATTATATCTAAATCACACCAAAGGCACTGCCACTTCCAAACGCCTGAATACTCGACGAGGAATCTTTCACGGAAACTCCCTTTCACCCCTTGTTTTGTCTGTCCTTAATCTTCATTTCGCATGAACTAAACAAAAATAGCTATTGATATAAAGTAAAAAGAAAATATTTAATTACATATTCTACATGGATGATCTCAAACTCTTTGCCAAAGATGACAATGACCTCAATTCTGTAAAATGTTTTAGTGACGACATAGGTATGGATATCGAATAAGATAAGATGTAGAAAAGTAACATTCAAGAAAGGTAAAATTACAGAAACACACTGGATAGATTTAGATTTTGACACAAAGATTAAAGAACTGGAACAAGAAGAACCCTAGAGATTAGTGAAGGAGATGGAATACAGTATACGCAAATGAAGGAGAAATTAAGATAAGAATGCTACAGAGTTGGATTCCAAAAACAGAATATCAGTCATAAACACCTTGGCTGTACCGCGGTGATGGAATACAGTTTCAAGATCCTTAACTGGACCATTACTGACATTAAGTGAATGGACGCCAAAACGAGAAAGCTTGGCACTTAACACCGTTTACATTATACCAAGGTTGATATTGATCATATCTACGTGATCAGATCCAGAGGAGGCAGAAGATTAGTTCAACTAGAACTGTCTTGCAAAACTAAAACAATCGGCCCTGAAAGATACGTCTAAATTATAGAAGACTGGATGAATGTCTGTGTCAAATAACATTAAAAGAAGTAAGAAACTGTATTCAGTTATAAAGGAAGCCAACTTTTGTGGAAGACATCCAGCTGATTGATAGGGGAACTATATATATATATATATATATATATATATATATATATATATATATATATATATATATATATAAGTGTAAATTAAACTAAAGAGGATGATAACGAAATTAACGGAATATATGGATATACAGTGATGCATAAATCTTCAAATAACTGTGTCACCAATGAAGCCCATGGATTATGGAGAAGGAAAACCTACAAATAACAAAGAATATGTACATATTAATAAGCAAATGTGAAAAGAGAATATCATAAAGAAAAACAGTTGAATGACGAAGATCTCGCAAAACTAGAAGAAACTGTTAAAACTGAATTAAATAAGGAATTCGAATTGAAAATGCTGATTTAAGAATAAAAATTGTTATATTGAAATATTAATAAAAAGTACATATGAAAATATACAAGTAAAAAATCAGAAACAACGAAATCGGTTGGTAAATTAGAAATAAACGATATTAATGAAGAAATGAAAACAAATATTAACGGGCGAAAAGAAAAAACACAAAATAGAAAAAGAAAAATTGAACAAAAGATATGAGATAAAACGAAAACTATTATTAGAATTGAAAATGAAGTCATTTTAAAAAGTTTAAAATCAGATTTGAATTTAACAACTCTAAAGCAAGTGATTTACTCCTGAAATCAATGCAAAACTTGGGAAGATGAAAGCTAATCCAAGACAAAAAACGTAAATTACCATTATAGCAAAGAGAGACAGTGAAAGAGAATGAAGATCTGCAGGCAGAACAATCAACATTAGATAAAATATCAAATAATAGTGAAAAAAGAGAATTCTTAAAAATGAAACGTTAAAATGATAAAAAAGATTGCTTAGCAAATATAAAAGACGGCGTAAAACGACTTATCCAACTAAAATCACAAAGAAAGAGATGTGAGAATTCTTGTAAAGAAAATTATGAATAACACAACACTTACAAAATTAACAAGGAACATTTCTCTTGGGAAAATGGAATATTCAATGAAGCCGGTGAAATGAAGACATGAATGAGTTTTAGAATAAGACGTTGGGGTTAGAACGAATTACGACTAGTTTAAAATGGATGAAGAACAATCAGTAGAAAAATAGAGAGATAGATGAACAGAAAGAACAACAACAAGCCATCAATAAGTTTTTTTTAAATGTAATCCACTAAGGATGCCTAACTTCGGGTTATATTTTTTTTTTCATTTACGCAGTAGGCGCGTTAGATAGGGAACATTGTGATAATAGAACTCGGATTCGAATCTCACAATGGTTGATAAAACAAGGAAGTGATTTATTGATCATAATGCTCCTCCTGAAGACATGTTCTCAGTGTGCAGTACTGCTGGAAAGTTCCTGAAAAGAACGCTTGCCATGATTCGACCCAACAATTGTGAGTGAAACAGAATAGACAAAGCTATTCGAAATCTGCCGATCGTTGTAAGAGTATTTAGTCACAAGTCCTCAAATCATAGATAGAAGCTCTTTAGCTATGGTCAGTAGTATTTTAATGAGAATAAGATTTAAAGAAAACTTAGCTAAATACACACAATAGGTTTGAAACTATTAACACATTAAAAATACTTGATGTGATGTATTGGAATCTTGAAGAGGTACAGAGAGTGAATCGAAAGACCAGAAAACTTCTTACCATATTTAAAAAAGTAGATGCATGTTGTAAAGAAATTCAGTGATTATATCGACACAGAATTTGGTTAAGACAAATGGGTAAAACCAATATTTATACGAAGAAAATTACTTCTGTATTATGTTGAATGGTCGATGGCTTGAATTAAGAACAAATACTTTGATCCAGATGTGTTTATTTAGAAGTGGTACTACAGAAGGTTACTGAGAATTTCATGGCCGGAGTGAGTAAGCCACAAAAAGAATACTTATAGTCACTTTCCTTGGATACCGAAAGAGAAAGGAGGGTTAGGAAAACTTTCATAGGGCATATTGACGACAAGTGAGACAACGGAAGGCAGTGAGTTACTTACCTGACGAGCTGGTGGGACTAGATGGCAAAACAACCGCTTCTTCTACTCCAACAGATTTTTTCTCGTACTTCCCGCCTGTGGAACTCCCTTCCGTTTACTTGGTACTCTGATAAATACAATCTTCATTTAAATGCAACGAAATGGCCATCTTCTGTCTTCTTGAATTCCGTCCTTTCCTCAATCCTTCCTTATACTCAGTCTTTTCTCTCATTTTCACCCTCTGTAAGTCCCTGCGTACTAGTAGCATTCCTACCTTGCTTGGATTGAAATGATTAAAAAGAAAAAGAAAGGAAGGCCTGAGCCTTATCAAAGGGGGAAAAACTGCTAAGAGGTGCACGCTATAGAAATTTGTGGAGAACCACGATCGCCTGTTTCCTGAATGAACACGGCTCATAGAAAAATGAACTCTTACTAATACTGACAGGAAGTTGTTTTTAAGGATCTGGTTAATCAACTGGCTATATGAGTGGTAAAAGTAGCATTCATTTTAGCTTGCGTGTGAATCAACGCGCGCTAATTAAGCAGCTACAGAAAACATAATGGCTACAAAATAGGATAAGAAGTGATTCAGGAATTGGACGAGGAAGAAGTGTACAAATATTTTGAACTCAATAAACGACAAAATATCCAACATACAGCAACGAAAGAAAATATCAGAAAAGTTTATTTGAGATGGATAACAGCATTAAATTATGGAGAGTCAGGAAGAATGGATAGATCAGAAAACTTCCATGTATGGTTGGAAATTGTAACCACCTAGAACATATATATATATATATATATATATACATATATATATGTGTGTGTGTGTGTGTGTGTGTGTGTGTGTGTGTGTGTGTGTGTATCTTTCGACTAGACAGGTTAACATCTGAGGCTAGCCCATAGCTGGATGGAAAGAAGATATGGATTAATGCCTTTCGCAAAGCATTAGTATGAAAGTGAACGGAAGACACTAGGCTGGAAGTTGAACTTGTCTCGCCGATTTCCTTTTCCGTAACGATAAACACTACACTGTAACAAAATTATCCAAATAATTACAATATATCTTCTCAAGTATGTCTTTCTCTCAACATTTATATCATCCATTTGCAAGAGAAAAACTGTGTAGCATTATAATTCATTTGGAAGTGGCTCCCTAAATAAAAAAGCAGCCTTCAAGTTCTTGCATTTGTGTGAACTCGTCCGCAATTAAGTGACAGGAAGTGGCAGTAAATACGCAACTGTTTTGCTCATTATGCAAGCTTCAGACAGGAATTAGCGAAGATATGCCTACACGGATCTTAGCTTATTATGTAAAAAAGATTATGAATAAAGATTTTAAGAAAGGAGAAAAACTGGTATGCATAGAAGGAGATAAATTTGTTTCTTTCTTTTTTGTTTTGCCTGGCATATAACAGAAATAACGAGATACCCACTGAGGATTGATGTTAACAGCCTGAGTGACTAGTTCTGCAACCAGAGCTCATCCAAGCACACTCACTGGATTAAGATATATATATATATATATATATATATATATATATATATATATATATATATATATATATATATAGATAGATAGATAGATAGATACGAGCAAACTGAGACATCAAAATGAGATATATCTATTAAGACAGAAACAAATCCTAAATGACTGACTTATTTTGATATAAACAGAGATAGACCGATAGATATGAATGTAGATGAATTTGAACAGAATGAGATAGAGTCTAACAAACGTATATAGCGCAGTTAATTGCTAACTAGCAAGATAGTAAGTATCAGAAATTAAGAAAGTCGATCTACCAAAAGTTACGTATACACGAAAAGAAGAGAAGAGAATAGATATCATCGATCATTGACGTCACATGTGTCCATTCGTTATTTTCTCTGTCTCATTTAATTTGTATTCGCAACCTGTTATGGTTTGGGCGGGTGGCCGTGCGAAACGAGAGTCGGCAAATTCCCGCGAGGTGTTGAGTTCCGATCGATTTTTCAGGACGCATCTTTAATGGAAGTATGCAAGAAATAAACTAATTTCTATTCGAGCCGATGTTTTCACTTACGTATATTGTTCAGCCAATAAAAGGGCGCCTGTCCTAGACCGATAGCTAGCAAACCATTGATAGTGAATTCCTGTTGTCGTATGCTTTACTTAGGGCCTGGTTCCCAACGTGGGACACACACACACCACAATAAAGCAATTTAATTTTTATCGGAGTCAATTCGAGAATGAGTTATTAACATTGATTTTTTAATGAGTCGGTGTGAGTATGAGTATATGTGCGAGTTAATACATATGGTGCATATACACTATGCATACAGAAAAATATTTGTGTGTATGCATGTGCATATGTAATTACGTATGTACTGTATAATATATATATATATATATATATATATATATATATATATATATATATATATATATATATATATATATATAATATTTTAATATTTTAAAATAAGGTACCCCAGGATTATTATAAATGAGTTAAATAACTCTATTCAATTACACGGTTAAAGTTATGTTCCCTTCGTGCCAAAAGATCGTTTCTCTTTTCTTGCTTATCATTTGGTATTGTTCCTTCTTTTATTAGACATAGACTGATTTAAGGCTAAGTTTGATTATAGTTTCCAAATTGAGCAAAACATTTATTAAATATGAGCTCGATAAATTATTGGAAATATCATGTTCGTCTTTACCAAGCATCTTTGGGTAAAGTCAAGGAGAAATTATCAACTTATTTTGAAACGAGTTTTGAAAATGTAGCATCAGACCAGCATATATTTAATCTGTCGAGTATTAATCTGTCAAAAATAGAAAAAAAACTTGTTTTGTCTCTAGAAGGTTAGATTTTTTTTATTCCCCCTCGGAATGTTAATAAAGAACAAGTATTTGCTGAATTAGAAATAATGTATTCGCAATTACTTCATTTTCTCCTCTTTAGACAAACTCACTTTTTGTAAGTTTAAGATTTCGGATTTAGCGTGTGATTTTGTTTCCCTGTCAACTGACCGTCATTACTGTGCTTGGGTGTTGTGCTCATTTTCGAACTATTATGTCATTAAAATCTCGTAATGGCATTTATATTACAAAACCGGACAAAGGTTCTGGTGTCGTGATTTTAAATAAACAAGATTACATTAAAAAAAAGATTACATTTTTAAATCACCCATGTAATACCATTTTGGATGATCCTAAAATGTAATCTTGGAGGTATCACCCAAAATGACATGTAACATCATTTTGGGTGGTACCTCCAAATTTCAACAAATTGGCCCTGCAGATACTTATGATCATGCTGTTAAAGTGGAAATGCAAATCCCAAAACGATTAAGTATACATAAAAGCAACTTTATAAGTAAAGAGACTTATAACCGTATTAGACCCGTAGGTTGTCAGTGTCCTCAGTTATATGGACAATATCGAAAGTTCATAAAATGATGTGACCTATTTTTTTTCTATGATAAGCTCGTCAAAATATGAGTTAGGCAAATTGGTTGACGGATTTGCTTCAACTGATTTCTGAATATTTCTCAACTTTTTGTATTTCTGACTCATTTACATTCTCTGAATTTGTTAGAAATTGTCCTATAAATTCTAGAGATAAAATATTAGTTTCTTTTGATATAGTGAGTCTGTATACAAATATCCCCCTTCAGGAAACTGTGCAGATTTTTGCAGATGCCCTTTATAGAGGTTGCTTGGGTTCTGTTATCATTACCGAGCCCTTATTCTTTGAATTTATGTATTTGGCAATGGAAGGGGTGGAATTTAGTTTCAAAGAGATTTTGTTTGCCCAGATTGATGGGTAACCCTATGGGTCCTGTTTTGGCCAACATTTTTTGGATATTATGAGAGCTTATTGTTTGAGAAATGTCAGAAGCCGTATATATACTTACGTTATGTTGATAATTTTTCAATGTTTGATACCATCAATGAGGCAGATTGTTTTCGCCGACAGTTAAATTCTCTTCACCCCTCCTTGGTTTTCACGATGGAGGTAGACGTGGGAAATTCGCTTCCTTTTCTAGATGTTTTGGTGGAACATAAAGACAACAAATTTATCACTAGTGTTTATAGTAAACCAACTTTTACCGATTTATACACTACTTGGAACTCTTTTGTTCCGCATTCTAGTAAGGTGAACTTAATTGCAACATTATTCCATCGTGCCTTGATAATATGATCTTCATGTACTCTCTAGCAAGAATTGGATAAGATTCATTGCATTTTATGCAATAATGACTATCCTACTAATGTCGTTAAGCGAGTGATGGAACGTAAGTTTGAACGCTTCAGTAAAGTTCCTGTGTTTGGTCCCCGGTCTATGTCCAGTTTACTTGAAATTGTCATGGCGTCGTGGAAAATGTCAGACTTTGCTTGATAAAGATTCTAATTCAAATTCTTCCACTTTTTTTTTTTTACTGTCAAGTTACGTATTTTTCTTTGTAAAATACCGTTTGTCCTATCTGAATTAAATTTTTGTAATTTATAAATTCAAATGCCAATGCGCATCTAAATATATACAACGAACGTGTCTAAGGTTGGAAAATCGGTTGGATCAATACGTACCTGCATTTATTAGATTTAATCGTCATAATCGCACTCATGTTCCGCAATCTGTGCATGAATCTTCGACTGGACAACAGCTTTTGAAGAATGAGCATTGCTCTTCCAAATTTTCTATCAACTCATTCTCTTTAGATTCTATGATTTAGACGAAGTCCAGATCTTCCGCCATATTACTTGTCTATTAATACCAATTTTAATAGTGCCTTGATTAAGTTAGACTGTTTTATATTTTCCTAGTTAATGTGAATAAATGTTGTTCCGGGCTTGTTATCAGCATTCTTATTTGTTATGATCCATGTTGAGATTCACTGTTTAATTTTTCCTTCCCCACTCCAATAGTGAGTGTGCTGATTGATTCTGTTGAACGGCAGAATACAGTGGCCAATCTCATTATTTTCCCCTCTTCTCCTTCGGTCTTGTGCCACAATTTTGTATTAAAAATGCAAAATAAATATACATTCCAATTATTTGGAGGATCCTGAGTATTAATTTCTTTCTTACTTTACAGTCACGTTAGAGTATTTACAACTTTTATATTTACGTATAATTTAATCGTTAACTTATATGTTTTAGACGAACTCCAAACTACTTTCCATATTTTCTCACGCCAATTTTGATACATTAATATTACAACGTTGGTCACTGAAGAAGTGTTGTTCGAAACATATATATATATATGTGTGTGTAAAACAAATTTTAGTAATTTCTTCCTCACTACTTCAACTGTCCTTTCGTTCTTTTATTTTCTCTTTCGAGTTAATGGCATTTTAGACTTACTCAACGTGGTGTTTAATTTTTGAATATAAGAATTATATGTCAACAAGATTTTACAGATCCTTAGGTGGATATGACCAAAAATGGCTGGGCAAAGATTCACTGACACACACATACACACGTGTGTGTGTATTTAGGCACGATATCGTCGTTCAAACACGTTATTTGAATAATATTTACATATTATGTCAATTTATTTTATAATAATCCATTCCAGTCCTCCAATGAGTTTCTTTACGTTAAGAGGAAATTCGTCAAGGAAAGCGCCGTAGTTTTTTCCTACCCAAGTACTTTCGATCTCCTCCAAAATCATCCTCGGGATGAATTAAGAAGAGAAAACTTATTGTAACTGTCATCGTTGTGATGGTGATTTTTAAAAATCACACATGCACGCGCTCTCTTATAATTATATATATATAATGATAATGCAACTGAAACAAATACAGGAAAATTATGAAAATTTAAAGAATTTTTCAGTCTATCAGGAGCGCCACCAAAAAGTGCGACAATGCACAATAGTTCATGAAAAGTTTAATCTGGCTGTCGACTTATTTATCAAGCATTTGGCCCTTATGAGCGTGTCGACGCGAAACTCTTGAGCCGGTTGACCAGATAAATTACCTTAAGTTTTCCTCATTCATTGTATATATATATATATATATATATAACTTAACTACAATACCATGTCATTTTTAATGAACCTTATATAAAAGAAGGATTGCTGCCCAAATGCACAATATATATATATATATATATATATATATATATATATATATATATATATATATACTTCAAAAATCAAGAGGTCAGTTGAATCCGTTAACTTGGTTTCAACCTTACAGTATGTTCAGGCGATTTTTTATCAAATGATCACCTAACGATTTTATTTTTTTTCAAAACTAACCCCTTCATTATTCTTTTCAAAAATAAATAAACAAACGCACGACGTTGGGTGTAATAGAAATGCATTGGTTGGGAGATTACATTTTTTTTTATCCAGCCTTATCTATGCACTTAAGAAAAATTTTCTGATATGTAAGTAAGGGCTTAAGACTTCAGATTTCTCGTTTAAAACGTTTTTGGAACCAGTAAATGTTATAATCGCTAATTATTCCTGTTGACAAAGCTTGCATATATATATATATATATATATATATATATATATATATATATATGTATGTGTGTGTATTAGGTTGGTGCAAAAATAATGACGTAATAATGTCGTTTTTTGACGTTAAAAAATACGTCAAAAAACGACATTATTACGTCATTATTTTTGCACCAACCTAATATATGATAAAATATAGTTTTAGGGTATGTTATATGTCAAATATATAAAACAAATCTTTTCTGATGACGACAATTCATTACCAAAACATGTCAAAGTAAAAACTTTCCGAATTGTCTCGTATTTTTACCATTCCTCGATAGAAACGCATCTCAGTTGCTTGAAATCTTTTTCTTCATCTTTAATGTCATTTTCTCGTAGTCACTGCCACATAGAAAAATAGAATTATAAGGCATTGCAGACCAACACCATTTCCTCGTTTACAATATTATGATCTTTTAATAACTTTCTCTATTTCTAGAAAATACTTTCCACTATTCGCCTTCGGATTTCTGACTCCTTCTGAGTTGAATTTCTGCACCTGTTTGATTCTGATATCACTAATGCCTAATGAATAGTTAAAGTTGTCTCTCTTTTATCGAATAAACTAGTGTTAGTAGTTTAGAGTTACGCGCTTATGATTTAGGGTTGGGATTATAGTTAGCGTTTTTATAAAAATAAATAACAACGTTGTAGGAAAAAATGTAATTTTATGCTTTTTGATTTTTCTAGGCTTTCATAATCTGTCATGGTCAGCAATTTGAGCACGAAAACTTGTGACTTGCTCAACTACCGAATGTTTTCGAAAAACTCTGTCAACCCAGTTACAACGACAAGGCTTGGGTCAATCTGTTGCATAGCTTTCAGGTACTTTCCAAATGAGCTAAATGCTAAGTTAACATAAAATATACATCCTTCTGACTATCCACGAACATTGTGAGATTTGAACCAGGGTTTCAGGGTCAGAAAGCAAATTATCTAAAGACACGGCCATACGTATTTAACCAAATGTATTTGAAACACATATTCTTGTATTTCAGTTTATTCATTTTTAAAGAAATTTTCTAGTCTGCATGTGAAGTTAAAGCAAATTCATGAAGAAGTTGTCCAAAGTCCATTGCCAGTCATTATCAAGAATTTCCATGTTAATGTCTATAATGTCATCAGTTTACAACGGCGAAAATTCAGTTTAATTTTGTCTCTGAAATTTCTAACATACTTCAAAAGTTTAATTTACTTGCATGTGTTATCATATGCAATTGACATCATGTCTAAAGTTATATATATATATATATATATATATATATATATATATATATATATTCGGAAAAGGTTTTCGAAATTAGTCTGTTCGTGGTGGGATTTTTATTCTTATTTACTGTCAAAGTTAATCAGCATTTAATCTGAGAGAATAATCTTAAGGGAGCTGATAGAAATCAAAGCCGTGTTTGAGCAGATACTTCACGTTTGACTAGATTTATAGAGAGTTTTTAAAACTTTATTTGACGTCGTAGGCTAGAGTTAGTGAATCTCTGTTTCGCTTTTCCGATTTAGTCATGAGAATGAAAGCCACAAATCAAAAAGGATTTATGTTAGAATTCACGCATGTATGAATCGAATTTCATGGGCATTCTTTCAAGAAAAGAGAATTACAATTCATTCTGAATAAACTACATATTTGAGTGTATATTTATAGGAACACATTGCACACACACACATATATTATTTATATATATTATTTAGATATTTATTAGATATACAGGGCGCGAAGGATGGATTGTCGTCTAAATTACGCAAAAAATGTATATAGTGACATCTGATTTTAACAGATACATTTACCAAAATTACACAAAAAAAATCTTCAAATACTAGAGAGTAAATGTATTCAATAAAATTGCCATTGTCTTCAACAACGACTTTCGTACGACTTCGGTATCTCCCGCATCTCATCTGGACGGTCTCCTTGTTTAAGTTGATGAATTATTCCATAATCCTTGCCTTCAGTTCATTTTTGTTGTTACCAAGAGTCTTGTTGGTCTCTCGCTCATTTGCACTCCGCACATAATAATCAAGGGGATTCTGGGGAGTTAGGTGGCCAGTTTTATGGGGTGATGGTATCGCAGTAATTGTTTGACAGTCATGACTGGGTTTTCCTACTTGTGTTGCATGGTGCAGAGTCTTGTTGGCAGGCATAGAGTCTTGCTGCAGCCACTCTCTTGACCCAGAGCAGACTAATTCCTCAAGACACTTGATGTAGGTCTCCGTGTTCCCTGTGGGAAGATGAATGGAGGCATAACGTCGCTATGTGATCACAAGTGATCGCTCTAAGCACGGTGATATTGACTGGATATAGCATCCAACTCTACATTGTCGTCGATTTGACACCTAAATACTCCGAAATGTTCGTATTGAAACTTCCGACACGAATGCCAAGCAGTAGAGAATGCCGTTTCCAAATTTCTGGCGGATGTGTGTGTGTGTGTGTGTGTGTGTGTAGACACAAAGGAAATCTATTCTTTACCAACGCTGTTCGTCCTCTGATAGTTTTTATCATGGCAAATGAAAGGAATTATATGTACTATATACTATATTTATATTACATGTATTTATTTAAACGCCTTGGTAAACAATAGTTTTCCTTTATCTTCATTCATATTGCCTTTTTACAGATATATATTTTTTATTTATATCTAAATTTTTACACACATGCACAATCATACATGCACACACAAACACTCATATACATAAACACAAACGTAAAGGCATATATATATATATATATATATATATATATATATATATAATGTTGTCGGACATGTTATTAATCGAGTCTCCCCAAGAACGGCAGTAAAGCCATTAAGAAAGGTTTATTGAGTGCGGAAGAATTAAAAACAGAAACATTACTAAGAAGCAAGAACAAAAGTGTAAAGGACAAAAGATAGCGATTGACATTGCATTCAAAGTTTTGAAGATTAAACTTGGCTGGAAAGCATGAAGCCGGAAATGACTTCCAGAAGCGAGAAATGCGAGAAAAGAATAGCATAGAACTTACGGTTACCTCTAGCCATCTCAACTGTAAGTTGATGAGATCTCCACGCCAGTCGAGTACTGCGCTTAAATTCTAAAAGTCTTACGATGTTAAAAGTTTTTGTTATAGCGATGAGATCCCAGTTTGCTATAGGGGTGGACTTAACTGTTTTAATTTCCCAGAAAAATTTAGTGAGTGTCGTAATATTTGAATATTGCTTATTTGTAAGAATCATTTTATGACGTTTTATTTTTTTAATTTGATACCCCACTCTCAGGGGTAACAAGGAAAAACTTTTGTGAGGATGGGTGAGGAAAGGACAATAAAAGAACAGAAGATGACGATTGCCGTTGCATTTAAAGTTTTGAAGATTTTAAGTGGCAGGGAATTAGGCGAGAAAATGTATCGGTTACGTTTATCGAGTTCGACAGCATAACGATGAGAGTTATTTACCAATCTATTTAGGCTAAAAAGCTCCCCAGGACAGTTTCCATGAAAATAATTGTATAAAAGAAAGTCACGTCACGTCGCGTCGGTGAGAAAGTGACTAAAGTCGAGACACCATGTCCGATTACATTAAAGACTCTTTGAATTTAATCAAGGATCTCGATATATATGGTAGGAGTACAAGACCAGATATGGCAGCAGTATATAATGCATTGATGTGGTCCTCAGTATGACAATAAACTACATGTGGCAGCAAGGCATCTGATCAGGAGTTTAGATGTTTGGGGGAGCGTGGAACCACCTCTTAACTAATGTTGCTCCCAGGTCCACTGTTAGGGCCCCAGCTATGGGAAAATAGTGAAACCTCAAACAAAAATCAACAGTACGTTTTTCATAATAAAATGAACAACAATACACTTTTATAGCCAAATAACAATGAACGCAACACAAAAATATGTAAAAATATATTTTTATAGTAAAATTACCGACACTACTTTTTATGATCTACAAACTATATATCTAAAAAATAATAAAACTTTATCCTGAAACTATAAAATTACGTACAAATTATTTAGATTTTGACATTAAATAATCCATTGAGGTTGATGTGACGCTAAACAAAAGCATTCAACCGATGCACGGATGAATGGTAGATTTATAAATGTATCAAGATAGATTCTAACGAGAACATTTTTTCTGGCACGACACAGTGAACCAACTTTACTAACAGTGGGCATAGCAACTGATTCGATACAGTTCCTTCACTTCATGTGAACCTAAGATGGCGTAGAATGTTATTCTCCTGGAGTTTAATTTCAGCCATGCTGATAGCAGGCAGAAGATGTCCTCTGTTGCGATTAAATAAAAATAGTTTTGTTTTGGAATCGTTAAAATTTACAATCCATTTCCTTGCTTACAATTTTCAAATATTTAAATGTAATATCAACTGATATTTTACCCTTGAACCTTGTTCCTTTCTGTCTTTTCGTCAATCATCCACACAAAAGTCTTCTCGTTCATTTTCACATTTTCTAGCGGGATTATCGTCTTTCTTGGGGTGAAATTATTAAAAAGAATTATAAGATATCTGATAAAAACAGTTAAGTTGAAAGTTACATAATATTTTTATCATATAAAAATACATATACTCTGAAAACTTTACTAACATCGGTTAATTAATACTCATTTTATTGTGAAAACATTCTTAATAAAATCTGGCATTGTGAATATTATGCGTGAGCGAGCGTAAGATAAAAGAACAATATTATTTCATACGCACACGAAATATGTGTTGAATTAATTTCTATAATGTTCAGTTGATCAACATGAATTGTGTTTTGACGCTAACGTAGATGTTGTTCTTACATATTTAATTTATATATATATATATATATATATATATATATATATATATATATATATATGATAAAATATAATTTTAAGGTATGCTATATTTATGAGTTAAAGTGGTCAGTACTGGATAGAGCTGCTGTAAATAAAGAGCTGATGTCGACAGTGTCTTTCAGACTTGAACGATATCTTCAGGCCTGAAGATTGCATTCAAGCTTGAAACATACTGTCGCCACTTGACCTTACTGTCATCTCATATATACTCGACACTCCATCGAATTCAACGTATGAGGGTCAAGCAGGTCAGTTCCTAGCAGCCGACAGCCCGACACCAGTATATGGGATTTGATTATAGTAGTGAAGGTTTCGTGCAGAACCAACCACACTTTTTGAAGGGCCGTATATAGAGAGACCTGGTGCACTACGTGCCACAAGGTCACCAAACGACCCTCCGCAGGTTTTGAATTCAGAGTTGTCCTTCTCCTAGACCAGTTGCCATCCAAGGCTATAGAACCCAGTCTGTCCTGTTATTTACCTATAGCTGTAGGGAGAAGATGAGGATTAATACCTTTTCCAAAGGAAATAGCACGTAAGTGAATGTAATGCATTTGACTGGAATTCGAACTCAGCTCTCCGATTCCTCAATCCAACATATATATATATATATATATATATATATATATATATATATATATATATATATATATATATATATATATATATATAAGACTTATTAAAGACGACTGTCAAAGTTCTGAGATTAAGCTTTTTGTATTCTATAGAATGCTCTATATATCCGAGCGCTTTCGGATATTCTATAAGCCATGATCAAGCTCTCGAATATATAGAATATTCGCACAGTTTTCAAACAGTTTATGTCCAGAAAAGAAAAAAACTTATGCAAATGCAAGAAAGACTGAATAAAAGCTTAATCGCGGTACCTTGTCAGTTGTCTTTAATGAAACTTGTATAAAATAGGGATTGCTATCCAAATACACAATTTCACACACGCACGCGCGTGTGCGCGCATGTGTGTGTATGTGTGTGTGTGTGTTTATAAAAATATACGAGAGTGGGGCTGAAAACCTCTTCTGCTGACGATGAAAGTCTGTTGGCAGAACTGTAAATTCTTGCATGCATTAATTTCAACGGATGTTACAAAACAATTTATGACTTTATATCTTACTTACTGGCATTACATTGAATTCCATTCCTCATCAGACTTGACACCGTTAAACATGCATTGGTTGTATTACATATCACATCAATTTTATACATCCACATCGCACATACAATTATGGACATTCCTACAACGTATCTAGATAGATATACAGGTACAATAACTCCAATACCTCTTTGTATGCACATCAGGTGGTAGAAATGATTTCTTTAGGTAACGAGTGGGGATACACTTTATTAGACAGTTGGTTTTGATTCCTTCATCACTTGAAAAAGATAGAAACGAAAGAAATCCAGTAAGGGAGATAAACTTGTTAACTGAACATAAAAGAAACCAATGACTAGAAGATTGAAAGACAAATAGAAATGCAAAAACATTAAAACTGGGATACATTATATTTTATATGAATGATAGAGCAAAAGAAAAATCAGAGAACGGATGAAGCAAAAAACATTTGTGTACTCTTTATTTCTTTTTCTTAAATTAAACTAAACCATTAATATTCACATTAAAATATTAATGGGAAATTAACAGTGGAAAGGAAACAAAGAAAAGAGACATTGAAATGAGACAAGAAAATAGAGAGTCAAGGAACAGAGGCATGAACTAATGATCAATCTTTGTTGTCAACACCCATGGAATTTAACCAGGCCTGACAAGTAGTATTTACACATTTATTCGACTTCTTTCTGTGTAAAAACTATTATAATTTACTACTTAGGATTACAATGGAATATCTGCCCACTGTTTACAAATTCTGAGCTTGAATCAGTAAAATGAAAAGAAAATAAGGTGAAAGAAATATATATATATATATATATATATATATATATATATATATATATATATATATATTGTGACGTTCCGAATTCAGGGAGAGACAATGTGTCTATCCGCAAGAAACGTATTCCAAGCCTACCTGAAAAATCAACTGAATAAAAAAAAACTTACAAAATATTTCTTGTTTCTTATATTTAACAAAACATGCACAAATGAAAGATTGCTGTCCAAATATATACACACACACACACACACACACACACACACACACACACACACACATATATATATATATATATATGTCTATATTTCTGAGATGAGGTATTATGTACAGTATTTACATTATTTGGACATTATTATCGCAACATTTCGGCCGTCCGGCCTTCTTCAGGTGGTTGGAATTTCGAACTGAACCCTTTATTTCGATCACTGGGGTAGACTGTTCTAGTTACATGTTTGATGGATGTCAGTTATCAGTTATCTCCTGCTAATTTTCCCTCTGAAAGTTCTCCACTGCCTTAACCGGGTATTGAACTCACACTCTTTGGGTCTGTCACTGGATCTAACCAACGCCTTTATCCACTGTCCTTGAGAACATCTGGGTATGAATTTCTGTGTATTATAAACCTAATGTTTTCAGCAACCATTTTTACCAGTGCTCATATTGCAATTTTGCTGTTATCATTCCATGTTTTTACCAGAGCTCATATTGCAACTTTGTTATCATTGCTTTTCTCTGGCACTCCTTATTACTGGTTCCCATATTGTATTTATTTCTATGCTTGGTCGGCTTAGGAGATTTTTGTGGCCTAGCATATGTGCTGATTCCTTAAGTTTACGAATTTTCCAATGGTGTTCCCTGTCTATGATCTGAACATGATCCCACAGGGGACGGTGATCTCCCTTCTCTCTCCATATGTGGTCAGCCACGCCTGATTTTTCTACTTCCCCTCGCGTTACAGCTTTCTGGTGTTCTTGAAGCCTTATCTTGAGGGGACGGCCTGTCTCTCCTTTATATTTATTTCCGCAGCTGCACGGGATAGCGTACACACAGTCTTTAGTCATGTTCTCCTCTGTGGGGGGTCTCACTCGAGACCCCCCACAGAGGAGAACATGATTAGATCCAGTGACAGACCCAAAGAGTGTGAGTTCAATACCCGGTTAAGGCAGTTTATCACATCTGTTTACAGGAAGTCTACTTTTACAGGACTATATACTCGATGGGACTCCTTTTGTCCTAAACGACAAAAGATAAATTTGATTAGGACCCTGATACATAGGGCGCTAATGATTTGTTCGGGTGACACCTTGAAACATGAAATCAGTTGTTTAACTGAGATCTTTGCGAACAATGGTTATCCGTTGAACATTGTTCAATCAGTCATTCGAGATGAGACTGCCAGGTTTAACAAAATTAAACCAGCTTCAGTGGGTAAATGTTCGGTCTATCTTCGTTTACCCCGGTTGGGTAGGATTAGTGAATCCTTCGCCAAGCGTATTTCATGTAGTTTACGTGAGTGTTATTTTGCAGCCAACGTTCGTGTTGTCTTTCAAACTAAGTCCATACTTTCATCTATGTGTAAAGATGTTATACCCCCCTACACCATATTAATTCAGTTATTTACCATTTCAAATGTAGTTGTGGATGCGATTACATAGGTAGAACGACACAGCGGTTGGACGTTAGAATTAAACAACACGTACCTGCTATAATACTGAATAAAAATTTTTCTTTGGGTGATACCATTCGTAACACGTATGGGTCTTCGATTGCGGATCACTTTATAAAGAATCCCACTTATGCGATGGATTTCAGTGTGAACTGGTTTTCCGTTTTGGCCAGTTCGCACTCATTATTCCATCTTAAGGTGTTGGAGACGCTTTACATCAGGTCCAGGCAACCTACTCTTTGCAAACAAAGAGATTGTTTGCTTGGACTTGCTGTGCTGCGTTTCTAGCATCTTTGTTGTTATAATTTTTATAATAATTTATTTCTCCCTGTCCAATCATTCATGTCATCCATAACAGACTTTTTCTTTTTCTTTTCCTCATAATTTTAGTTCCCCGTTAACAGTTCTGATGAGAGGGGACGAAACCGGTCGACTGGTGTGCGTTTTTGTTTTAAATCTATCATGGCCTACAATATAAAATTTCTTGTTTTTAATGCCTTAATACGCTTCTGTACTGCTTCAAATATATTTAAATATATATATATATATATATATATATATATATATATATATATATATATATATATACGTGTGTGTATGCGTGTGTTTAAAAATCTAGATATAGGTAAAATATATCCGTGAAAAGACAATATGAATAAAGATATAGGAAAACTATTTCTTTAAGTAAATACATTTTGGAAAACAAAAACCGTGTATTTACATTGATAAAATTTATCAGAGGACAAAACGCGTTGGTAAAGAATAGTTTTCCTCTGTTCTTATTCATTTATTCATATTGAATATATATATATATATATATATATATATATATAGTTTTTTTTTTACTTAAAACTGAGGTATACAAAATGGCTACAAACCTTTAATTTACAAAACAAACTTTAAACTCTTACCCATTCCACACGCGTGTGTTAGTTTTTACCTTTATCTCTTATTATTATAGGATTTGTAAAATGTTGTCGCAAATGTCCATCCATGAATTAATGATACAAATTAGTGCCCTTGTGCCAGACTACTAAGCAAATATCAATTTTCGAATTTCCATATCACTAAACGAAGCCTGTAAAGTGAATATTTATTTATTTATTGCTTTTGTTTCTATATTCCATGTTGAATTCACTAAACTGCTTGATGTCGGCTCCAGATTGGCGCCAACGTGTGTTGTGGGTGGAATGGACGTTATTTTTCCCCGCTGCTGCAGATCAATGGCTGATTTTATTAACAATCGATAATGTTCATCAACAGAGAAATCATTCTTTATCAGGATACTTCATTTCAGATAGTACTGATGTCAAGATTTTTTAATAAGAGGACCCTCTTGGTTTAATTTGCTGTAATGAAAAGGATGGGTCAGGAGGGAAATAGATTGATAGGAATTGATCAATATAGATACATACATGATGGTTGCCACCTCGTTATCATTCATAGACTCAACTCGACATAAAATATGAAGCAATGTCTGTGCATTAACTTTTTAAAGTGGAAAATGTTGAGCTCTCAGTCAAACACAGTTTCAAAGCAAGAACGGTAGGCAACCAAAAAGAATAACCAGTCATCATCATTGGGTGCATCAAAGTGTTCCTTCTCCTAGTTGAACAACTTACCGAAGGCTAAGGGGACCAATACTCCAAATAAGCTTATCGGGTTTCTGGGCACCAACACAGCTACTTCTACATCCCTGCACTTCATCATTGATGATATGAAAGTATTCACCGGCCTTTGAATGCGTACTGTTTTTTGTTTGTTTTTTTAATACGTAATATTTTTAATATTCCCGGGTATCCTTCTACCCAAACTCCAGGAATACGGTGTTACGGGACGAATATTTGATTTAATCCAATCGTTCCTATCAAATTGTAAAATAAAGGTCTCAATGATCATCCCGATGTCATCACTTCCCAATTATATATATTTTCTTAATGGGATTCTATGAATGGATAGCAGAACAAGGACAAAGAGAAATATTAAAGAGTTACTTAGAGCAACATAAGACAGGAAGTTGTAGAGAACCATGATCGGTACATAAGAAAGAAGTACACACATTTATTAAATCATTTCACTTTGAGCAACCCGATAACACCACTAAGATGCAGATGAGTTATTGTGAATGAAGGGAAACTAAAAAGAATAAACAATAAAAGAACCCGATTCAACGAGACATATGATGACGATTGGCGTTACATTTGAATTTTTGAACATCGTAGTTGACAGGAAAGCGAGAAATTGGAAATGAGTTACACAGGCGAGAAGTGCGAAAGAAGAAACTATTAGAATAGAACATACGGTCGCACTTAGCAATTTTAACAGTAAAGCAACGGGACCTATCTGTCAATCTAGTACTACACTTAAATTCATGAAGTCAAGATGCCAAAGTGGAAAACTCATCAGAAAATGGGGAAAAGTGACTAAAGCCGAAATATCAGATCAGAATCGGTGGTGGCAAAGTGAGTAAAACCGAGTTACCAGATAAGAATTTCGAGATGTATATTAGAAAGACGAGAGTAGATGTTGCAACATTATTAAATGCATGGACGAATGGTAGACTTATAAATATACAAGATAGGTTCGGATCTCAACTCAATATCTGTGCTGATGATGCACCTATTTCCTCATGTCTTAATATGATCGGTTAGATAAAGTCAAATTGGTAGCTGATAAAAAAAAATGACCAACAATCTGTTGTTAACTGAACCAAAGATTGGCTTGTTAATTTGAACGCCTTCAAAACGAAATTTCATTCATTCTGATAGCCGACATTCTACCTTTCATCAGCATCGCTGATACTAACCTCCAGAAGATTGACTCGTTGCGCTTTCTAAGGCTGACATTTTCTGTTGGTATAAAGTGGAAATATTATATTGAATCAATTACTACATCTGCTGTTAAGAAAGTTGGTTCACTGCATTATGGTAGGTTTTTCTCCCCAGAATCTATCTTACATATTCATCTATACTTTCAATAGTGATGTCACATATGGTCTGGTGCTTCTGCTATATATTTAGAGAGTCTTGATAAAAGCCAAAGAAGAATCTTCAATGTTATTGGTCCTGACCTGGCATCTCGCCTTCAGTCACTTTCCCACCGCCGTAATGTAGTATACCTGTGCCTTTTCTATAATTTTTTTCCTGGCAATATATTCTATATATACTTTCCTCTCTGATAGTTCATAAATTTAAGCGCAATACCAGATTGGCGGCAAATTCCCATCATTTTGCAGTTGAAATTGTTAACCGTAAACCGTAATGGTTAACCGTAAGTTTTATGTTAATACTTTCTTTTATCGCAGTTCTTGCTTTTGGAACTCTCTTCTAGCTTCAAAAATTTAAATGTAATGTCAGTCGTTATATTCTGTCTTCTTGTTCTCTTATTGTTCTCCCTCCTTAATATTTTTCATATTCTCTATCACTCCCTAACCCCTTGCATCTTAGTGGCTTTATTGCCTTGCTTGGGGCGAAATCATTAAAAAATAATACTATATTAATCATCAAAATGTCTGTTTGACATTTTGTGAGAAAAGATTGAAATGTTTCTGAATTCCATCTTAATAAATCGAACCTAGTTTCGATGCAATATAATTTTCAATAAAATTTTGAACAACGAGGTCATCTTTAAACTTAGGGCATATAATGCGAGAAGACGGATTGGAAAATCACAGAACAGATTGAAGGCAAGAGAGACAAGATAATAAAGCTTAACCTACTTAGCTAGCTTGAGTAAATGGATGACAGAACAGGATTTAGGAGAGATAACTTTATTAATTTATTAAGATATACAAAGAATAGGAAATTTTGGAGAGCCATGATCACCAACGTCCTGAATGAACACAGAACATATAAGAAGAAGAAGAAGAAATGATGCATTGAACACAAGAAATAATAATCCAATGACATGTGGTGAATGTGATGCATGAGAAAGAATTTCTCATATTAATTCATGATGATTTTGTGGGTCGACAAAGCAATGTATAGAGAAGCGAAATCATGCGAAACTATGACATTCCGGCTTCTTTAAACGATGTTCTTTTTGCTAATATTTCAGTTCCCAGGCGCCAACGCGTCTAACTTGCGAGCTGCAACATTCAACGGTAATAGCTTAACGACCTCAACAATTCTTTATACAATCCGCCTTTCACATCCCGCAAAATACAAAGTGATAACCGTTTTTGTTTTTGTTTTGTTTTTTTGTTTGTTTGTTTTGTTTTTGTTTTTTGTTTTTTTGTTCAAATGTTTCATTTTACTGTTGATGCTGCTGGCTGTCTTAGATTCAGCAATGATTTGCGGCACTTTCGGTTATCCTTAGTATACCCAAATTTCTTATATTCGGTGATAATCTTCCACGCAAAAACAAATAATGTCTAGAAAGATGTGAAACGCAGGTGCTGAAACTAAATAGACTTGAATAAATAGGTGTGAACTGACAGTCAAACAGATACATAGATACACAGATAGATATTGACAAACCGAAAAAGATAAATACTCTCTCTCTCTCTCTCACACACACACACACACGCGCGCGCGCGCGCACACACACCAGTCAATTCACACATTTTGTGAGATCATTCCATCATTTCTGTGCCTTTTCTATAAATATTTTCATCGTAATTGTTCTGACGGGCTCTCATCTTTGGTACTTCAACTTTACGAATTTAAGTGCAGTACTAGATTGGTAGCTCGGTCTCAGTTGAAATTGCTAGATGTAACCGTAAGTTCTATGTTAACAGTTTCTTCTCTCACACTTCTTGCGGAACTCTCTTCTGGCTTCTTGCTTTCCATTAAACTTTGATCTTCAAAAATGTCGATGAATGTCAATCTTCTGATTTCTTAATTCTTATTCTTTTATTGTTCTCTCTCGTTGATCATGTTTTCTTTCTGTTTCTTTCACACCCAGTAACCCCGCCACTGCGTTTTAGTGGCTTTATTGTCTTGCTTGGGGTGAAATGATTTTAAAGGAATTTCTACGACTTCTATAAATTTTTCTCTTTAAAGAAATTGTTTCGCTTGTTAAATTTCTAAAGCGGTAGTATGTAAAATATAATTTTGTTTCACAACCGTATATTTATTTGTATTTATATACGAAATAAACTACTCTCTACAAACTGAGATATTCCGCAAAAAATAAAAATAAATATGAAAAAAGTAAAAAATGTCCAAGTGACTTTTAAATCATAAAATCTACAATGACTCTTAAGCCTGAAAAGAATTTAAACTTTCTTCTGCAGAGACGATAAACGAAGTACTTGTTTTGACTGCTTATTGGATTCTTCTTTTTCTTCTTCTTCTTCTTCTATATGCCGTGTCACTTCACGAAGTTGAAAATCATGGCTCACCACAATTTCCCATCGATTGTAGTTCGTAATAATATTTTAGACATCGGAGACTTATGTACAAAACCTCATGGGAGAGGCATTAATCCACCTCTTCTCCCCCAGCTATGGATTAATTAGTAAGACTTGTATCAGTAAATCTTTATTATCTACAAAGCATTCAATGTAAAAGTATTTTCTGGCTTTACATAAACCTTCAAAAAGTTGACAAGGCTTAAAAACAATCCCAGAAGTAGTAGATATCCGGATAAAACTTTCAGCCTTCAGTCATCTAGTAATATAGCAATGTTTTGTTTGATTTTTAGCTTTAGAAGGTGACGCATACTGTGATAAGATTCCTTTTTGTAATAGAGTCCAATTCATTTCGATACGTTTGAGCGGATCAGTATTGCAAGTCTTTAAGGGGCTCGATGGTCATTTTGTAGAATTGCCGTACGTGTTGAATGTGACGCGTTGGTGCTGCTTTGACGTTGGCAAAAATGGTCCATGAACATTTCTACACTTGTGGATTTCATTCTGGACTTCTATGTCGTACAGCTTCATAAGTAGGCATCAGTTTATCTCACAAGATAAAGGTAGCGCTATGTTTGGTCAAAATTCAGCTGTTTGGTCGTTAGATTAGAGTGACCTCTTCAGGGCTCAGATTACATGGCTCCCCTTGCATTTACAGAGCATTTACAGGAATTTTCGTGTTTGGATATGACCGCAAGGCAGTGAATATTTAAAATCAGTGTTTTTATACCCCTAGATGAACTGCCTTTCTGGACTGTCGAACTTCATCTACCCGAAACAGCTGGTTATGTAGCGCCAGTTGTTCGCTTTCGCCTATTCTCCTTGGAGCTGAACTTAGTTGTCAGGGGCTATTTGAGATGCATGTCACGGAAACATTTTATAGAGAGTGGGATTTTGTCCCCACTATCACATCTGGTTATGTTAACCTTATGAAACATATCTAATGTACGTATATAAACATTACTGTTGCATAACGAGACCAAAATAATCTAATTACAGCATTAAAAGGCCGCACGGTATTCCAGGTCAGATAGACTGAAGATCTGAGCAACGAGTTAGTTTTAATGAAAATAGAAACAAAATGGAAACTTATGCTTAGAATCAAAAAGAAACAATTGAAATAATGCTAAGGAGGACAGAGGGAAACAACGAATAAACTGCCTAACGAGATTGAATAAATGGTTGGCAGAACATGAACTGGGAAGAATAACAAAGGGACAAAAGCTACAAAGAAAAAGAAGCTAAGGACAACCGTGATTGCTCACGTCCACAAAAGAGATGGAATATAGAACTAGAAGAATGCTTTTAATTTTTTAAATCCCTTTCACCACCCCTTATAAATAGGCATACATATACGTACGCACGCGCGCGCACGCACGCACACACACACACACACACACATATATATATATATGTATTAGGTTGGTGCAAAAATAATGACGTAATAATGTCGTTTTTTAACGTTAAAAAACGGCATTATTACGTCATTATTTTTGCACCAACCTAATATATATATATAGGCCTGACGATTGCGTCTAGCATGAAACAGCCTGTCGCCTCTAAGTGTTGACTTCAATGTTCACTTTTATATTTACACACGCTCTATCTCTGATATTGAGCACTTTATGCCATAAATATAGCACACCTTAAGAGTATATTTCTTCATTTATATATATATATATATATATATATATATATATATATATATATATTAAATGTTTACCAAATGCAAGGCTCAAGATACACTTAAGATAGAGGCTTACCAAATGGATTTTTTCCGTGGACGTAAAAAAGAGATGGTCAAAAGTACAATATATGTATGATGGATAACAGTTGGGGTGGTCTTGAAGATCTTAATACTTTAATGATCGGAGGAACATCCTTTTGAAACAGACTCCTGAGAGGATACTTTTCAATCATTACGCTCTTAATCTCTTCAAGTCCAGTATTAACCGTTATCTATTCTACATATCTTCATAATCTACACTGCTTACTTCCTTCTCGCACGTCCATACAACAAACAGAATCAGTAATCTTGCATCTTGAGTGATTCTCGAGACATGATTTTTCAACTTTCTATACTCATATTGGATATTAATGCCAACATTCAGCTACAACAGTCTTTTTCATGCTTACACGCATTCGTTAGGCCGTGACGATTGCGTTCAAGCATGAAATATGTTGCCGCTGGGTGTTGACCTCAATGTCCATTTTTATATTTATATACAATCTATCCTTGATACTGATCACTTTAACCCATAAATATAGCATACCATAAAAATATATTTTTAACATACACCCACACACATACACACACATACATATATATATATATATATATATATATATATATATTTGTAAGATGGAGATTGCAAAAGGCACCATTAAATAGAAGCTTAAAAGCTGATATATATATATATATATATATATATATATATATATATATATATATATATATATATATATATACAGAGCATTAATAATAAATATACATATTTTCCTCAGCTTTTGGTACAACTCTGAGTTTCATGCACATCATTTATAATATTTTATACTTATATATATATATATATATATATATATATATATATATATATATATATATAAGTGTAAAATATTGTAAATGATGTGCATGAAACTCAGAGTTGTACCAAAAGCTGAGGAAAATATGTTTATTTATTATTCTGTATGTGAGTGTAAGTATATATATGAGTGTGAGTATATATATCAGCTTTTAAGCTTGTATTTAAGTGGTGCCTTTTGCAATCTCCATCTTTCAAATATATATTAGTAAAATGAGAATGCGTCGGGTAGAATCGTTTTGTTGGCCATGTTACAAAAGCCCGAGAAATCCGTGTACTACTCTGCTTTTGGTAATCGAAATTTTGCCAGATTTGTCAGCATGGCAACGTGTAGAACAAGTCGATTGTATGTCTTGCAACCTGCTGAGACGGAACGATTGGAATATCAGCCAGAATAAAACAGGAAATAATGCCTACTATTTCGTGAATTATTTTCAGACAACAACTGGAATTTCTTTCTTTTTTACTTCCCTTCGCGGTCGTCTCATTTCCTCTTCATGGCAGATTATTATTGTGCGTTTGTGTATTTCAAAAGTAGAGAGGCGGAAATTGATAGATAGATAGATAGATAGATAGATAGATAGATAGATAGATAGATAGATCTGCACGAAGAGAGAGATAGAATAGTGAGAGGGGCACGTTTGATCTAATAAAAAATTGAAAGAAAGGAGTTTTTTAAACAACCTATGGAAGATCAGAATAATTAAAAAGTGAAAGGGCGTTCATAGAAAAGACGACAAAGAAACTAGGATAAAACTAACAGGAAAACAAGAATAAATGTGCGAATTAATTTCTTTCGTAACGTCACGAAAGTGATCCTGGAAGTGGGGGTGGGTCAAATTTCGCTGAGTGAGGAAATTTCTGTGAACCTAAAGATCACACGACACAGAACATAAATCCTTGACATCATAGCGTGGGCTATCAAAAGTTACAAATGACGTTCGACGTTAGCATTTGTGGAACCTATATTTAACTACGCCATGTACAGCTAGAATTCTTTTGCTGACATCCCTGTAAAGTCAATGTATTCTTCAGCCATTCAAGTTGAATAGTGCCCGCTCACATTATACCCATGCTACTCAAGACGTTATTCAAAATGGTCGAATAAGTGCAGTATTTCAAGAAACTCATTTGTGGAATTAATACTATATTTGGGAAATATGGACAGTTTTAGATAAGTTATATACAGTAGCTGAATTTTGTGAGATTCTTGGACGATATATTTGTTTCTAATGGACAAGAGGGATGTTTTTGCGCATTATTTGAACACATCTTTGAAAATGTTTAAACCTCTTCTATTTTTCTACTCGTACAATTTCCAAAAATCCCGGGACAATTTGGTGCAGCAAAATATTATTTTTCAAAACATTTTCCAACACTCGTATCCGAATCGGCAGTTGTTTTTAAATTTATACAGAAATTCTCGGTGGAACATTTCTTTGAAGAGACAAACTTTTTTATAAGCTACAAGATCCCCAAATGGCATGAATATTCCAGACTGCACATTTGGTATAAATTATTGATTTGTTTGTTTTTTATGGCTTATCAACACTTTGTGAGTTATTGCAAAGCCGAAATATATTTTGGATCGAAAGAATAATGTTTTTTGCGAGTGAATATTGCATTAAAAGTTTTATTTAGTATAACAATGATTTTCCAAATCCAAAACTTACTATTTAACCCATAATTGGGAGAAGAGATAAATCCATAACTTTCCCAAGGTTATTTGTGCGTAACTGAATATAATGAGGCTGACTGGAATTCAAATATACTCCCCAGTTTTCTATTAAAATCTATTACACCACCGGCATATCCGTATTTGGTAAAAAAGAGACGTCATAAAACACTGCACGGTGATTATTTTCGACCGGACTGTCACACGAAGTGTACATTCATATTTCTTTGGTAATAATTGTTAGAAGTAGATGAACCACATATTGGAAAGTTTCGTCCGTTCTATTAGACATTATTGTTTTGGTGAACATTCCCAAGAGGAGGAGCAATCCATTGCAAGAAAAATCGACATTATCAAAATGCCAGGAACCTGGTAATTCGTTTTTGGATATCATTCATGTGCTGGATTTGAACGATTCATGTGCTGTATTAAAAGCAGATTTATTGTTAAGCATCGTTAAAACCGGCACAATGTCGTGTCAAGTGTTGTTGTTGTTGTTGGTTAAAATAACACGCGAGGCTTTGGAACGGACGAAGAAAATTATCTTAAAGTTCGTCCACTTCAAAACAGATTATCTTAATGTCCGCTACAGAACGGATTCCAAAGTCTTAAATGTCCAAAGTGAGAAATCTCAACTTGCAATTCAGTGCAACTGTGACAAGACACTGAGTAAAAATTATGTCTCAGTAAAAAAAAATCCAGATACCATATATATCAACCCCAAGAAATTGACTAGACTTCGCTAGCCTGGGATGATCTTGAGTTCTAATGGCCGTTCAAGGCAAGGTGCCTCCTTGACAGAATACTCATCCATCATGATAGGTGAAAAGGTCTGCTCGGTTGTGGTGGAACGTTACTGGTTTGTTTGGCGGTATATTGAATTTTACACGCCACTCCTTCCCACATTAAGCGAAGTCCGAGGCGAGATCGGCTGCCAGGTTCTAACCATCCAGATTTTGGTGGGATGCACCCATAAACTTTTGTGTCATCCGCATAGATATTCATTAAAGACCGGAGTATGTTCTTAGGCAGGTCATTATCATAGGGCAGAAAGAGGTCAGAACCGCGAGAAACGCCTGCATTGATATCATGGGGCTTTCAACGACTGGTCATTAACAACGACCTTCAGGGACTTACCTGTTAGGAAGGAATTTATAATTGAGAAATCATTTCCAGAGATTACCTACCTGGACAGTTCATATAGCAGCCCCCCCCCCCCCCGATGACACACTTTGACTAAGACCTTTAATATATCTCGGTCGATGGTCCTCGTGATTAATTTCTTGTCTAGTTGATTTTGTGAAATACGACAGTTAAGACATTAGCTAGTAGAGCGAAATCTATACTGGTTATCGTTCAGGAGGTTGTTCCTGTTGAGATGTTCAATAAATTTACGTGAATTTGATTTTTTTATACTTCAAAATGCATAAACAAATTTAGTCAGTATAATTGAATATTCATTTTCTTTCTCTCTTTGTAGGTCATCGCCTACAGACCGCAGTACAAAGGACAGAAGGCTGCTTATAAGTTGGCTTGCAAACGCATGCGCAGAGAAGGCGAATTCTGTATGCCTGAAGACGTCCTTCATATTTGCCCATGTAACAAGGGCTTCGAGTGTCATACCGAGAAAGGAATGGACTATGGCCATTGTCGACGTGTGAAGAAATCCAGTAACAAATCAACCAAGATGGGCGTTGGCATATAATCTAATCAAACACTACTTCACCGATCAACCGATCTTATCACATATAAATTTTCTGTTTAATTATCGATCTTATTATTCCGTTTTTATTTGTGTTTTCAATAATTTCCCCTCTGCCTTGACGCTATACAATATCTTATATAACAATTACAATTATTATTATAATTAAAGTCAGAAAATAAGCTCCAAGTATTTCACGATAATATAAATACTTACATAGAGATCATTACTTTTTCAGCTTAATTTTTTCATATTACTTTCTTCTTCTTCTTCTTTAACATTATCATCTTCTTACTATTGTTGCTGTTCTTCCTCTGTTCTTCTCTCTATTCGATATAACACCTATCTACCCACTTAGTTAAAAGGATGCCCTATCTCTCTGCGAGAAAGCAACTATCATGATTACCAACCTTTTCTCCTACATGATGTCTTTTCTTTTTCTCTTTTTATTTCTACTTTTCCTTATAGGAAATTTACTTTGTCTTTTTATATATAATTCTAGATAATTAACTCCTAAACCTTTTTACGAAACTGTTTCTCTATGTACGCTGTAAGAGCCCTCTTTTTATAGTTGTAATATGACAGCGTTCCATCGCGAATATATTGAGTTAAATGGATTGATAGAATGATCTTAACCACTTTTTAAATCGATTTTTTATCTTTTTCCAGTTTTTAATATTCTAATAAAGAATATACAATCTTTGTCTCTTGCTAATTTCTAAAGGTCGGCATGCGAAATGACGATACTGTCATTTGTATAAAAGCATTTTTTTTAATTTAAAAGGCAGAATAATTCCATATGTTACCTATGATAATGGGAAATACGCATGCGCCAACGTTTTTTTTTTTGATAGTTGGTTAAAAACCATTTGATGTCAGTCATATTTAATGTTTATTTCAAGGTAAATTAGTAATCTGTAAGGAAGGGTAGTTAAAATGAACTGAACTATAAGATGACAGTTCAAAGAACTCATAAAAACAATTTTATTCACGAATCAGCCATTCATTTTATATGAGAATATCAGAATTCCTAAATCAGTGAAAATGGGAATTATCATATGATCTTATCGAACGCCACTTCACCGATCAACTGGCCTAAACTAATGTTATTATTGATTGATGAGTTTAATTTATGTAATTACCATATATGTTTTTTTTTTTTATCCTTCTTTGAAACACTGTATTCTACGGCTGTTATAATTACAGTGAATGCAAGAAAGGAAGTTTCAAAATGTTTTCATTTAGCTGCTTCCTGCATGGGAGCGCTCTGCGATTCAATCCACTTCGTATGCAGCTAAAGAGAAAAAGTCCTAAAATAGTTACTGACTAGAAGATACCAAATGTTCTATTAATAGGAGAAGAAATGCGCAATTTTGAAAAGTGTGTTTAAACAAGCGTCTTTTTCAGTTGTGGAGAGAATTCTTTCTCTATTATCATTATTATTTACACGAATAATAACTAACGGTTTTCACTGGAGTCCACGTGACAGTAACTCTCCACAGTATTAGGAGATTCTCCTCTGTATTCTAGCGGATTTTAGAAGTACTGTCGTCCGGATGATTTGAATTCTTCTCTTGATCTCTAATTCCTAGTGAATACTTCTAAACTCTTCGGAAATATTCCCAAACTCCTGATAATAATTACTATGACTGTCACCTTCAGGCTCTACAATTGCTTCAGCTCTGTGGCAAGGTTACAATAGTTATCAAGCTTTGGATTTTCTGTTAGATTTAACCTGATATCTGCAAGAAGAACAAAATCCATTATCTGAAACGTTCGTTTCGTCTGGTTTACAACTACTAGCTCCGGGCTTTGAGATTAAAGTAATATCCGATTGTAACTGCCGATAAAAAAATGGGAGATGTTTTAATCAAGAGAACAATCTGAAAACTAATGAGGTCGTACTAAAATCAAGAGATGTTTCTGAAAAGTCATAACACACACACACACTAGCTATGCTTACATACAAGTTCACGTTTTCCATATATATATATATATATATATATATATATATATATGTGTGTGTGTGTGTGCGTGTGTGTTAGGCTTATGCCTTTTTATAAGCCTATGATCCTGTGTCATAAATCAATGAAATTTTATTTAAAAGTAATGAAAAAAGGGATTCATTTGTTTTAGTTCTTGAAAGGTCACCCCAAACCGAAAATCTGATTTTAACGTCTAATGCAATAAGGAGTAAAAGTTCAAAGATTTCAGAAGCTCCTATTTTTCTATTTGCCAGTGTTGTTATTTCTGCTTTGCTATGCTTCTTCCTTTTTCTTGTCGATTGTTCTTCACAACTTTCGGAGTTTTTATATTCATTCTCTGATTGGATCACTGATTCAGTTGTTTATTCCAAAGTTGAAGTTATTGTAGTTCTTGCTACTGCAATTGAGGTTCGCTTCAAGGTTACTTTTCTTTTTATGAATGGATGAATATTTGAGAACTTGCAGTTTTTCCAGTATCAAACATGTCCATTACTTTCGATCTGAAAACGATCTGTCGCACTATTCAACATTTTCTTTTGGGATGTCAAAAGTTTCATTCAATGGATCATATTCTGCCTGTTTCACAAAATTCATCGCAGGTTTCAGTTGATCATCCAGTTTTGCTTGTCTGACTTGAGTTGATAAATTTGGGAAAATTCCCTTAAACTTGTTACTACTTTAGCGATTTCCTTTATACGTATTTTCCTTCCTTTGATGAATGCTCCAAGGAATGGATAACGACCAACAATTTGGATTTTGAATGGTGTTCTAGTGATTGATCTAGTGGAACAGTTCTACTTTTCTTATGTGATTCAAGAAATCGTATAAGATTCTTTGTCCAGATCTTCTTGATACTTTCAGTGGTAAAAGCACTATTTATGAGACATTAATGTTATAAAATGAATACTTAGAGATCTTTTAACAACTTAATCAGTGTTTCTCAATCAGGAAGCTTATATTCTCTGAAACGAAAAAAATTATCACAAACACAACATACTTTTCCCATTCGCCTCATCTAAATGACAACCAAACCAGTGTCTACGCTTACATAGTCCCATAAAATATACGTAATAAATTTCCCGAAAGTTTTAGAAAGCTCTAGAAATTAGAAGGATCAAAAAAGTTATAGAAAGTTCCAAAAGTTTGTCTTGAGGGTGACATTTGAAAAAAATAAACTGAATTAAAGTTTCTTCAAGAATTTTATAATAAAAGTTCATCGAATTATGACACAGGAAATCAATTATTTTACAAAAGTCAAAACCATTGTATATATATATATATATATATATATATATATATATATATATATATATATATAAACATGATTTTGCAACAGAAAATCCAGAAACAGCACAACACTATCAAAGCATGTGTAGGTAACTGAAAATCACAAACGAAAACACACCAAAAATGGCGGAGGGAATAAGAAAATCAACACACTAGCTTACTAGTCAATACGAAGTAATCTTTGCCTCAAGGAGAAAATAACGATAATAATCTTTCAAGAAGATAAGCTAGACAAAAGATCAGAGATAATTCCTAATGCAGGCACGGAAACAAATTTTTTATACGATACTTCACATCATCACCAAAAATATTGAATGAAATCCCGTAACCTAAATTTAGCCTTTATCTAAAATATTAAAACTGTGAACCAAAGAAATATACACGGAAGAAAAATATACAAAAAAAAAAAAAAAATATATATATATATATATATATATATATAAGCAATGTAGGGGACAACACGACCGTAAATAAATCTAGCTTATTTATATACACACTTCCTCCAAATACTCAACCAGCATAAATTAACAGTTTAGAGGCAATGTTCAAAAGGAACATTCAGCATTAACTCTACACGAAAGAAACGGAGAAGAGCATAATTCTTCGTTGTTCGTTTCTTTTAATTTCCCAGTGACTTATATATACGCGATCCTCTCTCTATACAGCCCGCTAAAGGACTAGAGACACGTGGTCCAAATATATCATTGAAGTGTGAAACTGTGAGTCACTATTCATATTGTCGCTATCTATAAATGCTCTATCTCTGATATTGGCCACCTAACTCTATCGAATATTTCTATTTTAAACAATACATTTTGTATCTATACGTAGAGGTGTATCAATAGGGAAACTGATACAGTGTTATTAGCTAAATT
>OZ010594.1:34057099-34289599 GCA_963932145.1 Acanthosepion lycidas | reverse complement strand
AAATACATAAATTTGATATATGAATATTCATGAAATTAATGAGTCAATTCTGGGATCAAAATTCATGTGAAACTGATACCAGCAGTGTCTGGAATCTTGGCAACAGATGTTCAGTGGCATGGACTGATTTGATATATTATGAAAGAATATAGTAGACTTGCTAACATCGTTGTTCGTCGAAAATCAAAACGGGTTTTCAAAATCACGCCTCCTAAAAGATGTAACGTTTAGCTATTTTAAAGTAAATATACAGATTTATAAAAAAGAAATAAAAATATTCAGAGATGATAAGAGTTAAACTCCGTTTGTTTTATCTTTCAAATGTATCTTTAATATTATCAAAGAATTTCTCTTGAGTACTGAAAACCACGACACCCGTAACATGAATATGTGAAAATCATAGAAAAGCCCAATTCTCGCCGTCTCACGCGTGATTTCCTCCAACAATGGATCATTACGTATGGTATCGGGAACATGAGAATGTACATAATTTGAACTTTGAATATTTTCATTTGATTCCTTAGACATTAATTCTTGAAAAATATTTTAAGAAGAAAACTTTTCAGAGTTTTCTGTATGTGTTGACGCGACTAAACATTTCTCTTCTGTTAATCTCACCTTCATTACATTTCGGTGAATGAACGGAATGGATTGTCTTGCCTTCTTTCTTCCTTTCTTTCTTTCCTTTCTTTCCTTTCTTTCTTTCTTTTTTCTTTCTTACTTTAAATTATTGATTTACAGATTTGAGTCTCTCAAATGCAGAGGATAGGTTGAATTTAATAAATACGTCGAAGAAAAAAAAGTGCTGTGACATTTTCCACTGATTTATGTATTGGTCAGTTTTACAAGAATAAATGAAAAACCATTTTAATTCCCACCACGTTCGTGTTTTTCTGTCATTCATCGGGAAAAAGTTTTCCTTTTTTTGTTAATAATTTTTCAACAGAAAGCTCAAGATACACACAAGGGAGAAGAATACTGAATGATGTCGTAGAAATGTAAGCGGACAATGTATGGAGCACAGATTATAAAAATATTTAGGAAAGGTAACAATTGACCTTGAAGACATTAAGATTGTAGCGAGGATGTGTTCACTCAAGAGTCTCTTCCAGAAGATGGTGTTTTTAAGAAGAATGTGTCCGAATTGAAATTATTTCTTATTAATGGAATACGAAAGGAATGAGAATGATTTATCGCAGTTTACATCGTATATGTTTAGGATGAAACAGACTGTCGCCGCTGACTGTTGACTTCAATGTCCTCTTTTATATTTACATCCCTGATACAGAGCACTTTAACCCATAAATATAGTATAACTTAAAACTGTATTTTATTATATATATATATATATATATATATATATATATATATATATATATATGTGGAGGAGGTGATCTCTATACATGTCAACTGACAGTATAAATATATAAGAGGTATATATATTTGTATTCGCATTGACGTGAGTGTTGATAGAACATATTTTTTAATCCCATGTCTCTTCAAGAAGTAAGCGATAATGGTTCTCCTCGGATTACCTTTTAAACTATATATATATACATACATACATACATATATATATATATATATATATATATATATATATATATATATATATATATATATATATTACAATTATGCTTATGTGGATATCTGTAGAAGATTAACCTGAGACCTGAACGGGGAAGTAACCTCTTGGGATTCGGTTCCACAAGACAGGAATT
Organism: Acanthosepion lycidas; assembly: GCA_963932145.1. Lineage (NCBI taxonomy): Eukaryota > Metazoa > Mollusca > Cephalopoda > Sepiida > Sepiidae > Acanthosepion > Acanthosepion lycidas. The sequence goes on along the minus strand of OZ010594.1, from coordinate 34,287,878 downwards.
CGTGCGAATAATCTGCTCGAGTGGAACTTACATCTCACTAAAGGAATATAAACGGAATGAGTGTGGTTCGCTACGATGTGTGAAGTATGGCGTAAAGGTTAAAACTGGTGGAACTAAGGAGTGTAATCCATTTGAATAAGTTCACCCAATACATGTTTCAATTGTAACGGCTTACTCAACGAAGATGTCAAGATCGATAACGATTAACCCTAAAAATGATCAAAATCGATACGTGCAATAAATCACCTTCAATTTATTCTGCTATTCAACTCGTGACCATCTTCAAAAGTTTTCTTCGCATTAAAATGAAAATTAGTTACATTTTTATCTCTTCAACAATGTTTGAAATAACCTGCATTGTTTTTTGCTAAAAATGCGATCGCATACACTTATAGGGGCGGGGATGGGGGGCTCATGAAACATTACTGGAGTCCACACAAAAAAATAGTTATTTTACTAGTGTACATAAATGTTCCACGGAATTTATTTGTCAAATACAAGATTATTTTCATTAAATTAGTTTTACTTCAATATAAAACATATACATTTACTAGTTCTATAATACAATTCCTAAACTTATTTATTAGTAAAAAATTTTTTAAAAGTTTCCTTTTCATGAAATGGTTATGGGGTCCACCAAAAAGAAATTAAAAGTAAAAGTAGTTCATGGATAAAAAAAAAAAAAAAAACCATTGGTATACACTCTGTTGCTGTCTCTGAAAACTGAAATTATTTGTCACATTTGACAAATAATTACCGACATCAAAATAAACAACCTGCAGTGAGTGATCAGATCTCGGTTCGGGTTGATTATTCACTTTCGAGAATATCAACATAAAATAATACGAGCGATCAGCAACCCACACATCGATCACCAGAAAACGCCTATCCATGAATGTATCTGCACTTTCATGCACATATACAGAAGTGCATATGCATATTTACATTTATCTTCGTATCAGCTTGATGCATACGTTTTTAGCACCAACCTTTGCACATTACTAGGAAAATCTCAGAAGGGTCTTTCACGTTTATTGAGTTTTTTATTGTTTGTACAATCACCCAGTACTTTGTTTAAAGCCCCAACGAAATTTGAACATCTCACGCTAAACTAGAGAAAAGGTTTTTGTTTCTGTAATTGGGGGAATTCAATGCAAATTATTTATTAATAAACGGAAATCTGGGCAAACTAATAAATGAGTAATTATACAGTAAGCAATATGGTTCTTCGAAGTGGCACTGGAACAGCAAGTTCTCTTTATTGTTCACTCAGTACGAGACCCAAGAGCCAATTATAAGAACTGAATGAGATTGTTGTAAGGGCGTTACAAGGAGAGAGTAAAAGATGGCATAATATGAAGATAGATAACAGTTGACTCTGGATTTGAAGAGGTTAAAAAGTGCAGTGAGTAGGAAAAGATACCTTCTGATTGGAACTTCCTTCTTACCCGTGGAATACGAAGGGAATGAGGAGGAGTCGACCTTGTATGCGTAGCATGGTGGGTCCCAACTAGGAAGATCTGAACTGGTAGGACTAAGGAATGAAACTCGTTCGAACATATACCATGAAAATAGTGAGTGCAAGAGTCTAGCAACATTTCAGCAGTGTGAAAGGGGTCGTAATGGAAAGAAATACTTCATCGCCCTCAAGGCCGCGTAGCCGCTTCCTAAATTTATCAAGGTTGGAAAGTGGGGCCCAGGCAAGCTCCAGCCTAGATATAGCAGCAATACTCTTTCTTTTGGGCTGATCTGACTCTTGTAAAGATAAAACATGGCAGAGGCTTTCAGAAGCTGTACAAGTAATCGACTATTTTTTCCAGAATCTTTAGTTTTGGGTCGTATATATGAGTTCTACTTTAGGAGTCTGGAGTGAAATGAAGTCCCAGTAGGCGTTCAAGGCAAGGAGCGTCTTTGAAAATACAACCATTCATTATGACTGGAGATAATTAAGAATGTACCCTGTGATGATGGAAACTTGATTTAATATTAGATTGGTGCAAAAATAATATCATTTTTTGACGTTAAAAAATACGTCAAAAAACGATATTATTTTTGCACTAACCTAATAGATTAGGAAGTTTACTCCTGCATAACAACGCCTGTCATCAAGTTGCAAATACGACGCAGCAAACCGTCTTTGGTTGTAGAAGAGGAAGTTCTTCAACAGGAGCCATATTTTGCAGATTTACTTCCGTCAGATTATTATTTAGTTTTTTACGTGAACATCTGATCAACGGCTTGTCACACATTGAAGCATTCATCAAATCAAGATCGAAATCTTTGAGTATGGAATACACAGTTTGGAAAGAGTAAGGAAAAAAGTTCATTAAAGAGAAGAAAAAAGTTCATTAAAGAAAAAAGAAAAAAGTTCATTAAAGAAAAAAGAAAAAAGTTCATTCAGAGATTGAACAATGAAGCCAAGAACATATATGAAAAAAGATTTTCAAAGAAATCGCTAAAAATTCACTTCATATATATGTATTTATTTCCATCTCTTTTGTTATGTATGTATAATAAGGTAATAACATTTTAGTCTTCTTCAAAATACCCCTTTTCACATCTCACACGCTTATCACAGCGTCCCTTTAAAATTTTAAAACTGCAAAGTCGTCTTTGAAGATATTATTAATTGCATCGTTTTAATGCCTTTAATCACACCCATGGACTGAACTATTTTCTGTGGAGTGGGTAGCCATGATCAAATACAAAATAAGTAACAGAACTGCCCAATAAACAGAAATGACAATGTTTGCAATAAGCTGCAAGAAAAAGAACAGGGCAAAAACTAATATAAAGCAAGCAGAGAATATATGCAAGGCAAATTAACAGTAATAAGGCAAAGCAATAAATGACAAAAAGTTCACAAACTAAGAATTGGGATTGACTCACAAGAGCAAGTTCAGACAAGAAAACGTAGCGTTCTGACTTCAAGACAAGACAGACCGAGACTGCGTGAAACGAAGAATCGGCCTATTCTATTGGCTAGGAAAAAATCCCAGGATGAATTTATGTGATTCTCACTATAAAAGGGATAGGAAAGTGTTTTGCAGTCATTCCTAGCAGGATTGGTTCATTCATTCAGATTCAATCGCAAATCGACTGACATATAATTTTTGTCCACATTTGTCTATTGTCTAATATGGAGGCATCTATTCAGCAGCCGGAAGAACCACCTCCCGTTAATCCATGGGTGTGAGCGGCAGTCAGAACAAAAAAGGGGTTCAGTGCCAGAAATGTGCTGCTGACCATTCCCTCTGACTATGGGGCGGTGTCATACAGGACGATCTCCCTGCTAACCACGGATGTGAAAACAGGAAGGTTGATCGGAGTCAGCAGGGAGATAATGGAGGAGGCGCTGAAGAGCCTCAGTATAGCACCCAAAATACCGGCGCGTAGATCAAACGCCGTTTGAGACATTCTGCTGGCGAACATCGACGAAGCGAAAGCCCAGGCCGGAAGCATGCTCACCACTAAATCGGTGAGGTTGCAAACAGAATATTTTGCTATCCGGAAAATGCAGATTATACTTCACAGGGTACCCTTATACATAGAAGACCATCTGAGGGAATGCTTTGCTTGTTATGGACAAATCGCGGAAGTCTAACAGCAAATAGCAAAGCGGGCATTGCCAAAAGTGAAACGTTCCTATAAGTGACATTGACCCGCAAGAATTTCATGGACGTCCCCGACATTTTAACATGCCGTGACTGCAACATCTTTAGAACTATGGAGGTCTGTCAACCACACTGCTAGTCCTGTGGCGCCACGGGCCTCCTGTCAGTGTGCCCAGGCAAGAACCCGGTACCACCTCCACAGCAACCTGCAACTTTGGAGGAAGCAGTGAGTCCAGACAAGTCTGACCATGCCCCCAATGAATGGTAGCAGGTGATGAGAAAGGAGCAAAATGCTGCGACCCATCCTCCCAAGCAGGATGTCGCATAGGGGCAAAAACAAAAGCGACAACAGACACAACTGAAGCAGGGTGGGAAGCAGCAGTAGGGCCAACAACAGCAGCCACAGCAGCAGCAACACGAGCAACAACAACAGCAATCACAGCAAGGACAACAACTGCAGAAGCAGTAGGAACAGCAACAAAAACAGCAAAAACTGTAGAGTGCGACATAGAGATGGAGATAATTTCCTTTACTATGTTCTTTGTTGAAAAGGGGAAGGGAAGAACCAGGCAAGACTGTCAAGAAATAGAAAAGATCTGGCCAAAGCAGAGCAGCGAGGACCATGGAACACGCAAAATCCTAATTCGCCCTAATACGTCAAATAGAAATGAAAGTACACCTGCTGACAAGGCTAGGATCCTCCCGTCCCTCCCCCAATAAAAAATATACCATCTCCTCCAAAGCAACACCACACCTAAATAAAGAAATCCTTCCTCATGGGGAGACCATCTGCAACATTGACAGGAAGGCGCTTGAACGGGACCTCTCTTCGCAGAGAAATGCCCTCTTGAGGCCGCTATTTAAGTGCAACTCCGTCAACCCCCATCAACGGAGGACCCCAGGAATTTCCTCCAAAGTCCTGGAGTAATAACTTTTTAGAAACGTGGACGGCAAATTGAAGATGTGGGACATTTTAGACGCCGTCCAAAAGGCTTTTCCTACAATTAAAATGACTCAAGAAGAGTAAAAAGTTTTTTAAAATTTGCCAAAACTCTGTGCACGGAAGGTTCCGGAGTTACTCCATATATATGACGCCAACGTCCGATATTGTCCTGGGCAAACTAATTACGTCCGATATAGACTCTGGCAGTCTGAGACAATCCGTCGGGGTCCTTTCCCACGCAGATTTCCGTCCAGTCTGCGTTTAAGGAACTCGCTTAAAAGATGTTTATCAAGATAGCCAGCTTAAATGCGAGGAGAGTGAGAGATCACAGTAAGACTGCCCCACTTTCTTCGTAATCTCCTGCCCTTCAGTGTAGATGTGGCTGCGATCCCGGAGACACTTTGTTTGCGATATTGATGCTTGTGTACTGTCTAGCAACTTTATTGTCGATTCAGCATCGGGGACCAGCTGACCAGAGGTATTTCTTTGCTAGTTAAACGTACCCTGGATACGAAGGTGGACCTTGTCCATGTAGATGCGGAGTGAGGTGGCGCTTGATTGTAGCCGATATTGTTCGTTTCGGATCGTTGCGGTTTATGCGCTCAATGATCAAATGGAGCGTGTACTCCGTTTCCGGCAGTTGGGGCTGTGGAATCGTCGCGCTTAGTCTTAATGGGAGACTGGAATACCGTCCTGAATCCCAAATTAGACAAGGAGCAGGGAATGGGGAGCTAGCAGGAGGTCGGGTGATCGTAGTCTGGTTGATCTGATCAGCGAGTTTGGTCTCGTCGATAGATACCGGGTTGATCACTCAAAGGAGATGTGAACGTGGGCTCTTAAGTGGACGTCTACCCGGGTAACCAGCTACTTGTATAGAGGGGCTTAAGGACAGTATTAAGTCTTTCACCATCGAATATAGCCAACAACTCACTCTAGATAAAAGCTAAAAAGGCAAAGACTCTCAAGGATAGTCTCTGATGGCTCTCTAGAGATAGGTTTAGCTAAGCAGGCTCTGGAGCGTGCGGCTAGCGAGCGCTACCGGTGTCAGGTAGTTAGACATAGGTTAAACAAGCTATCTAAAGAAGCTGTAAATTGCACAAGGAAGAGATCCGTCGAAGTTCTTGTAAACACATTCGGGAGGTCAATACCCCGGAAGGGCGAACTCTGAGGTCGATCAAAGACATGTGCGAAGCGTTTCAGTGGCTTTTCGAGATCAGAAGCTTAGTCTCTTTGTCGAGGAGTTTCGCAGCGATTTTGTCTGTCTTTTCTCGCTGACCAGAGGTATTTCTTTGCTAGTTAAACGTACCCTGGATACGAAGGTGGACCTTGTCCATGTAGATGCGGAGTGAGGTGGCGCTTGATTGTAGCCGATATTGTTCGTTTCGGATCGTTGCGGTTTATGCGCTCAATGATCAAATGGAGCGTGTACTCCGTTTCCGGCAGTTGGGGCTGTGGAATCGTCGCGCTTAGTCTTAATGGGAGACTGGAATACCGTCCTGAATCCCAAATTAGACAAGGAGCAGGGAATGGGGAGCTAGCAGGAGGTCGGGTGATCGTAGTCTGGTTGATCTGATCAGCGAGTTTGGTCTCGTCGATAGATACCGGGTTGATCACTCAAAGGAGATGTGAACGTGGGCTCTTAAGTGGACGTCTACCCGGGTAACCAGCTACTTGTATAGAGGGGCTTAAGGACAGTATTAAGTCTTTCACCATCGAATATAGCCAACAACTCACTCTAGATAAAAGCTAAAAAGGCAAAGACTCTCAAGGATAGTCTCTGATGGCTCTCTAGAGATAGGTTTAGCTAAGCAGGCTCTGGAGCGTGCGGCTAGCGAGCGCTACCGGTGTCAGGTAGTTAGACATAGGTTAAACAAGCTATCTAAAGAAGCTGTAAATTGCACAAGGAAGAGATCCGTCGAAGTTCTTGTAAACACATTCGGGAGGTCAATACCCCGGAAGGGCGAACTCTGAGGTCGATCAAAGACATGTGCGAAGCGTTTCAGTGGCTTTTCGAGATCAGAAGCTTAGTCTCTTTGTCGAGGAGTTTCGCAGCGATTTTGTCTGTCTTTTCTCGCTTTGAGCCGACTGTAGCGGCTAGCAGCGAGGGTGAGATCACAGAGGACGAAGTTTATTTGACATTGAAGAGTGTCGGCAGTGGCAAGTCTCCGGGACTTGATGGACTGCAAAACTAATTGTACTTGACGCTGTCGCACATCTTTGTGTCGATTTTGAATGATCCGTCCCCGACTGAATCTCCAGGGGTGTGATCACGCTGTTGAAAAGAGGAAAGAGTGGTCGGAGGGGTTTAGATGATTATAGGGCCATAACTCTGTTAAACACAGAGCTAGTGATTTTGGCTAAGATCCTGATGGAGCGTTTGCAGTCAGTTGTCGAGAGTTTGTTGCGACCCGAGCAGAATTGTGCTGTGAAGGAATAAACAATTCAGAGCAACCTGCATCTGATCCGCACGATCCTGGAAGCTGTAAAAGACGACTATCAAGCCGCGCTGATTAAATTGCATTAGTCCAAGGAGTTCGATAGGTATCGACCATCAGTACCTAGCTGCTGTTCTGCAGATTCAGACATGCAAGTAGATCAGCCTCCTGTATCGCTCCCCTAGTGCTGTGGTACAGGTGAACGTAGAGCTTTTGCGTTGTCACGGTCGGTCTGACAGGTTTGTCCGCTATCGATTCTACTTTACGGATGGTCCTTGGAACACTTTCTTCGCCGACTAAGAGACAGTTCGTGTAGTCCGGCCCTACGTGGAATCGCTATTCATGAAGGTTCTCGAACCAGGGTTTCCGCGTGCACCAGTGGCGTATACATTTTCATGTCGTGACGCAGCGACATTGATGTGGTACATAAGGCGCTTGAATGGTACGAAAATGTGACGGGGACCAAGATTAACCGAAAGAAGTCTTCCGATTTGCGGTTAGGTACCTGGAAGGGGTCTCTCTTCCGGGGCCCTTTGTTAGACTAACGGATCCGTCCGCATTTTTGAAGTGTGATTCGGCCCGGGATCTAGCTGAAGAAGAATTGGTCGGAAGTACAGGCAAAGGTTAAAGCAGCGGTCCAGACTTGACTCTGACGGCAGTTACTCGTGAAGGGTAGTACTGAGACGTGCTCCACGTACGTATTTCTTCTAATCCTTTATCGATTGTCTGTACTCCCAGGGACAGTAAGAAGTCGCCTGAGGGCTTGCTGTCTTCCCTCTTGTGGGGTTGCCGCAGGCATCTGGTCTGCAGAGAGGTCGTTGCCCAACGTCAAGGGATGACTAGAAATGCCACACTTGATGAGCCATCGGCACTCATCGAGGTTGTATTTCCTACACCATGCATTGACAGAGGACTCGATCTTGGAGGGGAGTGTTAGAAAAGCCTTAACATCACTTCTCCGGTTTCTAGGGCTGAGTGCGGTAATAAGTCCCGGAATCGGTCGAAATTCCTCTGAGAGTGCCAGGCGGTTTGAAGGCTTAGAAGAATATTGCATCGGGAATTAGTGGAGGGAGTCGCGAAGGACGGATCGGATTTTCAGCGAACGAGTCACTCACTTTCTGGTTTTGGGTGCCAGAGGCGTATTACCGGAGCAACACTGAGTTTTCGCTGGCGATTGATTCAGAACCGTGCTATCTCACAATGACGTAGCTTTCAAAGGGTGCTGTGCGGATTTGTCCGACTGCCATCGGTGTGACCTTAGTCTAGAGGAAACGGCTTCGCACGCCTTCTGCCATTGTCCTCAGGTGCACCTGATGGGATGATGTCGACGGGTTGACAGCTCGTATCGACTCCGAATATCTCGTGTCCATCGATCTCGCATATGCGTGCGATAATGTGTCGCCCACGTACTCTGGGCTGAAACGAATGGTGTTTCTTTCGTTGCTAGCCGTGGCAAGAATGGTGGTGTGTAAGTTACGGATGGGGGGGGGGCAATCTTGCGATACGAACTATTCTTATAAGGATCTGGGCGGATTCTTTGGGCATCATCTTAAGATGGTGATTAGAACTGATAGAAAGCGTTTGTTATCGACAAATTTCAGCGAAAGGTGAGTAAATGTGGTGAGCTTGATTCGTGTGAACAGCGTCAGTCTTGATTTTCTTTTTTAAGACCCCTTTGACGGTTTTCTGTAAACAATCCCCTGGTTAAGATAGACTTTCTTTGTTTACCTAGCTAATGTGAGTAAGTGTTGTTCCCGGTCTTCTGGTATTCTCTTTTGTTATGACCTATGTCGAGATTCCAAACCTCCAAGTTTGTTTTTGTAGCCTTTTTTGTCTCGATTAGGTCAGTCTTTGATTTTTCCACTCCGTCATTTTTATCCTTCCCTCTCAGTTAATGAGTGAGCTTCTTTATTCTGTCTAAAGGCAGAATAAAGCAGCCACTCTTATTTTTCATGGAGTGGACGGGTCCTACTCACATATATTTAATTTGAATGTTTTGCTATATTTTTGTTTTGTCTTTAGACTCATCCCCTCCGTCGTCATTTCATAATCATTACATTTTTATATGTTTTTTTTTATAAGAAAAAAGAAAAAGAGAAACAATAGACACTGAACTTTTTAAATTTTTATATCATGTGGGTTGTTTGTAGGTTCCTTGTGAATATGTGGTATTATGATATATGTAGGATTGAATGGCGATGAGTGAGTTCTTGTGGTGAATGTGCAAATTGTAATAAATGAATAGGTTGAGAATCTGATTAGTTATGTCTAGGATAATTAATGTTGATCAACCTCATCCCACATCCTCTTCAGCGTTGTGCCACTATTGTTATTTCAATAAAAATATATAATCATTTCTAGCAGGACTGAAAACAACATTTTCCTTCTTTTAGTGGTGATAGGGCAGAGTAAGTAATAAAATCTGAAATGTTGGCAAACCAGGGCGATGCGATATTTTTCAAAACCTCCTGCAGAAAACATGAATAATGGTCAGTGGAGAAATTCAAAATGACAGTATGCTTTCTAGACAGTCATTGGAATCCACCATGTCTTTTAATTATCTCTCTTTGAAGCGCCGATTTTCTTTGTTTGCGCTTTATGATGTGATCTGCTTGCTGGAGGCCTTACAGAATAGAATATATACACTCACTAGCCACTTAATTAAGTACACGTTAAAAATGGCCATGTCGACCCGCTGAATTTCAATTTAATATCAGAAAGGTAATTTCAGTGATCTTGAATGCAGCATGGTCGTTTGGTGGCATGCATTTGAAAAACTACTGATATACTACGATTTTCACGAACAATCATCTTTATTATTTACAAAGAATGTTCAGAAATAAAAAACAAATCCGGTGAGCCGTAAAAATGTTGGTCGAAATCCTTTGTTGATGAAAGAAGTCAGGGTGATAAGCAAATTGGTTCAAGCTGGAAAAAGGTGAAATAATCACTATTTGCAATGGAGGTACACAGAAGGGCATCTTTGAACGCGCACTAAGTTGAACCTTGAAGCAGATGGACTACAGCAGTAAAAAAACACACCGGATGTCACAATTCTCTAAAGATCACAAAAACTGAACAGCAGAAAATTGGAAAATGTCGCCTAATCTGATGAATTGCTATTTCTGCTGCAACAATTGGTAGTTAGGGCGTAATTTGACGCAAAAAAAATAGAAGTATGGATCCATCTTACCTTTTATCAATGGTTCAGGAGGGTTGTGGATATAATGGTATATGGAACAGTGAAATTTTTGAATACTCCTATGTATACTTCCTCTTCGAAGGGCGACTTGAAGGACACTGGAAACAGTATGAATAAATACAAAAAGAATAGTTTTACTTTTGTCTTTTTTCACATATATATATATATATGTGTGTGTGCGTGTGTGTGTGTGCGTGTGTGTGCGATATTAGTGGAAAGTGCTCAATATCCGTGATAGCGCTAACATGCGGTTTGCATGGAGAGTTGTTTGTAATCTTAGGTTTCACGGTGGTGGGAGGGGAAATTTTCTTCTGTTTTTGTTTGTTATGACACTCACATGTACGTAGACAGACATACATACAGGCGTATACATGTTAGTTCATACACACCCATGTTCATAATCTTAGGTTAGGTGCAGTCATACATTCATACGCCCCGTGCAGCTGCATATATATATCTATATATATATCTTCCGAGACAATGTCCTGCTCATTTACAAACGGGCACTGACTTTTAAGAATTTCATACCGCATCCCTAACAAGTCTATCAATAGAAGACAACAGTCCTTTTTTTTCGCGCTCGAATGTACTGATGATCAGGGGGGGGGGGGCTATGCTGATAACATAGGTATTCATAACTGGGAGAAGAACAGAAAATCAACATCAAGTGTTCCAAGAAATGGGAGTCAAGATAAACCTTTCCAAGGCAAAAACTATGATCTCAAATTGGAATGAAAGCTGTGTTAACACCGAACCAAAAACCATCATAAAAAAAAATCAGGATGTGGGTTTAGTAAATATTAAACACTTTAGATAAATCGGCGTATGGATCAGTTATAATAAATTAAATATAGGAGAAAAGGAAACTGAACGTAGAATAGGTTGTGCCAATTGTAGTTTCGCACCACACCGCTACGAAAACAAAACATCAACCTGAAAACTGAAGTCATATACTTAAATGGCCTCGTTTTGGTTTAATCCAGTTGTTTCTATCAAATCGTGAACTTAAGGTCGTGTTGAACCAACTCGCTTCCATATGCTTTCATTGAAACGTGGGGGTCCATCATGGGTCTATCATGTTTCCTACGCTGTTTCTGATCTTCATCAATTATCCCCTCCCGATGTCATCAGTTCCCAACTGGGTATTTATGCAGATGACATAACCATTTACTCCTGTTTTAGTAGCTAATTCGTCAGATCTGATAAAGTAAACGTAACAGCTGCTCTTGTAAAGGACCTCCAATCAATGAGGCAAGAAATGGCTTGTAAATTTTAACGCCACCAAAACAAAATGGTTTTCATTTTACCACCACAGAGAAACTTTACTAGCTGCCATCAACATCGCAGAGGCTAGACCCCAGGAGAGCAACACATTCTACACATTCTTGGCCTCACGTTTTACCCCGACATGAAGTGGGGCGACTATATCGAATCACTACTGCGAGGAAATCTTTAACCGAAAGGACCACTATTTTCTCGGTAAATGAATGCTAATATTACCATATATATATATATATATCTATATATATATATATATATATATATATATATATATATATATCGTCTAACCATATAAACAAACATCCAAAGACATGATAATATGAAATTCATGTTTGTACCTATGAAGTATCTGTATTAAGCTTAGCAAATTCTGGAGGAGGAATAGAGCAGCTACACGGAAACGCTGTTGCTTATCTATCTATCTATCTATCTATCTATCTATCTATCTATCTATCTATCTATCGGTCTGTCTGTCTGTCTGTCTGTCTGTCTGTTTCTCGTTTCCAGTCTGTTCACATCTATCTAGCTATCTAACTAACTTTATCTATCTCGACATATTTATATCGATCTTTACTCTCTGTTCATACCTATCTAGTCATCCTTTTCTTCTTCCTTTCTCCTTGGAATGCATTTATGCATGTCATACGATATTCTTTGTAACCAGTAATGCGACTGGCAATCTGACGAATTCAAGAAACTCCTGCCAAGACGTCAACATATCACATCCTAAGATTACAATATGTTATGCCAAAAGCATAAACGTCTTTCAAGGAAATACACACGTACGTGCTTACATACACACCTACCCATTCAATCGGGCGCTGTTTCACGTTTAAAATGCATACGCTGAATAATCATTAAATTTATTAAAAAAAAGTCGTAACATGCACAGGCTCATATATATATATATATATATATATATATATATATATATATATATATATATATATATATATATATATATACGTGTGTGTGTGTGTGTGTGTGTGTGTGTGTGTACGCGCACGCGCGTTAATATACAGGCTGCGCCAGTTATGTGAGAAAACGCTTTTAGCGAGGCAAAAGGTTTGGTGCCATCCTCTGAGTTTAGTAATTATTAAGTTTCATACCTTCTTTGATTTAATTAACTCGTATAATCTAGGATGCTGAAACTAGTCAATGGAATCTACTTATATAAGAGAGGCGGTTACTTAAAATCTAAAATTTGTTAGCTCTAAGTTTGCCATTAACCAGCGAGCCAAAAAGAGTTAAAAGTTTAGGGAAACTTTATACTGTAATAGGTTAATTTCAAAATTATTATTATTATTAATAATAATAATAATAATAATAATAATAATATATGTTAAAAAAAGACAGTCCTTCTGGCCCGAAGTGCTTTGGAAAATTAGTTTTGAAAAAGGCACGTAAACTTCATTTCTTAGGTGATTCTGAGGTCGCCACCAAACATTTAGCCTATTGTACACACACACACACACACACACACATATACACACAGACATAAGTTTATTTGTCACTTTGTTAGTTCCCGGAGCTTAGTGCAAATTATGTATATATCAAATCACGAACTAAAACAAAACAACTATTAACATGAGAGAAATATTAATAAAAGATATCAAGATGCTATAATATACTCACTTCAAGGAAAGACTCAGTATACCAGAAGCAGTTATGCAAAAGAAACACCCCACGTTAAATATCTTCCACTACAAGAGACGCTATTTTAGAGTGTATATAAAATATAGCAATACGTTTATCTGATACATTCTTTTCGGGTGAAATCGGACTCCGTAATATATATTTATATATATTTATATATGTTTATATATATTTATATATATTTATATATATTTATATATATTTATATATATTTATATATATTATAAACGACGTCACTTACACGATGCGTAAATAGTTGTAATAAATTTGAATTTCCACCTTACAAAATGATGCTAGACAACAAAATCTTGTCTATCACACTGACAAGAATAAATCTTAGCAAAGATTGAAACGGTCGAATCTACTAGAACAAAACATTAACTTTGAACAGTTCATCCGCAATTCTGATTCCGATGTACAGAAAATCTGAGAACTGGAAAAGACAATTATTATTAAACACTTGTAATTCAATTATCTTCATTTTGTATATAAAATATTTTATAACCGTATTCTCAAATTTTTCTTCTTTCAAATGATATAAAATTCTATGAAAATTGAATTAACCAAATTGATGTTTCTTCTTTTATTATGGCTGCCAATATCACAAAAGCCAGTGAGAATCTAGAAAATCTATTATGCTTATCATTCCCCGATATTATGGGGCTTTCCAAATTTCTTACGATGTACTCATATAATTGTTTCTAGCATGTCAACATCTAAGAAAGAGCAGATTCAGCTACAACATACAGAATCAGTAAATGTCCCTTGGTTTGTTTTTTTTTTGGGGGGGGGGGTGGGGGGGGATTTCTTTTTCAAATATAATCGAGTACCTGTCAGAAAAACGAAACCCGAATCAATAATAGTAAGCGGATAGAACTTCTTACGCGATACGAAGATCGATACAATGCAAATAGTTTGTTCGCAAGATTTCAAGGGCACAGACAATCCATTCAAGTTTACAAAGGAGAAAAGTGTACATCAATAAATATATATTTTTATATATTAAGCGAAAGAAGTATGAGAAAGAGGAAAAAAGTCTTTGTGTGGCGATGTTTCATCCTTTAGGACTCCATGGGATTTCATAAAGTTATATCTTTGCGTTAATGCGACTACAAATCCACACGAAATATATTTACATTGAAATCAACGTAAATACGACGAATAGTTTGCTAAAATAACAAGCCCTAGTGTGACTTAAAATGCTGTGAACTTTCAGAAAACTCATTAGTCATGTCATGCTAACTACGTTTGGGTTTAAGGAGGTGTTAGTTATACTTAATCCTAATTCTAAATCTTAGTTTAATTTGAACCCAAACTCTTCCGGGGCATCTCCTATATTTTTCTCTTTCTATTATCTCTAATCCTTCGTTAAGAATTATCAAGTCTCTCAATAACTCAAGTCACTAACCACATTCCATGCACTATTATGATTCAACCAGGGCCAATTCCCTGTTATCTATCTATCTATCTATCTATCTATCTATCTATCTATCTATCTATCTATATCTATCTATCTATCTATATATATATATATATATATATAAGTGAACATAGAAGTCAACACTTAGAGGCGACAGTCTGTTTCATGCTAGACGCAATCGTCAGGCCACGAGTACAGTTATTTTTCTCGGCTATTTATATATATACGCGTCAGTGGTGAATTGTGGGTAGTCTATTTTGGAGGTTATTTTACTGGAAGACGTTTATTTGTTTATTTATTTATTTGGGTTAAATTATTTTGCTTGTTTTTATTTATTTTTACTTTTATTTTTTATTTTTATTTCTTGTCTTATATATTTATTTATTTTTTGATCGGTGTTTTTATTAACGTAGTAAAAATTTGTTTGTATCGCTTATTTAATAGTTTTGTTTTGGTTTGAGAAGATAATTAAAGCTATTTATTCAATTTTGGGGTTGATTGTTGTAGTTTATTCTAACAATTATTTTTGCAGGGACAGTTTTTAATTTGTTTATTACTTCATGTATTTATTTGGATTGATTATCTTTATTTGTTTTTCTAACGGTTAGTTTATCGGGATTGGTCTATTTATTTTTTTAGATGAATTTAGGTCAATTTATTTTACTTGTTATTATTTATTTGTTATACTGTATATTTTCTCTTTTCGATTTTCGACTTTTAAGTAACGTAGTATTTTTTTTATCGTTATATAACAGTTATATCTATTTTTTTTCGTCTGATATTTTGGTTTGATTTTTATAGTCTAACTAATATTTTGGTCATAATGGTTTGCTAATTTGTTTATTATTTACTTTATTTATTTGGGTTAGTTGTTTTTTTTATTATTCTATTTCGTCTATTCTAACAGGTGTGATTTGGTAATTTGCTGGGGTTAATTAAATTTGCTTATTTTATTGTTATTTTAATAATAAATAAAAATAAATAAATATATAAGATAAGAAATAAAAATAAAAATATATAAATATAAATAAATAAAAACAAGCAAAATAATTTAACCCAAATAAATAAACAAATAAACGACTTCCGGTAATAACCGCCAAAATAGACTACCCACAATGCACCACTGACCCGTATATATATAAATAGCCGAGAAAAATAACAGTACTCGTGGCCTAACGATTGCATCTAGCATGAAACAGACTGTCCCCTCTAAGTGTTGACCCCTATATTCACGCATCTATCTCTGATATTGAGCACTTTATCCCATAAATATAGCACATCTTAAGACTATGTTTCTTCCTATATATATATATATATATATATATATATATAACGTCATCCACAGACAGACTGTTTCCCTGTGGCTACACATCCGGTTGCCTCTAGCTAGGATCGAAACCCGACTGAATTGGTGCCAGTCGGATATTCTACCACTAAGCCGTCGGCAGGGATGTAGGTGGATTTTAGCGTATTTATTTTTAGAAACACGCCCAGTGACCGACAGTGACTCAATTCGCTTTGCGAAGAGTCTTGCTATATTAGCTATAATAGTCACTGTTTACAAACCCATACCTCCTCCCTAGAGAGCTCAACTGGAATTAATTTTTATTTCAGGAGCCAATATAACGTCATCCACACACACACACACACATATATATATATATAAGGTTGTAGCCTCTGTCTGTCTGTTTCTTTGTTATCAAATTCCTCCTACAGTTTTGGAGATAGACCCCAATAAACATATACATTCTGAAACTACATTACCCATTTCATTTTTATCAAAGGGTGTAATCGGGGGACTCCCCCCCACACACACCGATTTTTTTTCCCATTTGATATAAATTAAATTTAAATTTAAACAAGCAAATAAGTCCTATCCAAAATATACAAGGAGAAAGCCAGAATATGAAGTCACACCGTCAAGATCATAATGAGACAATATGGACGTCTAGTTAAGTGAGAAATCACCAGTGCCTTACAATACTTATTCAACTGTCCTATCAATGTTGAAATCTGCACATCAATTCATTCAATCAAGTATTGCATAAATACCTATCAAAGGGGTCAGATCAAGCTGTTTTTTCATCAGAAGCACAGTTTATTTGTTAAACGGTATATCTATTTATTTTCGTTTACCGGCTTGAATATTCGAGGAATCTTATTAAAGGAGATGTGTGCCCCGACAGGATTGGAACCTGTGTTCCCATTGGCAGGGGAAACCGTGGTTAGATCCGATATATTTATACCAACTCAGCCACGAAGGACATTATTTTGGGCTGAATAGTGTATTTAAGCGAAGTTCCTCTTGTCATAGATTCTTGAAATTTCATATCTGCACAGTTTTCGGATTTCATAGTTTAGAAATTGTTTCGTTTATGTTTGTATACTGAATTTGTCTGTTTCTCTGCTTCGCTCGTTCACTCACTCACTCAGCGTTTGTTTTCAATCTTTCTCAAACTGACACTAACGCACCAAAAACGCGCGCGCAGATAACACTTGCATACAATTGCATCTATGAATCACTCTCAGATTTTATAGACGTATTCGAGACGTCGTGGGATTGGCGCTTGGGGAGGGGCGTAATCCTGCCCACTGATTTTCCAATTAAATGGAGATAAAGCCAAATAACAAGCAAATATTTTTACTTATTTACATTTTATTGATATTTTCTTCTCTACTTAACGCATAAGAGGTTTTTCATTCGTTAAATACTTTATTTCTGTATAGATGTGTATGGGTATGTAGACATATAGGTTCACGTACACATTTTATCTCTCTCTTTCCAGCAACACACACATACACACACGGGCATATATATATATATATATATATATATATATATATATATATATATATATATATGTATGTATGTATGTATGTATGTATGGGTGGGTGTGCGTGCGTGTGCGTGTGAGAGAGAAAGAGAAAGAGAGAGAGAGAGGAATCTCCCGTCGTTGCGTATTCTTACAACCGAACAGCCTATTAATTTGATTATAGTGATGAAGGCTTGTGCTGAACCAAACACAATTTTCGGAAGTGAATACAGCGAACTGTTGCACACACAGTGTGCCACAAAGTTTTCTCCAAACGACCCTCCCCTCCGGTTCTGAATTCAGAGTTGTCTTTCTCCTAGACTGATTGTTAACAGAGGCTAGAAAACACAGTCTGTCCTAGTATTTAACCCATAGCTAAAAGTAAATGAAGATTAGGGTTTATTTATTTTTCCCAAGGGTATTTATGCCTAAGTGAATGTAATGAACTCGACTGGAATTCATTAAACACTAATTCTCCGCTAATGTTCATCAAATCACGTTTCTCCTCGACCTCGACACTTCAAGATGAGAAAAAGGAAATAAGAAAAGAACCAAATGAAGTTGGATATGTCACAGTGTCCTCCACACGGGACAAGAAAGACCCGACGACAAACGAAAACAGGAAAAAGTGGCTTTGTTTCACTGATCAAGCGTCTCCGAAAAGACGAAAAGTTAAACGTTACTAAGAACTGTAAGGATAGGAGTTTTGGAGGGGGAGTCATATCAGGCCATTTCTTGAAGGGATACGGCACATAGAAGAATATGACAAGAAATACACCACAACGAGGGATGTTCTTGGATATTTACTCAGTTTAACTTTTTCCCCATTTTTTTTTTTTTTTTTTTTTTTACAGTAAGGTTTACCCTGTACAAGACCTGGGGCTACTTGAGGGAGAGAAGTACGTTAAGAGGCACTTTATACGGATAGGAGGAGAAGACAACGGTTAACCCTAGGCTTGAACAGGTTAAGATTGTAGTGATCGTGGAAACATCGTCTTGGGAGTCTGTTCCACAGATCATGGTTGGCAGGAATAAGGTGTTCGATAGAATACGGTGGGAATGTGGCTGGTTTGCTACTATGTAAGTGGCATGGCAGGTCCTTTTCGTTAACGTTAGAACTGTCAGAACCCAGGAATGTAGTTCATCCGAGCACTTTCTACGTAAGTAGCGATAGAACAGCGAGAGGTTTGCCCCATCCCGCCTGTGAAAGATAGGTTGGAGGTTGGATAATAATTCATCATCCACAAGAACTGAGACACTTTGGAACTCGATAGAGCCTAGAAAGTGGGTATATGACAACAGTACACCATTTTCGGCCTGATCTTGCTCTTGTTTTGTCTGTGACAAGATATTGAGGGACATCAATGAGGCTCGGTCTTTAAATTAACATTTTCGACTAATCACGGCAGGGTTACCGGTGCAGAGTATGTATCACAGCTGGAGTAGTAGTTAAGTTTTCGACAAGATATCCTGACTGAGTCCAACTCTCTTCCAACCCTGTTTTTGTATTCAGAGATTTCCTTCACCTAGACTGATTGCACTACTAAGATTAAAGAGGCCAGTTTGTCCTGTTATTTACAGGGCGGGGGGGGGGAGCGAATTCATTTTTCCTTTTCCTAGACTGGTTGGCTGTCTAGTCTGTAGTGTTATTTAACCCGAGAAGATGGATTCATACGTTTTTCAATGTAATTAACACGTGGAACGTGAACAAAAATGACCTGCTCAGAATTCGAACACGGTGCGCCGATTCCATTTTGCACGTCGATAACAGTTACGCTACCCACATACCCATTCACTCGCATAATATTAGTAATAATCCTTTAGGCTAGCTCGCTGCCTATTCGCATCTCATATGAGGTTCTTTGTGTATTTATTTATTTTATTTATTTCTATATGTCAGATAGATTCCTTTCGACGCCCCACCGTATCTATATAGAATCTAACCGGTATTACATATTACAAGAAATCAATCAGTTTATCCCAGTGCAGCTTCGGTAAAATGGCCAACTGTTTAAGAATCCTTGGTCAGATTCTGTCTCCACCAAAGATCTTAACGTCTGTGGCCGACTGCTTCCATTTCCGCTGTGTGAGCCTCGTTTTCATTTAATTCCCTGCTTTGTTTCTCCGGTTCGTGTCACTTCATAACTTCCGGCTGATTTCAATCAGATTTTCGAATTCTGAAAATCTCGCTGATGTTACCGGAAACAGTTATTTGCTGATGATGTAAATTTATTCCTTCCCGTTTTCATTTTGATCTTCTTTTTAATTCGTTACTTTATTTTCTATTTCATTTCTTCATAAGTTTTATTTCTATTTTGCAGGATTTGTTTTTTGTTTATGATTCATGTTGTTTTTTAATTATTATTAAGACATTTTTAATCTTTTTTATTTTTATTTTTCGTTTTATTTTTCTATTCTATTTCTCTCTTTTTTTCCATCATTTCATTATTAATAACATGTTTGTCAGCAAAGGGCATATTTCAAGATGCGAAGTACGAATTAGAGACTTCAAAATCAAGCAAGTACAAAAATTTAAATATGTAGAAATTGTTCTAATAAATAATGTAAAATGTGACAGCGAAATCCGAAGATACATTGGGATAGCGAAAGATGCCTTCCAAACTCTAAACAAAGTCTTACGAAATAGGAAACTTTCGTTAGAAACAAAAAAAAAGTGTACTTAACTGTTATGTAATATCGGACCCTCCTATATGACAGTGAATATATATATATCACAGATGAAGAAGAGACTTGCAGTAGCAAAAATGTGGTTCTACAGAAGGATGTTGAGGATAACATGAACTGAACATATGAAGAATATCCATGGAAATAAAAACAAATCAACACCTACGCATACAATCGGAAAGATGCAGTTGAAATTTTTAGGGTACATAATGAGGAAAGGGGGCTTCGAAAATTTGATACTCACAAGATATATTGAAGGCAAGATGCACAGAGGAAAGCAGTGAGTAAACTCTTTAACGAACTTATGTTATTGACAGAACTGAGATTAGGAGAAATATCGAAAAAAATTACTAACAGCTACAAAGGGCAGGAAAATGCGGAGAGCTATGACTGCCTACATCCTAAACGGACACAGCACGTAGAAGGAGGAAGGCACAAGATTAAATCTATAGAAACAGCGGTAAGGAGATTGTGTTACACCAATTAAACATTTTATATTTACTAAGCATACTGTGGTACGGCACATGACCAAATATAGAAAAATGGAGTAGGAAGATTATTTTGAGCCAAAATTTGATATTCTTTAAACTTAAGTGATTTTACGGCAGTGAGCTTAAATGTGAGAGTTAGATAGCATCCGGAAGATTAAGTAAAGATAGATTTCTTGCCCTGAAAATCAGCTTTCGTCAGGGCATCAACATTCACTACTGGCATCGTTGATAAATATGCACGCATGTTTCTCTTTTTCGCGTTCTACAAACTCTGGAAGTTAAGCAGCGTCGAGTCTGGTGAATATCAGGTTCAGTAAACTTGGATGTGCAAGTGGTTTAATGGATAATGGCACGGAGTTGTTAATTGGAGAGCCACGTTTCAATTTCGGTTGGAGTCGTTGCTTACGAGAAAATACCCTTGGGAAAGCTATGAGCCCACCTTCCCCCCTCAGCTATGGGTTAATTAGTAAGACTTGTATCACTAAATCATTATTATCTCAAAAAGATTCCTATAATCTAAAAATTCTGGATTTAAATAACCTGCAAAATGGTTGATAAACCGTAAAAACGAATTGCTCAATCATATAGATCAGTAATTTTCTTCCCTTGGTTTCCTGTTAATCATTATCATCTCAAAAATTTATTACAAGCTAAAAATATTTTCTGGCGTTAAATAACCTGTAAATTGTTTATATGTGTGTGTGTCCGCATGCGCGGGCGCCTTGGAAAAATGGAGAAACTGAAAATTAGGGGAAAATAACTGACCAATATATTCTAACCCACTACTCCCCTTCATGAACAGAAAAACAAAGTTCCGAAAAGACATGCCCATCTGTTTGTGGTCAGTGCATCAGCTCCTAGGCGACATGCAGATCAGTTTATGGACAGTGCATCAGCTCCTAGGCGACATGCAGATCAGTTTATGGACAGTGCATCAGCTCCTAGGCGACATGCAGATCAGTTTATGGACAGTGCATCAGTCAGCTCCTAGGCGACATGCAGATCAGTTTATGGACAGTGCATCAGCTCCTAAGCGTCATGCCCATCGGTTTATGGTCACTGCGTCGGCTCCTACGAGGCATGGCCACCTGTTTATATCCAGTATGTCAGCTCCTACGCGCCATGCCATTCTGCTTATGGGTCCGAGCATGATCTTCTAAGCAACATGCCCATCTGTTTAAGGTCAGTACGTCAGATGCTACACGGCATGGTCATCTGTTTATGATCAGTGCGTCAGCTTCTAGCAGTTTTCCTCCCTTTGCTAAGGCCTCCGTCTCCAGTTCCGATATCCATTCACACAAGCTCGTCTGGTAAGTGGTTCGCCGCCTTCCCCTATCTCTCTTACATGCTCATCGGATCAAAGATCAAAAACTTTTCAGCGCGCCTTTGTATAGCAAATAAAAAGAACGTAATAAACAAGGTGCAGCTAAAAACAACAAAAATATTGAATCTTATCGGTGGATCAATACTGCCAATTCCAGACTGGGGTTCAATTGGCAATTCATTGCAGTTCGATGTTTCATTCACCCGATCTTTAAAAAGAGCTGATTTGAAATAAATAGTATAAGATTTTGTCTGATTAATATGTAATCACTGGGCGACAGATATAAAAACGGATCGATCCCGAAAAATATCGGATTAGTCGAAATTGCGACAATTTCCCAAGAACTAGAATCAATTGATGATTCCAACATGAATAACAATTATTTTATTCATCTCAGAATCGTTAGTATACAATATTAAATTCCTTTGTAGCATTTTTCAAGATAACAAAAATAACTTTTAGAATTGATAAAAAGTAAGAAATCTGCATGTCTTTTGTTAGTTTCCATCACTTTACCTTATCTTTTCACTCGCCTTTCTTTTCGTTTTTCTTTAACTTTCTCTCTTACCCTCTACTTTTCTTCCTCCATAGCTTCTTTTCTCTCTTTTCTTTTCTCACTTACTTCTGATTCTATAACTGTGTGGAAATTAACAGATAATTGATGGCTGTTGTATGTGTGTGTGTGTGTGTGTGTGTCCCTTTTCACAGAGTGCACATTCAGCTTAGGTAGAAATGCCGGGAAGCGACACTTTGATTCTAGTCACTCTGCTCATAGGCAAAAGCGCCAATCAACAGGTTAATGATATTACTAGCATACTACCCGTCATAAATTAAAATATTACTTTTTTAAATTATTTCTAAAAATTAAAATATTATTTTAATTTTTGACCGGCAGTATGCTAGTAAAATATTATATTAATACCTAATTAAAGTAACCTCTAACTGTACATCATTATTTTTTTTATTCCGGTTTGTACAACATGGCCACAGTCATGTTTGGCAGATCGTCGTAATGTTTACGAAGATCTGTTCCAAATTATGTAGATCGATTACCGATTTTCTTTATTGAAGGATTTTTAGCATCACTGACGAATAAAAGTTATCACAAATTTGCAGACAGTGACTCAGAAAATAAAACTGTTGATTCAATGTCACTTCTATCAAGCACTGGTAATCAACGGAATACGTTTTTAATGTATGATAATAATAAAAATACATCAATACAAAGACAATTTTTTATCCAGTGTAAGGCCCAAGAACTACTCAAGCTGTGTAAGAGGTAAATTTCATGGGGTTATGCAGAAAATATAACGGTTAACTCAACATTTAAAGGGGTCAAGATTATAGCGATTGAGAAAACATCCTGCCGGGAGTCTGTTCCACAAAGCAACAGTTCTTGGGAAGAAGCTGCCTGAGTTGAACTGATAGATAGATAGATAGATAGATAGATAGATAGATAGATAGAAGGCTCAAGAACTACTCAAGGTAGAGGGTAAAATGGTGCTGTATTAGCATAAGAAAGGGCATAAGAAAAGGTTTATGCAGGAAAGATAACGGTTGACACCACACTTGCAGAGGTCAAGATTGTAGTGAATAGGAAAACATACTTCCTGAATTCTGTTCCACAACGCAGTAGTTCTTGGGAAGAAGCTGTCCGAGTGGAACTTAGTTCTTACTAATAGTATGCGAAAAGAATGTGGATGATTCATCCTTGTGTAAATGGTATGATGGGTCCCAGTTGTAAAGGTCAGGGCTGATGGGACTAAGGAATGTAGATCATCAGAACAGATGCCTTAGAAGTAAGGAGAGGTTCGCAACGTTTTGTATGTGGGAAAAAGGTTGTAGGGTGGAAAATAATTATTCGCCCACAAGGCCCCGTAGATACTTTTTAACTCTATCAAGACGAGCAAATAAGGGCTGGGCAGCTGAAGCCCACATAAAGCAGCAATACTCCATTTTAAATCGGATCTCACTCTTGTAGTGGTATAGTATAGCAGGAGTAGTCAGATACTTACTGGTGTGGTACAATGATAGAAAGAAGACTGAAAATTACTTGGTCTGAAAAGTTATGACCTTCTTCTTTTATGTATTGTGTTTTTTCAGGAAATGTACGATCATTGTTCACCACAACATCATGTCCCTTGTAGTTCTTTGCAATGTTTGATTTTTGATTGTCCTTCCCGCACCTTGTACTGACATCCATTTACACTAGTTTATTCGGCTACTTGCTGTTTGAGTCTACTGCTATTGCTTTCAGTAAATCCTGTGAGTGTCATATTCTCGAAGCACTCTTTCCTCATTATAAGTCCTTGAATTTTCAACAGTCTCTTTCTGATTCTAATTATAAGTGTCCTTTTTTGTTTTCATTTTTCATAAGATTTCCTCATTTCACACATGCTCCATCCAATGGTATTCTCAGCATCCTTCTGTAGAATCACATATCTGTTGCCTCAAGGCTTCTCTTTCTCAGTGAGAAAATTGTAAATCATTCACTGCCATAGAGGGAATTCACATTCAACGCACCTTTCTTTGTTTCTAACGAAATTTTCTTCTTTCCTAATATTTTATTTAGCTTTTCGAAGGCATATTTCGCTATTCTCATGCGACTTCAGATTCCTGTTTCACATTTTCCACCATCTGTAAAACCATTTTTCAGATTGTTGAATTTCTATACACGTTTGATTTTGTGTTTCCAATTTGTAGGTTGCATCTTGAGCTGCCCTTTTAGCTAACATCCACCCATTTTGTCTTGATGTTTAGCTCTTTCTTCTCCTTTTTCTATACTACTTTGTTTCGGATCTGCCACAATTGGTAGTCATAAAACAAAACTCCAATGACTTTTTTTACTATATCTGGAAACGACGAAAACTGGCTTTTGATTGCAGTCAAGTGGATGTCACTTCTAGACAGTCTAGGATTAAACACTTTCACGATCTTTTTTATTCAGACATCCAATTTCAATCAAGATTACTATTCCGCCACGTACAAGAGGATTATGGAAAATCAAAAGAAGTGCGGCACACTTCGTGTTCATCAACCCAATGAACTGGTAAGCGAATTGCTTGTCTTTTATTTTGACTTTTGAAAGTTGGTTTCTAACGAAATGGGTTTTTCTTATTTTTATCTAATGGCCTCGATGCTTTTAAAAGCCAAGGTTGTTATAAACACAACATTAACGGATCAATAGTGAAATTTATTCAAGGAGAAAAAGATTGAAAACTAAAGCAGTGAGTACAGGGTATAGCGAACAAAGAGAGATAACGACAATATAAGAGAAATGAGAGAGAGAGAGAGAGAGAGAGAGTACTTTGAAAATAGACTCAGTGAAAAATATAAACGAAGATAACAGAAGAAAGAGGAGGAGTAGAGGCGGAAAACAAAGATGTAAAGGTGTGAGTACTGAAAAAGTCACAAGATCCAAAAGATAATAGTATAGAATAGCTTTTAACGAATAAGGACACGGAATAGCTTTTAACGAATAAGAGTGGTACAGAATAGGTTTTAATGAATAAGAGTGGTACGGAATAGGTTTTAATGAATAAGAATGGCTTTTAACAAAGAAGAAAAAGAAAGAACGAAAAAGCGGAATGAGAAACAGCAAAGCGGAACGTAGAAGTGAAATTTTGCTTAAATAGACGAGGGACTAAAAGGAATGAAATTATAGACACAAAGCCAATTTCGAAGTCATTTGAATTCTTAAATGAATTTTTTTCATAATTAATGTTTCTTATGTTTTCTTTCATCTTATTGTTGCTTTTTATTATACGTTTTTGGTCGACTACCTTCTTATCAACGTTAAAGTCAGCAGCATGTATCAAATGAAAGAAGTAACCGATAACAAGATTTGAACACATTCCTCCTATATTTCATTCGTTCATGAAACGTTTTAATAATTAGTTTTAAGCAATTTTTGTTTCTGTAATTATCAAATGTCGTCGGAATGTTCGAAGTCCAATAACTTAACATAAGTCGCAATTAAATATTTCCCGACGCAATTTGAATTCACATCTGGAGCGCTTACCTTAATGGATGTAAACGGCGATTATCACCCTTTGGGAAAGATGAATCCACGTGTGTCACGTGGGGGCTGATTAGTGACGTCAGTTCATAGAGTGATGAACGCCAGTTGCTATTTAGCGCAAGACATGTCTACACACGCCAGTTGGTATGTAGACAACAGAGAAGCGAAACATGACTGTCCACGGCAATTAAGTGAGCAGGGGGAAGCCACATTGTCTTACAAGGGACATAAGGGACATTACCGGTCAACCAGATTTCACGTCAAGAAATTAAAACCTTTACGAAAGTAAAACATTTACACCCCTTTCACACTGCTTGTTGTATACATATGAGATATAATTTCTCTGTATGGGATAAATTAGTGACAAATATGTATGTAGTGGAATATAAAATCTCTTTGAATAATGCACGTTTGTCATTCCTTTCTTTCAACTATTCTCTTCCGTTCATGTGTTACTATATCACAGATATAATAATGACTATAATACGGAAATGCAAGCTGGGGATGTTTTTCTTGCCTAACAATCCCATTAGTAAGATACAAGATTTTTTCATAAGCAACTCGTTTATAAGCAAAAATATTTAAATTAGACTGAATCTAAAAAGACTTCTGCTACTGATGTCTGTGTGACTTAAGTAATTGAAAATAAAAATATATATAAAAATAAACAAAAAATAAATACTAAATATGTTATTTTATACTGTATTAAAAAATTCTACCAATTCTATAATGTATATATGTAACATCATTGGTGTAGCACTACGATACACCTGACTAAAATTCGAAAAATAAATGTTTGAAAAACGAACGAAATCTGTATAAAAATCAGGCGACAAAAATCAATCAGGTTTGATCGACTGAAAATAAAAAAAAGAAAAGCCACATTGGTTTTCAGTTATTACCTATTTTTTTTCTGAGCTACTTATTAGAAAACAGAGGACGTTTTTCAAAAATGTTAAAATCAAACAAACATAACAATTTAACTATCTGATTAATGTAGTAACAGAAATGGAAATTATGACGTAGAAATTTGAAGGTGAATAGGAATAGCGAAAGAAGCCTTCCAGAAACTAAGCAAAGTATTAAGAAATCAAAAATGTTCAGGAGAAACAAAAACCGAAAGGGCATGATATTCTTTCTCCACTTGAAATATTGGCCATCTTAGTTAAGCTTGGTAAAAAGCAAGATCCGACATCTTTACCAAACAAGCAACAAGCCCCACTACAATCGATTGGAATTTCGAAAAGACTATAAGAAAAGGTTAGAATGTAAATGGAGGGCGCAGAAGAATGATGGAAAGGGCGGAAAATGAAAAAAAAAAAAAAAAAAAAAGGTATTTCAAGCAATAGAAAATGTTTCTGTACAGGTTTATTGATTCATTTCCTTCCATATAAAATTCCTGAAATCGTAAAAAATCTTTTTCGGTTGCTATTTATTTTTTAACAATTTATATATTTATTTTTCAATATTTATGATGTTTTATTTGGTGCCATTAATACTCCATGCATTCCCCATTGAAATAAAAGTTTCAAAACCGGCCAAAAAGCGTTCAGAGATGGTAATGTCTGCAGTAATTAGGACTGCTTTAGGAACGTTTTTGATAGCGAATTGCAAGGGTCGGTTTTATGCGAGGAAATGGAAATGTAACGCGCATGCTCGCGTGTACAAGCCTGCGTTTATGAATATATATATATATATATATATATATATATATATATATATATATATATATATATATATATATATGCAATATGTGTCGGTGTATTTGATATTGAAACATGTTAGAAAATGCAGTCTGGTAAATTGCAATTTTCCATCCATATAAAAGAAGCTACCAAATATTAAGCAATTTAGAGTTTTATAGATGTGGAAATGTCATGAGTTTATTGTTACTAAATATTCATAAACCCCATACGACACGATTCTGTATGGTTGTTAATAATCATATTTTTCAAATCAAATTTTAAACCAGAAAACTTGGCATTAGTGTGAAGTAAACGAAAAAAATCAAGTAAAATTTGAATTCGGCCTACCGATTACATTTTCCACCCTAGTAATCTTTTCATTATCTACACATCATACTCGGGTATATCATATAAGTACACAATATCTAAATGCAACGAGTCCCTCGAGGTCGAGCCGAAAATGATTCTGCCATATGATATTAACGAATTAATAACCAACCTAGTCTACTTCAAATTACTCCCATTAAGATTCCACACTGTTTCACTATTGACTGAGTTACTCTACGAGATAGTTCTCTGTTTACGAATAGATAGTATTGTCTCCTCTAATTGGTTGCCAAGTTATATCAAGGTCGCGAATCTGGTTCTATCAATATTCAAAAAGCTACACTAAAATAACTAGGCTCAAAAATTTAAGTAAACTCAATTGCTAGGAAAGTTTGTTCACTATGTCGTGCTAAACATTTTTAGCGCCAGAGTCTATCTTGCAGATTTATAACTCTACCATTCGTCCATGCATTGTATATTGCTGCCACATCTGGTCTGTTGCTTCTGCTATATATCTGGATATTCTTGACATAATCCAAAGAAGAATCTGCAATGTTATCTGTCCTGACCTGACATCTCGGTTTCAGTCACTTTCCTGTCGCCCTCCCCAGTGCCTTTTCAATTAATATCTTCATAATATTTTTCTGGTGAGCTACACGTCTCATGTAGGTCTCATAGCGTACAGTTTAGATTTATCTCTTTAGTACCTCGACTTCATTAATTCAAAGTTAGTACTAGATGGGCAACAAGGTCTTCTAATTTCACTGTTGTAATTGTTAGATGTAACTGTCTTCTCTCGCATTTCTCGATTGTGTGATTAAACCGAGAAATGCCTACTCAATTCCAGTTATTTATTCTTCTCAGAGAATACCATCGTTGCGATAAAAATAAATTGTCCACTTTCTTACAAAGTCACTTACCGGTCACTATGTAATGGAAAGACAACGGATTCGAGTTATAAATGTAAGGCCCAATTTCAATCTCTCTCTGGATAATTTCCGACGCGAAATATAATCAACTCTTCGAACAATCACCTGCTCCGCGGGTCGAGAGGCGCTAGATTCGACTGATGACCTCTCAAGATGGTGAATCTCTCCAATCATGCATGAATGCGTTACTGGAATTGTTTGCACTCAGTATTAATTTTGGACGAGGCAGACGGAATAATATTGAAAGGAAATGATAGAGATCTGCAGTCCAAGATAGAAATGATTTGAAATTATTATCAGAATCAGAAAGAATATCTCTTTTTCATTTTTTCCTTCTTGTTGCTGTTGTGTGATTTCAGTTCTCATCGCTAAATGTTGACGGTAGACACAGAAAGAAAACTACAAAAACTATTAGACCAGGTGGTAAAGAAAAGCAAGAAGAAAAGGCTAATTGCTAATTGCAATAAAACAGAATTTCTAGTCGTCAGCAAGAGGAATATCCCAAGATAGGAGCTACGAATTCGTTACATCAGAAAGTGCAGGTTAAAATCACTTCGTCAACTAAGAAATTTTCCAGCACTCCCTGCCACATAAGAGATTACATACTACATAACAGTTCAGCACTCTTTATGGGTGCAGCGTCGAGTGTTATAAAAGGTGGAAAATATTACACTGAAATCCGAAATTACATATGAATAGCGGAACTTCCAACCCAAAACTTAAATAAATTATTAAGAAAGAGGAAAATTTTGTCAGAAAAGAGAAAAGAGTGCTGAATAAGATAATTTCCTCATATATTAAGAGGAGACATGAAGTGACATGGATTTGATCCGATAAAGATGATAAGAATACCATGGATGCAACATGTGAACAATGAGGAAGTTTTTTAAAAGTAGGAGCGAAAAGGACACTTGTACTTAAAACAGAATTAGACTGTTGAAATTCTTAGGACACATAATAAAGAAGGGTGGCTAGGAGAACTTAACACTCACAGGACATAGAAAGCAAAACTATCAGAGCTAAAAGTCATTAAACTTGTTTAACGCGCTTGTGTAAATAGTTGACAGAACAGAGACTATGAGGTATAGTAAGGGGACAAAGATACGAAGTTGTGGAGACCTATGACTGCTTTCGTCTTGAAGGAATTCGACACATAAACGAAGAAATACTGAAAACTAGTAAGGACAGATTGACTTTTGCGGTCATTTATTATTACTCGCTTAAAATCCGCTAAAGGCGGCCATTAAACTCCATTTCAATTCATTGTTATTTATAGAATTTATATTGTAATTATTTGCAAGTAAATAAGTAAGGATAACTGCTATTTAATTAATTGACAACGAACAAAAGAAGACACGAACCGAATACACTGTAATGATGCAAACAGGCCATGTAAGACTTATAAATTTCTAGAAAAGAAATAATATTCAATGTATTTTTATAAAAGTAGAAATATAAAAAGTCCATTCTCCGACACAATCCATATAATTTCGATTATGTGAAGATCATCATTTTAGGCATGCCAATCTTGCCACTGCAATATATTCACCTTGAAGAAGCCTGTTTTTTGAGCACGATGTATTAGCGGGGGGGGAGGGGGCTCCGACATGTTGGAATATTTCAGCGTTGCTCTAAAAAGCAAATGCTAATAGGTGAGATTTTAATAAATAAAGTATTGCATTTTTCGCTGTTCAGTATTCCAACGATTTTTATCAGTTTTCCTGCACATTGGACAGGGTACCTCGATATTCTAAGCTTTCTTACACTATTATTCACTCAATACAAGGTCCAATAACGTCTCAGGATAGAGGATTAGTGAATGGGTTCTTTTATGAATTGTAAATTTGAGGATATTTAGGGTGGATAACGATTGACACTAGATTTGAAAAGGTTGGTATTTCTCTCAGATGTTAGTTCCACAATGCAACAGCCCTTGGGAAGAAACTTTCTGCATGGAACTTCTTTCTTACAAATGGAATATGAAGAAAATAAGAATGGTTCACACTGTGTACGTGAAATGGCGATAGTAGCGATAGGCTTGCGACGTTGGGGAAAAGAGGTTTAAGGTGGAAATAATTCATCGCCTACAAGGGTTCGTAAACGATACTAATAACTTTCAAAGCTGGAAAGTGAACGCTGAACAACCCAGATATGACAACAACACTCCATTTCTAAAATGATCTGACTATTATAAAATTAAAGAATGGCAGAGAGTGTCAATAACAGTTAAGCTCTTTTCATGTCGAATCCTTCTTTGTCACATTTCGGTGAACTTTTTCCTATTTTCCAAAATCATTTTTCCCATTATGAAATTTAAATCAGCTACACTAAAATAATTAGTTGAAGGATCAAAAATTTAAGCGGGAAAGTTGGTTCACCGTATCGTGCTAAACGATGTTTCTGGCCAGAATCTATCTTGTATATTTAAAACTCTACTATTCGTCTGTGCATCAGATATTGCTACTACATCAGGTCTGTTGCTTCTGCTATACATCTGGAGATCCTTGACATAATCGAAAGAAGAATTTACAAAGTTATCTGTTCTGACAACATCTCGCTTATAGTCACTTTTCCGCCGCCGCCTTTCTCAGTGCCTTTTATATTAACAACGTCATAACAATTTTTATAATAAACTTTCCTCGTACCTCGAATTCATTAATTTAAGTGTAGTACTCGATTGGCAGCTAGGTCTCATAATTTCACTGTTGAAATTGCGATATATAACCGTTTTTTCTCGCACTTCTCGTTTATGGAACTATCTTTGGTTTTTCGCTTTCCTCTCAACTATGATCTTCAAAAAACTTAAATGCAAGGTCGACAATTATGAAATAAGATATCATATTTTTGTCGGATGATCGGCGATTAGACCGACTCACCCTCCCCTCATCAAACGGGAGAAGAATGACTATTAACAACCCTGTAGGACGAACGATAAGACCTACCAAAATTTGGAGCGAACAAAAGAGTCAACGGGCAGCTAAATAAAAGGTGATATTTCGATGAAGGCATCATGATGATGATACAAAATCACTCCATTAACCGTGTCTCCCATGAAAAAATCATGGCAATTGGGAGTAACCGAAAACAATGTAAAATGAATCGCTTCTTTAAAATTCCTGGAAAGGAGAGACGTCCTCATCCAGCGACTAACTGCAATAAACACAAAATCGTAATTCAACCATAGAAAGATAGCCCACTATAACAATGTAGGAAGTTAGCCGCCAAACTAAAATTGGAAAGGTTAAATATCAATATTCCGAGAGCATTTTAAAATAGATGGAAAAATAATGGACACTCCACTAACGACGAACGGAGAATCATATATATATATATATATATATATATATATATATATATATATATATATATATATACAAAGAGAAAAAGAAAATACAAGGTCTACCTGAAAAGTAACGGCGCTGAGTGTGTTGTGTGAGCTATGAGCGAAAGTGGGATAAGCGGATTGTGCTATCATTTAACATAATATCTTGTGAATATATAATTGTAATTTTATTTTCCTCAAGATCAAGGAGATCATCAAGGAGACATGTTTTAAATAAATAAACAAGCTTGATTTATAGGGAAAAGATATTAGAGAATTCTATAGCAGTTACCAGGATTTATTATTGGGTGACTTAATAAACACGGAAGGCACTGTGTTGATGATGAACTGAAGTGGGGACTGAAACAACTGTTAAATAAAGTAGATAAAAGGAAAGCAAGAAGAAAAGACTATTAATTGTAAGAAAACAGAATGCTTGGTTATCAGTAAGCTGTGTAAGTTATGTCTTGATGAAGATAAAATCAAGCAGTTACAGGAATTTAACTATCCGGGTATCTTTTTCACAGATCACAGAAAATGTGACACAGAAATCCAAATAAATAGCAAAAGATGCCTTTCAAAATCTAAACAAAATATTAAGAAATGGGAAATTTAATTTTATTCACAATTATTTCTATTTTGTTTCAAGCTTCCCGGTGTTTAGTTAAACTCACGCAGAAGGGAATAATTTTCCACGACAACAATGATTGGTCTAACAGGCGATGAAATCTCCATTGTTATGAAGCTGCTTCTCTTTTTTCCGGTTTCCTTCGACAAGAGATCTTGTGCTTCCGTGCCAGCTTGACAGATGCGTGTTTCTTATGACAGTGCTTGATTACACACAGAAAATGTGTTCCTTTCAAGATAGCCTTCTATCAATTGGGCACCAGTTCTTTGTATAGTCCTGTTAATAGAAAGATTTTTGGAAGATGATAATCCTCGATTTTCACTACGAAAACTCTTAATGAGTTTAATTCTGTTGACTGAACATTTATGATACATTCTCTGATTGAAAATTCTTTAAGCATTTTTGCAAAGGTCATTTGGGTTGGCATGCAATAATTACGGGTAATTTTCTTATTCTGTTTTTTCCAAAAATTTTTACCTCTTTGCCAAAAACCTTTAATTTCTTTAGGTGTCACTTTGCAGTTTGCTAAAATGAGCGCATACACTCTGATAAATTTGGTCTTTATTATTATTTTGTAGTCATTGACTTTTTCTGATTTAAGTGTTGTACTTCTCTTGTAATTTTGCTAATTTTAGTGCTTGTACTTTGATGATTTTAGAGCTTGTAATTTTACTTATTTTAGTTATTGGACGTTTCTGCGTGTACTTTTGCCGATTTTAGTACGGCTGCGATTTGAATGGGCTCATTTCTTTCTCTGACGTCAGTGAACAAAAAAAGAACACTATTTCTTATCACTGTTTATATTTCGTAGATACACGTCTAAACAAACAAAACAAAGTAAAAAAAAAATAAAAAATAAAGATAAGCTGAATTAAAACCAAAAAGGATAAGGCCGCTTTTTACTTTTATCGAATTAACGTATTTAGATAAATGATCCTTTCTTTGCATCTACACATAAAATCAAAGACGAAAATACAGAGTAAGCGTAAATCCCAAGACAATCTATATTTATTGGAATAAAGAAACTAATGTACCGTAAAAGAATGCAGAATTTGATGCTGCAAATCATCCATAAAAATGTTCTAACGTAAGCCCGAGCATGCGTGTTGAAAAATATAAACAAAGTATTAAAAAAATGAAGATGGAAAAAAACTGACGAGTCTCTCTTGAACGGCCATTTTAAAAGCTATGGAGAAAATGGTTCTATCTAATCGTCTTTCAACAACAACAAATGCATAGATCCGATTTGCCAAATGACTCAGAAAACATCGCACGACGAAAAATAGTTCTGCTGCCGTGTTCATGCAGGCAGAATATAGTGCTTTAAAATGGCGTCTTTTATCTTTCATCGCACTTATAAGAGCAAATGATCTATGTCAGACGCGTAAGATTGTTTTCTTCATCTCTCACTATTTACAGATTTTTATCTTTAACTGAATGTATGAATTTTTTATGTATGTATCTAGAATTATAGAATTTTTTCATTTTCTAAACGCATTGTGACTGTGTTCATAGTTGATGTTTTTCTTTTTTTATTACTAGTGTTCCATTATTTTTAGTCTTTTTTACATATGGATGAGGCTATTATCCCTGTATTTTGTACAAGTCTGTTGTGGATGGGTTTGGTAGATTTTTGTGCGTATTTAAATGGATCCAAATTGGGCTACGGTCAGAGAGGTGTAAACTGAGTCTTCTCGATAGGCATGTAGTGTTATGTCCAATAAAATTATTCATGAGTTTGGTTTGATCAGGGGCATGTGAATTCATATTCTTATAGTTAACGCGTATTTGGTTTTTATAAAAAATGTCAATGTTATTGTTTTTGTCTGTATGTTTAGTATTGCTATTAGCTACTTTAGAAAGAAATAATCTGATCTGGTGATGGATGAAGTAGTTCGGAAAACCATTGTTAACTAGCGTCTCTTTCACATTATTGATTTCTTTAAGGTAAAGGGGGGGAGAGGATGAATTCTTGTTTGTTCTCTTGACAAAATGTTTTACAAACGCCTATTTTAAGGCAGTAAGAGTTTAAATGTCTTAAATGAGTTTAAATGATGTATAAATGTCTTACTATTATGACACTATGTAACACTGGTAACGGAAAAGGATTAATTTAAAATATGAAATGGAACAGAGAGGGTTAAATGCACGAGATGACATATAAATTTATAACTAAAGCGCAAGTGGCGAAAACATGCCTCATGATTACCAAGCGAAAGAAGGGGTCAGTCGTTATAATGTTTGATAATTTTGAGGACAAAAATCAAGCGAAATTGTAAACAAGTCAAGAAATAGGATTTCATCCTGCGTTGAAGGAATTTAGATAATAAACCTGAAAATGTGAGGTTCATGGGTACCATTAAGCGAACAAGCTGATAGCTTAAACAAGACCAGTAGTTGAAAATTAAAAAGATAATTACAATTAATAAATAAAAGTTAAGACTGCGGTTTGAACGTTAACGTTGTCAAAAAGATAGCCGAGGTGGCAGAGTTAGATGAGATACCAGGAAAGAAGGAGAAATTATCTCCACCCATTTTGAAGTAATGATGTGAGGCATACTGGAATCAGTTAAATGGGCGGGCCAGTACCTGCAACCACTACCTGTAGGAGGAGAGGATCTCCCAGATAATTAATATTACAAATCAGATAACAAAGGACTTTGTTTAAATCAATACAGAAACCTAGGGAAACCCAAAATCCCAAACATCGTCAGCCCCATTCCGATTTTGAGTCAAAGTCAATATAAGCAAGTGACCAAATAGTTGCAGTTGGAGACAGAAACAACAAGAGACACAGACGAGACAGTGGCGGACGAAGGAGCTGCTGAAAACCACGTGACCTGTTACCTAGAGAATTCCCAAGTTTGAGACGTGTTCCAGGCAAAGTAACACTATAGAGATTTTAGTGAGAAGGGTTTTTGATATATAAAGAACTACATAACCCAAATTGAAAAATAATAGCTAGAATAAACTACAACAATCAACCCCAAAATTGAATAAATAGCTTTATTTTCCCAAACCAAAACAAAACTATTAAATAAGCGACAAAAACAAATTTTTACTACGTTAATAAAAACATCGATTAAAATAAAAATAATAAATAATAAATAAATATATAAGATAAGAAATAAAAAATAAATAAATAAAAAAATAAAAACAAGCAAAATAATTTAACCCAAATAAATAAATAAATAAACGACTTCCGGTAAAATAACCGCCAAAATAGACTACCGACAATGCACCACTGACCCGTATATATAAATAGCCGAGAAAAATAACAGCACTCGTGGCCTGACGATTGCATGAAACAGACTGTCGCCTCTAAGTGCTGACTTCTATGTTCACTTTTATATTTACACACGCTCTATCTCTGATATTGAGCACTTTATCTCATAAATATAGCACATCTTAAGACTATATTTCTTCATATATATATATATATATATATATATATATATAATTAAGACCTAACGGTTAGTTTGTTTTGTTCAGACAACGGCTGTGGTGATTTTATAAATATGGTCAGCAAACTTTCAAATAAAAGTTTGAATGGCACCCGCGTAAAACAGAAATTCCGAAATCGATCTTTATGTATACAAGCTGACACGCGTTAACTCCCTTCTCTTCAACGGTTACTGACATATAAAATGATAAATAATAGAACTGATAGATCTCACAGAGAAAAACTCGCAGCTGCTCTCGAAAATGACCACCAATCAGTTGTTAACTAGTTGAAATCGACTGTAAATTTTAACGCCTCCAAAACAAAACTGCTATCTTTTAATCACCATAGAGAACTATTTTTGCCCTCTCTTAGTATAGCTCATGCTAAACTCCAGTAGAGCAACTCATTCAACCTTCTTGGTTATCTGCTATGAAATTTGGTTCACTGTGTTGTGCCCGACAAATTTTATCGACAGAAACCATCTTGCACATTTTTAAATCTACCATTCGTCCATGTATGGAATAGCGTTGCTATATATGATCTGGTGTTCCGGCTCTATATATCGAATTTCTCGACAAAATTCAAAGGAGGATATGTAATATAAACGGTCCTGGCCTCACATCTCGACCTCATCACTTTCCCACCGTCGTGATGTGATTTCCTTCAGTCTTTTCTATAAACATTTACGTGACAATTGTTCTAATGAGCTCTCCTCAATGGTACTTGAACCGCATAAATTTAACCGTAGTACCAGATTGGTAACTAGGACTCATTGTTTTTATTTTTATTGTTGAAATAACAAAAGATTTAACCGTAAGTTCTATCCTAATAGTTTCTTTTCTCGCACTTGGAACTCTCTTCTGGTTTCTTGCTTCGCTATCAAGTACGATCTTCAAATATTTAAGTGTAACCTAAATCACCATCTTCTGTCTTCGTGCCTCTTATTCTTTCATTGTCCTTTCTCCTTTCTTCTCACTCTCTTTCAATCCATTGCATCTCATTGCGTTCAGTCAGTTTGCACATGGTGTGATGTTCATGCTTTCCAGTTTTACAAAGTTGTGTGCTCAGTTTGCACAATGAAGACAAATTAGTTCACATCTTACATGGAGTTACTTTTCCCGTCAGGTAATTTAATGAGTTTCCCTCCAATAAAACCATTGTAATTCTTACTGAATAGTTGTATTCTGTGACTATTTCACTTCGTGTGAACATTTAAAATATCCTTTAACAATTAGGAGTGAACAATTATTTCTTTGGTTCTTTTAAA
Source organism: Acanthosepion lycidas (assembly GCA_963932145.1). Classification (NCBI taxonomy): domain Eukaryota; kingdom Metazoa; phylum Mollusca; class Cephalopoda; order Sepiida; family Sepiidae; genus Acanthosepion; species Acanthosepion lycidas. Next base: position 34,250,390 of record OZ010594.1, on the reverse strand, counting down.
CATTTTAGAAGCCTTTCTGGCCACTGAATTTTACTATCACTTCTCAGTCATTATATTTTGCTGAAATGTTTTGCCATAGAACTATGGAACCCTGATATTGATTTGTAAATCTCTGTACAATTTTCCTCCATTTATACTGACTTTCTTGAGAAACATTTACAACACAAATATGGCTTTACAAATTTGCTTCTTGATTGAATATATATTTTGATTATTTATATGCTTCATGTAAAAAAAATAATTTTAATTTAAAATTTTAAGAAAAATTCTAAATGAAAATCACTGCTTAATCTGTGATTTTCATTTAGATTTTTTCTTTGCTTTTGAGTATCAAACGATGTTCTTCTTTATTTCTGAAATGTCTTCGTGATGGAAACAAATTAAAATCTGTTGGTGCCAAATAAGGTAAATATGGCAAATGTGAAAGAATCTCTCATACTCACTATTTTCCTGAGTATATTCTGCAGACTGTCTTTGTATTGTCATACTGGAGAATAACACCTTTTCTATTTACCAAAACAAGATACTTACGGCCTAATGTTTCGTTTTCCCAATCAAGTTACTGACTGTAAACGCCTGCAGTGACGGTCCTTCCATATTCCAATGGCTCATAATGGACGACACATTTCATATTCAGACATTAAGCAAGGAATTCTGGAGATGGAGCCATGGTCTTGCTTTTGACACTAGTTTCTTATTTTGCGATAACCAATATGTTAATATTCAAAAATAATATTTTTCTTTGATAACCAATAATGTTTATTCTTCTGTTGCCAACTTTTACTTTCTTTTAAGATTTTGATATTTGTTGTTTTTTGCTGTTTTTGATATTTTTAAAAAGATCATATATATACGATAGTCGATGGCGAGAGTCGGCAGCGAAAAATAAGCTATTTTAAACACAGCACCGCTCATGGTTAAAACATAAAATGCATGATCGACATGGCTTTTGACAACGACCTCAGTAGTAGAATTCTGTGGAGTCATCCACCGTGGGACATTTGCGTTTTTGTTTAGCCTCTACGGATCGCTGGACACTATTCTCTTCATAGCTCCTACAAAATCAGCAGCTCTCACAACATTCGATTCCGGGCAACCGCATCCCAGTTCGCAACATTGAATGAAAATCCATCATGGACGTTTTACATCCTCTTTTCATAAGTTTCTTGAATGCGCTTGTGGCTTTTTCTATTCTACTTCGCAAGTCCTCATCCAAAGATAGGGTCTATGTTATGGCGGGTTCTAAGTAAACAAACTTATGTACTGATTTCAGAGATTCACCACCAAGTTTTATCTCTAGTGGTGAGTTTGTTTCTAGTCCTATTACCTCAGTTTTTCAGCTGATTGACACCCGAATAGATTACATGCTTCCGCTAGATGATTGGCTAGGCGTTGAAACTCGATTTCACTGTGCGCGTCTATTGCAGCATCATCAATGAAAAGTAATTCTATAATCAACATTGCAGTCGTCAGTCGTTTCGACTTCAATTTTTTCACATTGAAAAGAGATCCATCGAACCAATTGTATGCAGATTGTTCGGAAAGTAATTACGTTTTACCAGAAAGGATATAAAAACAAATGTAAGTTAAATCTATTTAAGTATTACTTATTAACGAATAACATTAGATTCATTTTCCATGACCAGAGCCCAACATGAAAGCAAATGTTTGATTGCAAGTTTAAATAAATATGGTTTGTTCGCAAATATATTTTTTAAAAGATTCCTTATTACTAAACGGCCTGCCATTTAACACAAATGAAAATCTGTTGGTGATAAATCTGGTGAGTATGGAGAATATGAAAACTTCCTCATTCTAAGAAACTTATATTTTCTTGAATTTTTTTTTGCAGACTCCGTTTACATTGTCATGCTGGAGAACAACTTTTCTAGTTACCAAAGCAGGACACTTACGATGTAATACTTTGTTTATGCGATCAAGTTGTTGTTAGTAAACGTCTACAGTGATGGTCCTTCCATGTTCCTTCGGATCGTAATGAATGACACCTTTCATATTTCGCCAGACGCAAAGCAAGAAAGTGTTTTAGTCTTGCTGGTACGTGTTTGTTATTTTGCGTTTTCTGTTGATATTCAAAGCCCATTTTGCATTATCTGTAACAATGCGACACATTCTTGGTATAAAAAAAGAGTGCTGGAGATGGTGAACCTCTGTGTTCGGTTCTAAATTAGTAGTTGGGAACCATCAATTTAGGTTTCTGAAGCCTAAATTGTTGAGACCCAACAAATATGCTATGTATTACGATTACTGTGGAATGGTAATGTTAGGAGGCGGGGGTTTGTTGAGCAAGCATAAATGTAAGAAAATGATATTTGGATGCAAATCCATCTATAGTCTTCTCTATCCAAATCAACGTTGAAATCAGTCCGTAAAGATTGTTTTTATTTTTCTCTGATCATTCCACCCCAAACAAAGGCGATAAAGCCACTAAGACGCAAGGAGTTACTGATCGTGAAAAAGAATGAAAAGACTTTAGAAGGAACCGGAAACCTAATCCTAAACTGGAAACAAACTTCTACTCCTGCTCAAAAAACCAGGATGAAGTGTGACCCATAGGATAGGCGATCCCTCGAGACATAGTGTTACAGTTGTAAATGGTATTATTAAAATATAATTTCTATGTTGATGGCTGCATGTTTTTGTTCATGTGACTTAGAAATAATGTTTATATAAAACTTGTCATTTAAACTAATTAAAAGGTTTTAAATAAATTTCATTTAAATAATGACAAAAAATTTACTTGCTTTAATCGTAAAAGATCATCTGATTTATGTGAAGGAATATTTAAAATTCTTGCAATTTATCACTTAGCATACAAAATACAAGAAATTTGATGAAATTTGATAATAATCTGGAAGAAATATTTCAAGATATTTTAATATTAGGAAGTACTGAAATAGACATATTGTCATTGAGATAAAATATCCGTATTTTTCGTACGAATTTATGCGTAAATCCTTAAGCATTACATATTTTATCACTTTAAACGTTATTTTTAGTAGATACCCGTATTTGAGTAGACGTTCTGTTTATCTATTAAACAGTATAAGTATTTATTTTCAACTACCGATCTGAATATTAGAGAAATCTTATTAGAGAAAAATATGCACCCTCTGGTAGGATTCGAACTTGAGTCCCTCCCCCCGGCATACGAAACTGAGCAGATCTAAAGACGGTTTCTTCTGTTAGGGGAGAGCGCATCTTTTTCCTTAATGAGACTGCGCACTAATATTCTGGACAGTAGATAATAAAATGAGTATACTGTTTAATAAATAAACGGAGAGTCTACTCAACAATGTGGGTATTCACTAAAAATCCTTAAGTGAAACTGAAAAACTTTACGGGAGAAAAATAACTTTCAGTCTTTTTAACTGGGCGCTCCAAGAATAAAATGATATAAAGATAAAACATATTTGTTCAATGTAAATCTGTGTGAAAATTCCTTGTCTCGAAAATTCAGACAGAAAATATCCTTTGATTTGTTCTGGAGACTATTTGCCAATAAATATTTTTCCTTTTTGACTCGAACTCGAATAACTCTCTAAATTCACTTCTCTTGCAATGCCTCGCTGTCAGGCAATGGTTAGCTAATATCTATAGCTAATCTCGCAGAACATTACTACTATAGCTAGGTTCTAACCTAACCTCACACTTCAAATTTCCGGCCTTGTGCCAGGTCAAGCTTGGTCAATAGCTAGAGCAAAATTTTACTTTTAAATGCCTGTCTAATGGTTAACAAGCTCTACTCGTAGATTATCCAAACTTTAATGTCTTTGATCCTCAATGTTTTACACTTGTGGTCTTGTGCGGTAGAAAGCGCATAGTAAAAGTTCATAAAGTAATGTATTTATAAAAACATTTCGTTAATTCCTTTTTAAATAATATTTATTTCTACGTTTTATACCATCAACACTATCAACATCGCGTAGTGTCTCTTATCAGGTTATTAATTTAGACGGGAAAGTAGCAAGACTTAGCATTAAGGGGAAATTTAAAGACGCCAAACAAAAGGTATAAGAGACCAAAACTTAACATCCTCTCTTCCATCAAGGCAAATTGGAATTCTCTTTTTCTCTTTTACTTTTCTTGTTATCAATTTGACGACGTCAATCTCAAACAAAAAATCGATAATACTTTTTAGGCTCTATTTTTTTTTTTCTTTTCTTTCTTCACTCTTTCCTTCCTTCCCTTTTTTATTCTTTGCAGATTTTTTTTTTCATGTTCTAAATGTTTTCAACTTGTTTATTATTTATTTTCGCTCTTTTTCTTTTGTTCTCCTTTATTTTTCTACATAGTTGTCTTTCTTTCCTTTCTTTTCGTTTTCTTCGCTTTCTTATATTTTTAATTTATTCTTGTTTCACTTTTCCTTTTTTTGTTCATTTTTGTTTTTTTTTTCCTTCCTCATTTTTCTTTCTTACTTTTCCTTCCTTTTTTGTCTTACTTTTTCTTTCTTTATTTTCTTCCTTTCTTTCATTGCTGTTTTCTGCCTTCTCTCTATTTTTTGCTTTTTTCTTCTTTTTCTTTAATTCTTTTGCTTTCTTTTTGCTTTTTGTTTTTTTACTCTACATTTTTCTTTTCTCTGGTTGGCTGATTAGTCAATGAATGACAAATCTTTCTTACAGTTACTATTACCAATGAACCCTTGAAATTTAAAGCTCCCAGCGTGAGGTTATTTTTTGTTGCATAATGAGAACATGTTGATATTTTAAAAGACCATTTTTGTATGGCACAAGATCACAGTATTGAGACATAAAGAGAGAAGAAGAAAAAAACAATACACAAATATAATAATCTGTAAGGTTACCTTACTTCTATTACTTTACAGACAGCACCCAGTGAAAGCGTTTATATAAAATGACGTATAATTTCCGCGCCTGGCAAGAAGGATAGAGAGGATTCATTTTAGGTGTCTTTTTTTTTGGGGGGGGGGGTATTTCGACACCATCTGAATAATTATTGTCAACGTATCATCTAGAATCATGACAAGTTTAAAAAAGCTACAAACGCTACTAGACGTAATTTTGACATTTTGCCCTTACAGAAAACAAAACAAATTATATATATATATATATATATATATATATATATATATATATATATATATATATATATATATATATTACTCTCTTTACATATACATATATATATATATATATATATATATATATATATATATATATATATATATATACTCTTTTTACTAATTTCACCTTTTGACAAAAAATAATATTTGCCAAGAAGGAGGGCTTAATTAGAAAAGAGCTCAATACAATTTTTAAAAAAAACGAATATATGGATGGCAATATAAGGCCTAAAATATTTGAAACACCGACCTTTACTCTACCATCATTTCAACCAGAGGGGTATCATCAGCCTATTTTTAATAATGCCTAATAATACCGCTCTGGTAGAAACCTTGTAAAGCTCAGTGTTTGAAATATATTATATCTCATACATACATACATACATATATATGTATGTATATATATATATATATATATATATATATATATATATATATATATATATATATATATAGAGAGAGAGAGAGAGAGACAGATACTACTAGATTGGTAGCAAGGTCTCATCATTTTACAATTGAAATATCTACATGTAACCGGAAGTTCTATGCTAATGGTTCCTTTTATCACACTTCTCTCTTGTAGAGCTCAGTTTTGGTTTATAGCTTCCCAGTCAACTTTGATCTTAAAAAATTAAATGCAATATCACTTGTTATATTCTTAATAAAATAATATTTAAAAAAACAAATTACCATTTAAGCACTAATTTATTAAAACAAAGCAGTGAACATCTACTTATGTACGCATGTATACCTGTATACGTGTGTGAATAGATGTGCACAGACATGTGAGCTTAAATTCAAACAATAATAATTACATTTAAATATAAATCTACCGCATTACAGTTAATATTTATGATACCACCAAACTAAATTAAAAAACGAAATAATAGCCCAATGAATATATATATTTTTTTTTTTTTTTTTCAAAAATTAATATTTTGTTATACTTATAAGCTCCATTTGTTAAGACAATTTAAAATCTTTTCCGCCATCAATTGTTATACAAGTTAAAATCATTTATTAAGAGAAATATAGAAGTCTCTGAATTTTAATTACTTCAGTCTTAACAGTCTCTGTAAATCCCAAACTTATCCTTGGGGATGATTCTCTTGCCAATACAATTCAAATGCACACACTGAAGGCAACAGTCACAGACTACAGTACACGTTGTTCAAGTCCTGCCTACACAGCTCACATAATTACTGCGCTGACGATCTCAAATATAATATATTCTTAGTTCTAAAACACTATTCATATTTGCCGACAAAAAAAAACCTTAGTGTCTATTTTACCGGGATTGGTAAAATAATCTATTCGATAAACAAAAAAGAAGGATACTGACATTCAGAGAATTTAAAATTATTATTACTTGGTTACTTTGTTTAATTGGTACGTGACATAAACAATAATAGTCAATGCATTATTTAATTAAATTAATCGTAAATAATCATCAGCGCCTTTTTATAGTCATCTGTTAATTATATTATTGCCAACGAAGTTTGATTTTTTTTACATTTATATAAGTATCGAAGCAATCGTTCTAAATAACGCAGTTAATCGAAATAAGTGCTGCGAATTTTGTTGCAATAAAAATTCATAGAGCGAAGTTAATAATGCAAGGGAGAATACTCTTGCCACACTAAATCTGAATCGAGTAACTGCGATAATTTGATGTTTTTAGTCAGATGACTTTAAGTCCGTTCCAAGGGTAAATTGTGCTGATAATGTGGATTGGAAGATTGTGTTCCGCCACACATTTTTAACATTGACCTGCACGTTTGTCCCAGAGAACAATGTTTGAATTTACATCTTATATGTAGACTCCAGCCTTGTCTTCAACTATCTTAATTACAAAAATCCCCACAGCATAGTTATTGAGGGACTTCTTTTGATGTGTCGTGTCCCTTCAGGACGTAGGTGATCATGGCTCTCCACTTCCCTTGTAGCTCTCAATAAGTTACTGTATTTATAATATTTTCTTCTTTATTTATATTTCTACGCTTAGCTTAGTTTGGCTTAAGGTTGTAGAAATGGGGCGCATGTGAAAATTGTACTTGCTGCATGATCTGTGAGGTTCTTTACTTGCTAGGAGCGGAGTTATAGGTGAAATTTCCGGCGAGACACGGAAAACGTGGAGTAACTTGTCAGATAAACAGATTGAACAAGGTTGAACTTCTGTAAGATGATTTTTAACAGCAAATGAACAATTTTTAATGGCGTGCATAGCTGAATACCTTCTCTCTCTCTCTCTCTCTCTCTCTCTCTCTCTCTCTCTCTCTCTCTCTCTCTCACGCTCACTTTGAACCAGGTCACTTCAAAATTTGGTTGACAATGGTCCTCCACAGTTTCCTGTATTTTGCTTCTCTCAGTAATTCTTGTTCTTTTACAACTCGACTTTATCTTTGCTCCACTATCCATTTGCAAAATCTTGTAAAGTAGATTACCCACAGCTTTCTTTAGCTTACCTTTCTTTCAATTTGCTTTTGCTTTTCGTTGTTTTTAATGCTATGTCCATTTTGGACGTAAGCGATCATGGTCCTCCACAGGTTCCTTTCGTTTATTATTTGTGAATGACCATGACTTCGTGAAAAAGATAGTGGAGTGATTTCTTGTTGCTTTCTCCATGGTTTGAAATTCAGGGTTTTTCTTTTCTTTTTTTCTTTTTTTTTTTTTTTTTCTCGAAGAGTTTCCACTCAAAGCTAAAGATCCCAAACCAGCTGTTTAACCCATAGTTATGAAGGAAGATACGGATTCATGCCTTTTCGAAGAGCACTAGTGCAAAAGTGAATGCAACAGATTAATCCGGAATTTGAACCCAACTCGAATATTCAACTTTCTGCACCAATATACGAAACACTAAGCACTTAGAAGTCAAGTGATTTTTATTTATACATTTTCAATTTAGTTAATATTGCCATTGATAGAAAGAAAGAAAGAAAGAAAGAAAGAAAGAAAGAAAGAAAGAAAGAAAGAAAGGGAATGTAAAAATAGGAAAAGGGGAAAACTAAAGAAAACTAAATGTATTCGCAAGAATAGAAATTATATTGAAAAATAAATATATGCGTCACCTTACGTATTTAATATTAATATAGTGTTGAATCAATAAATTCAGAGCCTGAAATGTAGTTTTATGAGCTTGTGTGTTATCCCACTTCTCTTTCCTTATCAAAAACCGTCGCTAGTGTCGCTCCTTAAGCCTATACGAAATGATATTATCACTGATTCTCCTTCCTCTTTTAACCTAAGATGCAGTCGCACGTGGGGGAAAAGGGTTCCCCACTGGGACACGTTCATATTCAATGTCATACTTTTCTCTTGTGACTTTTTGTACTCATTTCACTACACAAAATTAATAGACACAAACACACATTAAACGCTTTTTACGAAACTAATATTTAAAGGTATTTTTCATTTATTGTTATTGTAATAATTTTTTTTTTTTTTTTTTGATAATACATTCATTGTCGTTTGTTTTATATTGTTTTGTGTTATTCATTTATTACTCAGACTCACATTCGAGATACAATAATTGTTACGGGAAAACTATACCAAGAAACACGTGTTTCCTGCATAAACACAAAAATCATTTCAAAACAAGCTAAACCTTGATCTGAAATGGCCATTGTACTATGTTCAATCAATCAATGCTACTAATGAAAAACAAAGCATTGATCAGGATGAAGAGTAAGGAAGGTTATGTTGGAAAATAAAGAAATGCTTTTTAGTTACGGACTTACTCATGTATCTGCGTAAAAATATTTAACAATGAAAATACTTTCTCCGAATTAACACAATTTCAGACGATTTGCTACTACTAATTAATACTACCATCACCATGACGACCAGAGAAGCAACATAGTTTAAAGAATTGGAGGAGTGGGGATAATAATATAACTTAATATTCGTTGCATACCGAATATTAAATCATAAATGTCAGTGGTTAAAAATGCATCTGTAAAACAAACTCCCTTGACCTAAGATCGGAGTTCATGACTCGCTTTATTACAACTTCACACAGCTTCTTTAAAAAATCGGTCGGGATTGAACCTCGAACGGATCAAAAGTTCATAAAAAAGAAATTACTTCATCTTAAACTTCAAAAACTCATTCTGTATTCCTACTTCTGTGGTAGAACTACTACATGGTGACCTCGAGTCACGTTTTATTCATACTGTTTAGCCTTATTGACGAATCAACGCAGAATTGATACCGTGAATACAACAAAGTACAAACTAACAACTTCCACAGGGAAATAAAACACTTAAAAAAATACCTTGTTAATAATACCAAAGGGGAAGACTAACTCATCGTGTTAGTAATGAACAAGAAGACATGACATAATTTGGGAGAGAAAATATATACACGTGTTTTTCATACGACTTTATTTGCCGGAACTAAAAATATACAAAAAAGGAAAACAAATTGCGTGGTTACAAGCAGATCACGTGAAATGCTTGTCGCGTACTGATATCAAGTAGTGTGGAGATGAGGTTTACAGCCACATCACTACTTGACCAAAGAACTACTTCAGTTGATACTGTTGTGCGTGAAAATATGCTATTGGTTTCATTTACAAAGCGAATAGCTATCAAGCATAAACATATAAAAAAAAGTTCAAATAAACCACAAAAGTCTTCATATAGAAACATTTGATTATATATAATATATATTATATGAAATGTTCATACAAGGTACATGTGTTTCTTTGTAAAGGGCTAGATATCCGAAATGAAATATAATGTTTGGTACTTATCTTGTGTTCATTGTCATGAGCCTGAATATGTACGTCTTTCTAGTTTGACTGTCAAGAACTAAAGAGGATGTTTGACTTTTGCGCCTAACACTTCATGTGACTATATCTATTTTTAGCCTTTTAAGGGTTAGTCAAAGGGAGATAACTTTTTGTCTCGTTACAAACCTCCCTGTCACGTAGGGGAATCCAGTAATAATAGTGATATTGGTTGTCTCTTTTCCCAAAGAAACTTTTCTACCTACTTTAGTATGACTAACTTATCATTCCAGATTATGTTTTTTGTATCCACTCTCATTATTTTGTCGCTATGTGGTCGCTTTTCAGTTATTATTTGCTTCAATGCTTATTACTTGTAGGTTCAACGTGTGGTTTTTAACCTATCTATTGATACCGTTGATACTATCTCATTATTCGTTTTAATTACAAAATATTTATCAGTTCTACGTAACACTTGGAAGGGACCAGTGTAAGGTGCTTCCAAAGGTTTGCAAACTCTGTCCCCCCCCCTCTTAGCCATACACTTTTATATGTCTTAAACTTGTATGAAATGTATTGACGTGATTTATTTACGGAGCTATAATATTTGCCTGTTGACTGTAAGGAATACAAAGTACGTTGTAATTCCTTAGAAAACATCTGAGTGTTTATGTCATCGTTAGTATCGTCTACTAGCAATTGAGGAATCATTATATGTCTGTAACTGCAAAGAATGGTGAAGTATTAGAAGAACTACGTGCGGCACAGATAGCCATTATTGGGAGGGCGTCAAGCTATGATTCCTTTCTAGTCTTTATTGCCGTCTTCATTGTTCTATGAGCACGTTCGACCATTCCTTTAGTTTACGGATGGTAACTAGTTGTGAGCAATCTATAGAAGCCAACTATTGAGGCTCTTTCTGAAAATAATTCGCTCTCAAACTGAGTGTTATGATCAGTTATTACGTGAAGAGGAACCCCCCCCCCCATCGTGTGATCCACGCATGAACAAATTCATTGGCAACAGATCGAGCTGTGATATCCGATAGTGATTCTGATTCTATCTATTTAGTATTGCTCTCAATACAGGTTAATACGCGTATCTGTAAGAAGAGCTGTATGTTTCATGACGTCTCTTAGTCATAGGGAGAAGACCGATTAAATCTAAGTGTTCTGTATGGAAACGAACAGTCAGCAATTAATTCGGGTGAATAGCAGATTTAGTATACCTCTGAATTTTGCTTTTCTGGCAAGTTTCACATTCATTACACATATCTTTTATTGTTTTGTCCATATAAGGCCAAAAAAGTCTTGTTTTGATAATTTTACACGAAATTTTAATTCCACAGTGTGATACTGCATGAATACTATCGAAAATAGATTTTCGTAATTCACCAGGTATATATAGTCTGGGAAAACCAATACTATTACCAAAGTATATGGAACTATTATTGCCAGTACTAAAACCGAATTTTTTTTAAGCCAGGATTTTTTTCTAACTTAGGGTCCTAAAGTTGTGCAGCACCTGGCAAGCTCCACAGATCTATCGTAACTGCTAAGGTAGGTCTCGACAAGCAATCAGCTATATCGCTTTGATCTCTCTTTATGTGGCCTATATCTGCAATATATTCAGTTAGAATTGCTAATTGCCACTTGTTTACCTTCAATAATGTACTTGAAATATAAGGTAACTGAATAGAGTGCAAAAAGTTTATCAAACATTGAATCCCTCGTTTGAGTTTGTGTCAACTTCTTCGAGAAGAAGCCTATTGCAATTTGCGTTCTTTTTACTAAATGATCTAATTGATGTAGGGCTGCACCAATAGCATAATTACTGCTATCAGAAATTACCTGATATTCAGTATACTCAGACCGTTGGTGAGCTAGGGATGGAAATTCACTAATTTTGTTTTTAACATTGTTAAAATGACTGCAATTCTAAATCATTTCGTGTAAACGTAGTGTTATTGCATATGCTTATTTTCTCTGTTAATGGCGTGACTATGTCCACGAAATTAGGGATTCATTTTCTATAAAAATTTACAATGCCTAAGAAACGACGAAGATTCTAACTGTCTTTAGGAGGGGGAAATACGCTAATATTATTTTGTGTAAGTCTAATATCATCCGAGCTAATATCCTAAAACATCGACTGAAAATTGACTTTTCCATTGAAATTTTTAAATTCTTATCATGTAAAATTTTTACAACAGTTTCAATGTCTTGTATGTGTGATGAAGAATCATCGCAGAAAATTAGAATATCGTCAATATATGTAAATACACAGTGAACATGTTGAAAAGACTTGTCTATGTATCTTTGGAAGGTAGATGCTGCATTCTTTTTTAATCCAAATGGCATGTATTTATACTCATGTAAACCAAGAGGAAAAACAAGTGTTCATATATTCATATATATATATATATATATATATATATATATATATATATATATATATATATATATATATATATATAATCTGAGTGCATTTTGATTTGATGATATGCTGATACCAGGTCAATTTTGCTGAATCTAGTTTTGTTGGCTAGTTTATCAGCTATTGTGTTAATGTTCGGGATAGGGTATTTATCACTTTTCGTAATGCTGTTTAATGTGCGGTAATCACCACAGTATCTGAAGCTTCCATCCGGCTTTCTAATAACGTGTAGGGGGCTGGCCCATTCACTGTCAGAAGGCCTAATAACACCATTTTTCTGTAACTCCCTTCTTTACTGCCAGGGTTTTTTCTTCTGACAGTCGTCTGTCCATAACAAAAGTAGGAGCATGACTGTCTGTATCGATTCTGTGGTATACTCCTACATACGTGCTTGCTGGGTTGGTATGTGGTGATACAATGTTGGGATGCTTTTTTTTTTATCAAGCCTTTAATTAATTCGGGCATATTATTATTTCTGAGTCTGACCAAGTTGATAGAGTCGTTAAATATTTTCAGTTTCTTTGAACCCTCTGTTGTGGGATCGACGATCGTTTTCTGTTGACAATCTATTAGTAATACAAAATTATTTAAGAAATCGAATCCTAGAAGGGGGTATTGGATGTCCGCCCAATTAGTTTCCCTTTTCACTTAGAGCTGGCGAAGATGGTGTGGGGTTCAGAGTACCCGGATTAAAAGAGAATTTAATACGGGATACCCTGCCCACAAAATACAACGCAAATTTCAAGAAGAAACAACACGATAAGGAACGTTTGTAGAAAAAAGAACATTGTATATTTATTAGCTTGTGAATAGGGTAAAAAAGATTAATTTAAGCAAAAATGTGATTTTTACAAATGTGTCTGTATTCGCTGTCTTTCAACAGAGTAGCAGAGTAATGTCTGTTTCTTTTGTTTTTGTATAGGTGTAAAGGAAAAAGGGAGCGATCAATTTAAGTTGGAAAAGAGAGTGTGGATGAGGAATAAAAAAATAAAAGGAAAATGTACTTATGAATTGTTTTGGAGTCAGTTGTAAATTTGTTGTTGTTGTTGTTGTTTTCCTTTCATAATCCACTTTCGGCTCTTAGTGTCGGGTTGAGTCAGTGATGGAATTTACTGTCAGTCTTCTACAATCTCTGCGCCCTTCTGACTGGCGACTGACTTAAAACTCTGTATTTATTGTTAACTTTTTTTTCACACTGGCTCGTTATCTTTTTTTGGGGTTTAGCAAATTGCCTCCTTTCATTGGTCAGAAAATTAATTTCACACCTTATTGCGAAATCTGTTTTTAATCGTTTTGATCCGATTTTGCGGGTGTGCAAATCTACTTTGTGTTTTTTAGTCATTTGTTGGAATGATATAGGATTTGTATCCAATAATGGACGCGAACTTGGCTGTTGTATTAAGTCTCTTTTTTGTTCGGCCATTTGCACCAGTGTTTACATGTGCGCGCTGCGTCCGCATAGTAAATGTGTGCCCTACATATCTTCTGTACTTGTCCCTTTTGAAAAGGTTTAAAACCATACGGTAGTGTTGTTGAAGTTTTAGAAAGCACTCCTTTTGTCTGGATATTGTTTCACGTGCTTGTTCTAGTAGTGCCTTGTATTAAAGGCATTAACTCATCCGCCATTTGTCTCAGCCTGGTCGGGCTTAAGTCTTTTTGCGTGGCTAACACGGGACATATAGAAACCAACAACGCCTGAAAAAAATTTGTGTAACATTATTTCGTTACTGATTTCTAATCTCGATGCAATTGACAGTATTTCTTGAAGATAAACTGATGGTTGACCTGTAATAATGGAGGTGGACATTAATTTGTCTAGCATCTCTGGGTTCGTTTCCTAGTGTGATTCTATTAGGGTTTGCTTCAGTTCATCTTAGTTTTGAGGACTAAAAACGTTGCCAGGAATCTTAGTTACTATTTCTGCCGGTAGCGATGCAAATTACTTAATAAAATTTTGTAGTTTGTGATGTTATGTTTCTCAGATAAAATTGGGATCCAATAACTGTAAACCAACTGGTAATGTTGGCTTGCATGAATTCCGGTGTCTTGACGGTTATCTGTTGGACAATCGTCTCGTGGGGCTCTCGTTCCATTCTGTTTTTTGTATATATATATATATATATATATATATATATATATATATATATATATATATATATATATATATCTGTGTGTGTGTATATATATATATATATATATATATATATATATATATATATATATATATATATATAGGTCACGTGACATGCTGTCGCGTAGTGATATTAAATACTGCGGCGATAGGGTTTACATCCATATCACCAAAGAACTACATTTGATACATTTAACATAGAAAACGCTTTCCAAACAGGAATAACAATTTAGAACGAACTCAAAGAAATAATAAAGAGACATGATGTTTTAAGAGAGGAAGAATTTCAGTCAAAGCAGAGAGTAGATAATTACCGTTGCTTCAGATGACCAGCAGTAAGGAAAAGAAAGAAGTGTGAAAGGACTACTGAGAGATCGTTAAAATTTACTACCACCCTTTCCTTCCAGACTTACTTCCGGGTTATGGCTGCAGGTCAGCCGTGAATAATAGAGAGATTAATAACAGACAAGTTAACAGACATCGTGAGTTCGATATCATAAAATCCGTAAATAAATTAAATGTCTGATAATAGGTATACTCTGAGCCGGATTCTTTTGGGACACGAAGATTAATGAAATTCTGGGCCCCCTCCCTCTCAAAAGGAATCGCCCTCTAACCCACCCGAACTCGTCTTAAACATTTTTTACTCCTGATATATTTTAGCGGCATTTGAAATTGTAAAACTGATTGCAAATTCTTTAAACTAGAATAGATATCTTTGGTTTAGCAATAAAAAATATTATTTAAGAAATGCTACTATTTTACTATTTACTGCAAACTAAATCAGCACATAATTCAATACGACCGTAGTAAAATCATTTTTTTTATAACCAGCATTATAACAATAAAAAGAATCAAAATAAATATGAATTTGTCATATTGATATCATTTCACTTTAAGATACTATTTAGAAGTTATAACATCTAGAAAATTAAAATAATTGCTTTACAAAATATTGAGGGACCCTAGGTTGCAACTTACAGCAATAGTAGCCTAAGGAATAATCCGGCCCTGGGTATGCTATCGCTAAAGTGATAGTTATATATGGTAACAGTAATGGCGAGATTAACCGTTTCCCTACAGGAAACATTCGGTTCTCATTTATTAATTCTTTTTCTTAAAATAGTTTCACTTCTCAAATCCACTGTTATAGCGTTATCTAGTACTGATGGGAGTTTCCTTCCAAACTTTTGTTTTTTGCTAGTGTGGAAAGTCATCTTGATTATATCATTATTTTCCTTTCTAGTTACATGCTAACTGTTATTGTTGTTCCTACTTTTGGAAGTCTTCAAGTGAAGTTTTTGGTATTTGGTAAAGTTCTTTGTGATTTTGTAGATCTTTCTGATTTTACACTTCTTCATGATTTTGCAGTTCATCGTGATTTTGAAGTTCTTTGTGATTTTTATAGAGTCTGATGAAAATTTGTCTTCTTTAAGCCTTATAGGATTTCATTCGCTTGAAGCCGTTTTTAATCATTGTTCTAAGAAAACGATTGTATATAGATGATAGTTTAGATATTTCCGAATGAACTGGACACCATGCGTGACATTCATATGAGTCTCGCTCTGACAAGGCTATTTAAGAACATTCTCCAGTCATGATGAACAGATGTACTGTCAAATGAGCCTCCTTACATTGAGCATCTGTTGGGACACAAGCTCACATCAGACCTCAAGTAGAATTCTTATATACGATTCATCGCTAAATATGCTGAATAAAATGCCCGGATCCCTGTACTACTCCAGAAAGTATCTGACTCCTCCTACCATGTCCTATTAGTACAAGAGGCAGATCACCCCTCCCCCCACAAAAAAAAAGTATTGTTGTCATATCTAGTCTGGGACTGCCCAGTCCTCACATTCCAACCTCGACAGAGTTTAAGAGCGTTTATGCTGACTTGTCGTTAATGAATTATTATCCCCCCCACTAACCCCCTCTATCCCATAGACGAAACTTTAGTCTCTCACTACTCTATCGCTATTTCCATGGCAGATGTTCGAGCAAACTACATTCCTCAGTTCCACCAGCCCAGATCTCCATAGCTAAGATCCATATACCTCATTAATTTCATACTCCACTGCTAAGGAATAAATTTCTCTCATATAGCTTCTACTCCCGAATTGTTCCATTGTGAAACGAACTCCTGAGGGGATGCTTTCTCGATGAATACACTCTTAACCTCTTTAAGTCAATGATCAACAGTTATTTATCCCATATATTCTCATAAGATTCACCTCTTGCTCTTTTTTTGTACGCCATTACGATCACATTTGATATCCTTCTATTTTGAGTGACTTTTCGACCTTGTATTGGGTGAACAACCGTAAAAAAAAATCACTCAAATTCTCAGGTTAATATGTTTGTTTATTAAGTTCATTTTCCGAACGAGATTGATGAAGCTTACTTTCCCCAGCAGACTATAGACGTTTTTAATATCGAATTGGAAAAATATTCGTCGCTTACTTCACTGATTTCCATATCTAACAACAATATAGATCTAACGACCGCCTCTCGTTCCTTTCCGTAAACTCACGAGAAAGAGGGAATGAGTGTAGTCAATAGACAGCCGAGAAGGGACATCGATTGTCTGTTGTGAAAACTATCAATACGCCTTATGCTAATGACAGGGAATTCATCGACCTTATTTTCGAAAACTTAATGGAAAATGCTTATAAAATGAAGTGGGGGTGCAATTACTATAACGGTTATAAAGTAAATCGGTGAGCCGAGATCAAATCCCGACTTTCGTCTTTTGGGAAATGCATTAATTCAAATTTTTCCCCCAGCTATGGATTAAATAACAGCGTAGATTGGGATTTCTAGATTTGAGGGTTGCGGTTACGTGTCTAAAAGGGATACACTGAATTCAAAACCGTGAAAAAGGCTATGAGAGACTATTCTACTGTGTTTCCTCAGAAGACGTAGTAATTCATTGATAACCAACAAAAAAGGTTACGAAAATCAATGATCGCCTACGTCCAAAAAGGGGCATTATATATATGTGCAGAAAAGTTCTCAGGCTGACTCACGAGAAAAATATGCTAAAATATCAGAATTTTTCAGAAACTCTTCATATATATATATATATATATATATATATATATATATATATATATATATATATATATATTCATGAATCATTCATACAAAAAACAAATATAGAGGTTAATGATTTAAATGGCGAGTCTCGCCATTTAAATCATTAACCTCTATATTTGTTTTTTGTATGAATATAAATTATATTTGCACCTTTTAATTGAAATATATATATATATATATATATATATATATATATATATATATATATATATATATATATATATATATATATATATGTATATATATATAAATAATTAATTAAGTTATAAGGAACTTGGTAAACCGAATTGGTAAATCCAAAGAGGATGAAATCCTGAGAGCTCAATGTTAGGACAGAGCTAATATGTAATGAAAAACAAATCACTTTAATGTACCATTACGATAATTTATTTCACCTAAATCCTTTTTTAAGGATTCAGGATCATCAGGTAAATCTTCCAACAACGAAATGAGAAAAAAAATGAGATTAGAAATTGGTGGGTAGTGTAATTTTTGTAATTTAATAGAGGGGGTTGAGAGTGGTAGTTAACCAGATAATATAAAGTATAGGGAGGGGTTAATTTTATATCTCTCTTAAGTATGTTTTATATTGGAGTAGGAGGAGTGACAGAAAACTTGACCTCTTTAGATGGTTAATAAAACGGAAATGAATTGTAGAAAATGTATACAAGTGATTCTTATGGTAAAAAGAGAGATGGGGGGGGAAGAGATGGAGTTGTTATAATTTTGTTTTAACAAAATTATGTAAAAGATAGTTTACAATGTTTGATAGAAAATTCGATGTCTGAAAAAAATTTTGTTATTAACCTAAATATTTAATTTTTTAAGTAAGTAGTTTCAGGACTAAATATAACTATTATTGTAATAAACATATTTATCTAGGACATAAAGAAATATTTAAAATCTTAATAGTTTATTCACCCGACTAATTGTATTTCCAAAAAAAAAAAAAAAAAAAAAAAAAAAAAATATATATATATATATATATAACATCTATTTTAATATTCAAAATTAATTCATGAATGCAATTTATTTATTACATTGGTAAACTAAATTAAAGATTAGGTTTCATTATTTAATAATAGAATTTGAGGGTAATATTAATTTTCATTTATTCATATATGCCTCACAAATGCATTCATGTGAATCCCTACATACATACGATCATTAAGAAGTAAAAAAAAAAAAAAAAAAAAAAAAAACCTTTGAGATAATTTACACAAAAAAATTCATTTATCCTCATACATAAACTATATATACATTTTACAATCTTTATCTATATTTCAAAATATATATAGATTTCACAGTTAAAATTTAATTTTATCAGTGTGATTTCGGAAGTGTTTCATTTTAAAGGAATTTAGCTAATATTATTACTATTATTAATAGTCAAATAATGGTATATTTAAATTTAAATCATCAATTTAGAAATGAAACTCCCTTCAGAAGAAAATAAAATTTAAACTATAGAATATTACAAAAGAAGGACATTACAAATAAAGAAAATAAATTAAAATGTCATTAGAAAGACCCAATATTTCATTTAAAATCAATTCATGCACGTACGCACATATATACATACACACACGCACATATATATATACATATATACATACACACACACACAAGAGGTCAAGTTTTCTGTCACTCCTCCTACTCCAATATAAAACATACTTAAGAGAGATATAAAATTAACCCCTCCCTATACTTTATATTGTCTGGTTAACTACCACTCTCAACCCCCTCTATTAAATTACAAAAATTACACTACCCACCAATTTCTAATCCCATTTTTTTTTCTCATTTCGTTGTTGGAAGATTTACCTGATGATCCTGAATCCTTAAAAAAGGATTTAGGTGAAATAAATTATCGTAATGGTACATTAAAGTGATTTGTTTTTCATTACATTATATATATATATATATATATATATATATATATATATATATATATATATATATATATATATATATATATATTGCCTTTTCCACGGTTTTGAATTCAGACTATCACTTTTAGACACGTAACCGCGACTCGAAATCTACTGATCTACTAGGATCTTTACGCACGACCATCTCTAGGGTATACAGAAATCTGTTGCTGATGAAATAAGTCGGGGAAAAATGCTCAGACTGGTTCAAGCTGACAGAAAATTAACAGTAACTGACATAATCCCTATTTATAACAGAACACATCTAAATGCACAGCGCACTTCGAACCTTGAAGCAGGTGTGTTATAGCAGTAGAAGACCACACCAGGTGGCACTCCTGTCAAATAGAAACAAAAAACTGAGTTCTACAAGTGGACAAAAGAAAACTGGAAAATGTTTCTTGGTCTGATGAGTATCGATTACTGCTGCGACATGGTAGGGCTTGAATTTGTCCTGAATAACATAGTGATCTATCCTGCTTTGTATCAACGGGTCACACTGCTTTTTGTGTTAAAATGATATGGAGAATATTTTATTGGCAGACATTGTGATATTGGGGCCAATAAAAGATCGTTTAAATGTTACAGCCTACTTAGGTATTAAGGCTGAGCACCGGTCGCGATTTAGGAGAGAGACCGGTGAACCCATTCTCTGTTAGTTATTTCCAACAGGACAGCGCACCGTCTCACAAATCAATAATAGTGGTAGATTGGTTCATTGAACACAACAGTGAGTTTTCAGTGTTAAACTGGCCAGTACAGTCATTGTATCTCAATTCCGTAGCGTACGTATGGGATGTGTTGGAAAGGAAAATTCTAATCACGAACGTGCAGCGCCAACCAAATGTCAAAAATTGCAGGATGCCATAATGCAAGCATAGACTCAAATTTCGAAAACATTCTCAAATACATGCTAAGAGGTATTGAGTGGTAGGAGGCAAAATTAGAGCAAATGGTAGTAGGAGAATGTACCTAATAAAGTGGACTAGTCTCTAGGAATTCAAAGAAAACATAAAACAGCGCTAAGAGACGAACACATCGGTAATCCGGATTTATCCTTGTCGCTTTTGAAATTGTGACGTTTATATAAAAAATTTGGATTGCCTATGGGATCGCCTAAATTCCTACAGTAGATAATGAAGGAAGGCGAAAAGAATGGACTAAACATCAGTTGCGAAAATACAGAATATATGGTTGTCAACAAAAGGAACATATAAATACCAAAGTGGAGATAACAAAATCAAACAATTTAAATATTTTGGAAGTGTTCTAACAGAGGACAGAAAGTGCGACACCGAAATCCGAAAGCGCATTGAGATAGCGAAAGATGTCTTCCAAAAGTTAAGCAAAGTATTAAGAAGCAGAAACAGAAAGATTTCATTAGAAACAAAGAGTACTGAACTCTTACGTAATATCAGTTCTCCTATATGACAGTGAATGTTGGATAATCTCCTCGGAAAATGGAAACAAATAGGATACTTATACTGAATATCAGAGACAGTTGAAATTTATCGGCCTCTTTAAAAGCAATGAGAAATTATAGCCTTCAATATTTATATCATGAAGCAAAATACACTGAAAATGCCT
Organism: Acanthosepion lycidas; assembly: GCA_963932145.1. Classification (NCBI taxonomy): domain Eukaryota; kingdom Metazoa; phylum Mollusca; class Cephalopoda; order Sepiida; family Sepiidae; genus Acanthosepion; species Acanthosepion lycidas. The sequence goes on along the minus strand of OZ010594.1, from coordinate 34,229,376 downwards.
GAAGACAGAGACGCAACCGAGAGATGATTACACGACCCAGCATATTCCAGTTACTTTTTAATATATATATATATATATATATATATATATATACATAATTGTTCTGCTCGTCTACTTCGCTAAAATTATTTCACGCCCACGGCGGAATGTACTACCCCACTTGTCTCTCCGCCTGAATGTGTGTATGTGTGTGTGTGTGTGCCTGCGTGTGTAGGGGGGTGGTGCACGCGCGTGTACCTTTGCTGGCAAACAGGTGTACACGTCTAGTTTATATAATTACTTCTACATATATTTTTGATTGAAAAATAGGAAAAATAAAAGCACTCAATGGGGAAACAGTTGAATTTCTACTCGTCATCCTTTGAATTTTCGTGATCGCTGCGAAACTTACGTCATCGCGTCGCGATGATCGTGGCCTGACTCTGCCTGTTCGTCTGAAGCCCACTCAGCAAGGACGCAAACGCAGCAGACGCTTTCAACCAACTGGTGTCGCTAACACATCGATATGTGGCTGAAGGCTGATCAACACTAAATAATAATAGATGAACTACCAACAATATTGCCACAAGCAAAATAAGCAGCAACAAGTAGAAATATATTCACATTATCATTTTCTTTTTTAATGTGACCTGTATCTTCAGGGCGTGGGTGACCATGGCTCTCCACAACCTCCTATCTTTTTTTGCTCTTTGTAACGTTTGTTTTTTTGCCATTTCTCCATCCATTTTCCCAAGCTCATCAGGTAAGTGGACTACTGCCTCCCTTCTCCCTTTTGACTTCGATATGTCCTGTGAGTTTCAAATTTTCCAAGCCCTTCTTCCTCATTATGCATCCCAGAATTTCTACTAAATTTTTCTGGTTCTGCATGAGTCCTTTTTGTTTTTATTTTCCATAAGACTTTTTTATTGCTTACGTACTCTGGTCCATGGCATTCTCAGCATCCTTCTGTTGAGCAAAATTTCTGCTACATCTATGAGGAGATTTCCAGCATTCACTGTCATACAAGAAGACTAATATTACATAACAGTTCAGCAATTTCTTCTTTATTTCTAACGAAACTTTCCTGTTTCTTGATACTTTGGTTAGTTTTTAAAATGCATTTTTCCAATTCCAATGAATATTCGGATTTCAATGTATAGGAGTAGATAGGTTTACCTATCGTCCGGTTTACACTCTTTCCCGGTCTTTTGAAGAGTAGTAAATGTCTATCCCTTTTTTCCTGTTTAGGATTGGGTTTCCGGTTTCTTCTAAGGTCTACTTCAACTATGCTTCTAACCTCTCCACCTAAAGCTATGAACTTTTATTTACTATTTATTTAGATTTTTCATGAATAGGAATAGATAGGTTTACCTGTCGTTCGGTTCATACTCCTCCTTGGTCTTTTGAACAGGAATAGAGGTTTATTCCTAGTTTCCTGATGGCTTTCTGGTTCTCTCTATAGTCTTCACTTTTACTTTCACTTTCACTTCTGGTGAGTCCTTGTACGTTCCTTGGGGTCGTGCCTCTCTTACTCTGTAACCCTCTACCTCAATTGTCTCCTGAGCCTTGTACAGGGTAAATATCATTGTAAAAAAAACATGAAAAGATATTTAAACTTTGGTACTAGTTTCATGTCGACATTACCAATTTGTATTTTGTATCTTGGTTTTTTTTTTTTTTCTTGCTGACAACAATAAAATTTTGTCTTTTTACAATCATTACTATTATTTGCTCATTGAGTTTTCATTTATCATTTCACACTAAGCAAGGCGATAATGCCACTAAATCTCCTGGGTTTACTGAGAGTGAAATTCAATGAGAAAACTTTAGTAAGGAGAAAGCAAAATAAAAGAACAGGATCCATAAATACAAAAGATTACAATTGAAACTCCATTTAAATTTTTGATCATCGAAGGAGTCAGCACCAGAAACCAAGTAACAATAAGTTTCCTCAGTACTCCAGCATTCTTCAATGTTTTCAGTAATGCTGTCATTTATATGGCCCATACCTTTTCCCTGATTTCCAGTCTCTACATTGTTTTTATTAGCTCTTTGAGATCGTTCCCAGTGCTCCAAATACGGCTGGCATAACTGTCGCCTTCATGTTCCGTAAATTTCTTAGTTTTCAAAGTCAAGATGTTTATTTTTTCACTTCCTTTCATATCGACTCTATGGTTTGTCTTCTTCTATCTAGCGTCTAACGTCAGTATGTGGAAGATCATGGCTCTCCACAACTTCATGTCCTTTGTAACACTTAACAAGGTTTTTTTTTTTGCTATCTCTCCTAATCCATGTTCTGTCGACCATTTACATAAGCTCGTTAAGTAAATTATTCGCTGCTTTCCTTTGTCTCTCTTTTGCCGTCCATATATCTTGTGAGTGTCAAATTTACCAGGCCTTCTTTTTTATGTTAACTAGAAATTGAAACTGTCTCTTTATGATTCTAAGTATATATCCTTTTTCCCCTTCTGGCATCTTTTCTTTCTGTTATTATCATAATATTTATTGACTTTCCACAACAGGAAGAGTCTTATTGTGGCTCAAGTTCCAACAATACTCTAGAACTTTCCTCGGTATTCTAACTGAATTTAGTAATTCTGTCATCTGGGTAGCTTCAATACTTCATTGAATTTCCATGTCTTTCAATCACTTTTGGATTGTGCCAAACACTCCAGTGATAATTGGTATATACAAGGTAAAGTCAAAAATGATCCACAATCCTGTTTAAAGAAGTACGGATAAATTTTTGACTTATCCTCGAATCTCTAGCTTTCAATTTGCCAATTTTCCTCTTTTTTCCTTTCGGTTTCGTTGGCTTTTCATACTAGTCTTATCTGTTGGCTTTCACGGAAGATCAAGTGACAGAAAGTCTCTACAATATTTCAACACCCACTTTAGTATTTTTGCTGATTTTACTAATGCTTTTTGGTTTCTGTTTGCAACTTTTCTCAGTGGTTTTCGAAACTATTGCAATACGCTATTAATTGAGAATACAATCTTCCTCTTCAAATTTTACAATTTTCTCAGCTTTCTGGTAAGGTTCAGATAATTTACTAGCTTTTCATTTTCTATCAATGTCAATCTTTTTATTATTATTATTATTATTATTATTATTATTATTATTATTATTATTATTATTATTATTGTTCCTTCTTTACATAGAAGTTACTATACGGTCTACCAATACTTCATAAATAATGGACTATTCAGTTTTGATTGCGAAGAAAGACAGAAAGGACATATGCTGATTAGTTTCAGAGAAAGAAAGAAAGAAATAGAAGATAGTGGAGGCGATGACATTCTCATATGTTTAACGTCTGTTTCAGTGAAATGAAAAACGTTGTCAATTTTAAATCTTTTCATTTCTGCCCTCTTAGTTCTTTAAATAATGACCTGCATTCATATTTATTAATTGTTATTGCACTATTTTGTTAAAGTTATTAAACTCAAATATTTAACGGTGCAATAGGAAAATTTCCACGGGCATTTTACATTCGTCAATGAGCTTAGTCAATCATTAACTTAATCAGACAGTTCAAATAGCAAAACCGGAAAATGTTCACAGGTACTATTACTACAACTAATTATTATTATTATTATTGTTATTATTATTATTATTGTTGTTGTTGTTGTTGTTATTTCATGCATCTACATGTTACACCAGATGGCGTAGCTTTTGTCTGGTTAGAACATTCTCTCTTGAATTCTGGTTAGAACATTCTCTCTTGAGTTCTCAGCTTGATTCTAGAGTTTTTTGGCACAGTTCTAACTATTATGGGTATAACTGTTGTCAAATTTCCCATGATTTTTCTCGAATATATGTTATCATTTGTTTACATTAAGATAAGCCTCGAGCATATATGATCATTCTAGAAAAATCATGGGAAAATTGTTGTTTACATAGAAATTTGACTTTGCTAAACAGACGTTTCCTCTGTAGCTAAATGGTATAGCACGTCAGGCTAAATGTCGTTTCCTGTAGAATGAAGGTTCGATTCTTGTCGGAGGACACATGTTTTGTACGATATTTCTCGGATATTCATGCCGTAAATGTACGTAATAATGTTTGTTATAAACAGAGCATTTACTTATATATTTGTATCTATAAAAATAACGTATAAACAGAAAATATATTTAAAATATATGAAACAGACTGTCGGTATTCAAAATTGACCCAAGTTTTGACCGAACGGCAACAGTTCGTTTTAGGCTTCAATGTAATCTTCAGGTCATTTTCACACGCTCTATCCTTGATATTGAGCACTCTAATCCATATATATAGCATATCTTAAAACTATATTTTTATCCTCTCTCTCTCTCTCTCTCTCTCTCTCTCTGTCTATATATATATATATATATATATATATATATATATATATATATATATATATATATATATATATATGAAGAAATAGGGTTAATGCAAATATAAAATTTGTCAATTAGCTGAGTGATTTTGTGTTCAGCACCTCTACTCCAAAGTTTCGTAGACGAACCTTTGTGTAATTGTTCGGTCCTCTCGTAAATGTCTGTCAATTTTCTCGTTTTCGTTATAAAGAACAGTATGTCTGTTACCTATAGACATCAAATTTCACGAGTTACGCTCATAACAATTTCATAGTGAAGTCCATTAGTTAAGGTAGCTAATGACATTTGACAACGGACACTTGAACGAGAAGTAATAATTGAGGATTGACTGTTTGTACAGCGTCAGCCAAGAGTTTATGACTGAAAAATTAAATATTTCTTCCTGATTCCTATCTTTTTTCCTAAAAAGAGCTCAGTGGAAACTTTTGATACATAATTACTGACAAGTGACAACTGCTAGCTTTTTATCGTGGCTGAATTTATGTATGAAAAATACAACATGATTTTATAATATTTTATCAAGATCAAATAGGTTGGTAATGTTAATGGTAATGCTAATATTAGCAGTCAGATGAAATTTATAAAATCTTTCTCTTAAAACAATTGCTCCGGAAAATAGCTTTCTCAAGTCCAGTAGCTGTTATCACTCTTTCCATTATTGATGCGGGGAGGTGGTTCCTTCCTGATCTCTTATTTGAAATGATGTGGAATGTTAACATCTTGATTATGTCATTATTTGTTTTTTTTAGTAATTTACGGCGTTAGTTAATGGTAACTGACAATTTACAAACAACAACTGACAATTGACTATTTTTTACCTTCACAACTAAGAATGTATAGCTCAAAAAACGAAATACAGTAATATTCAAAATCAAAGCAAATTCAGTTAAGTTCTATCACAATAACGACTGATAATTGACTGTTGACAACTACTTACTGGTAGTTGTATGTTTTCAAACTTGTACAGTTTACAAGTGACATATCATCATTATTAATATTATTATCAACATTATTATCATCATCATCGGATTTGGCTGTAGGGTCACTGCACAGCTTATTAACTGACCAGTTCCGTTCACGAATCATGCAAGGTATTGTCATACGCAGCGTGTCTTGAGCAAAGTCGATCTGATGGAGCCCATCGCGAAAACTGTAGAGGGCCACAAGAATTTAGAAGTCGATACGCCTTCCACACCTAGATTCCTTAGGGATGCTAGCTCACTCGTAGTAAAATACTAATCCAATGAGTGGATATGCGTTTCTCTGAAGATTCTTCCTCCCGCTATTTCCTAGAATCGATGCTACCACGCTTGTTCCTTCGTTAAATAAAAGCGAATATGAACAAGAAATCGTCCTTTTTTTATACAGTCTATTATGTGATGTTGGGGTTGGAAAAATTGATCTCGGTGGCGACATGGAACGCAACAAGACTTCCAAAACCCAGTAGGATGGAAATCAATGAATTTTCTAAAGAAATTGATTGATATATATTCTATGACATAATTTTATTGAATAAATTTGTTAAGCAAAACGAGTTCAAACTTTTACCTCGTCAACAAGCAGCTTATTTGGCTATAATAAACAATGTTGAACAAAAAGTGGTTATGTATACTTTTTGGATTATCTTAGTGTTTCTGGTAAGTATCAGTCCAACGTTTTTTTCATGTTTCTCTCCGCCTAAATATATAATCATGTGGTTGTCACTGGCAAAATCTCCGTTTGTTTGACCACATAGTTTCGCATACACACCTAAAATGTTGACATTTAATCTAGTCATCTCCTCTTTTACATTTTCCAACTGGCCACAGTTGTTTAACGTTCTATGTCCCTAGAGTTTGTTTTTTTTTTAATTATTTTATTTTTTTAATGGGTAGAGTCGTTCATCTCGCTCCTTTCCGGTTTGAGAACTCAAGGTATATTGTTTTGTATGAGCGATAAGAATAGGAGGTAAGATATGCAGTTTATTCGTCCATATTGCTGCCACATATTGTTTGGTGCTCTTGATATATATTTAGAGATTCTTGATAAAAACCAAAGACGAATCTACAGTCCATTTCTCATTGCAGTAACGTAGCTTCCTGTTGCCTTTTCTATGAATACGTTCATGATAATTGTTCTGATGAAGTTTATGAATATAAGCGCAGTATTAGATTTTAGTAAGAAGGTTTCATCCTTTTACAGTCGAAATAGTTAGATGTAACCGTAGGTTCTATACTAATAGTTTAATTTCTCGCACTCCTCGCTTTGGAAATGTCTTCTGGCTTCTTGCTTTCCAGCCAACTTTGATCCTTAATAAATAAATTCAATGCCAATCATTATCTTCTGTCTTCTTGATTCCTCTTCTTTTATTGTTCTCGTTTTTTAATAATATTTTCTTTTTTATATTCTTTCACACGCAATAATACTCTGTATCTTAGTAGCTTTATTACCTTACTTGTGGTGAAAGGATTAAAAAATATACGTGTGTGAAAGATAATGGTTAACCCTAGATTTTAAAAGGTTAAGAGTGCAGTAATTGGGAAAGCATTCTCATAGGAGCCTTTTCTAGAATGTAGCTGTTCTTGGAAAGAAGTTATTTGAATGGAATTTCCTTCTTATTAATGAAATATTGTGTTTGGAAGTTACAAACATTCTTCATCTCAATATAGTATATATTAACAAACATCAAACAAAGAAAACGATTTTTACCTGAACGTTTTTAGACAAGACGTTCTAGTATTGTATTGTATTACTTGCTTTTCGTGTATGGTAAACAAAACAAATTACAAAAGAAATTGTTTTAAAAGGCGTTAAAGTAACACAATTATTTGTCAATTTGACCTCGAATCAAGTCAATACACACACACACACACACACACACATATATATATATATATATATATATATATATATATATATATATATATATAGCATAATGAGAAGCCATGTATACTTTCTTAATATATATATAGAAAAAACAACTAAAAAGTTGCAAATTAAAAAAATAATAATGTTTTTTATGAAAGTATTTATTCATATTTGATATTTCAGATCGACCTCGATCTTTCTTCAGAAATAACTGTTTTTAGAGGTTGTTTACAAGTAGCGTCCGTCACGAGTTATTTCTGAAGAATGATCGAGGTCGATCTGAAATATCAAATATAAATAAATACTTTCATAAAAAAACATTATTATTTTTTTAATTTGCAACTTTTTAGTTGTGTTATATATATATATATATATATATATATATATATATATATATATATATATATATATGACGTGGTGCATCGTTTTCATTCTTGACTTGAGCTGAATACAAAACTAATTGTTTTAACTCCGTGCCTCAAAATATTGACCGAAATACATTTCGTTGCTATTGTTCATAATAAAGAAAAAAGAAAGAAAATAACAAAGAAAGTAAGCAAAAAAAAAAAAAAGAGAATGAAATAAAATTAATATGGCTAGTCAGGCAGCGTAGATCTGAGCCCTATCGAAGCTGGAGGCATTCTTAATAGGCTGTATTTCTTCCTTTAATTTTATAAATAATCTTTTAAAAATCTCTAATGACTTGTATGCCTGTATTTCAAAGAACACATTCATATTTTAACATTTTTTCAAATATCAATTTTAAATAATTTATTTCGTACAGTATAAGATGTTTTTAGCGGAATGTATCGTTTGAGAAAGGGCAAATTAAATTTATCCCGACCTAAAATTCGTTCATCGACTAGAGGGTTGGGGTGAGGAGTGTGACTGAGGTAAGTGTTCAGGAAATATGATAACAGTCAGTAGTACATAAACACACAGACAGAGAGATACATAAACACACTAACGCATAGACATATATCTACACATACGCACTCGAGCTAGATATACGTTATTTAAAAAACATATCTGACTCTTTTTTTCTTACATGTCTGGAAAATGTTTTAAAAATAAGTGTTTATTTTTGTAGAATTACTACAATTAATATTAAAGTACCAAATTGTGTGTGTGTGTGTTTTTTTTTTTAATTTCATGCACTGGGATTTTTTAAAATTATATATTTTAGTTACAGTAAAGGAATCATTTTAGCATCTAAGTTATACTAATAGTATATTTTGTTAAAGATTGTAATGAATCCGACCAACTGATGACTTTGAGTTGGCACTGATATATATATATATATATATATATATATATATATATATATATATATATATATATGTATGTATGTATATATATATATATATATATATATATATATATATATATATATATATATATATATATATATGGCAGAAAATGTTAAACATATTAGTGAAATGAATGAAAGTGGAAAAAGAGATCTTTTACAAAACAACGCACTCACCATAATTAGTCTGATCAATTTAAAAATGCTGCTTTAATTTAAAGAGGAAATAATTTACTAAGACAAAAGATCATTACTTTAATCGTTTGATCATCCACAGAAAAAATTACATTCATTTTCTTACATTTCACTTTTCTTGACTGATCTTCTATGATGACAGTTTTTGAATATTTAATAACAAAAGTGACAAAGACATAAATAAAAGGAATTAAATGAAATCGGTCAGACCCACAACCATATATTTGCAAAAAAAGAAGAAAAATGTTAACATTTAAATTGTCAGCGTCCCCTCTCCCTCATGCACATGTGTAATTACATCAACGTGAATATCATTTTAGTTCGATGAAGATGTGGCGGGTGCTATAATAAGGAAGGAATATTTTTACAACGAAAAAATAAACGAAAGATTCGTGGAGTTAATCTCCAACTGGTTTATATAATCTTGATACAACAAAAATTAACCGTTCCCATATCAATCTCAATAGTGACACTGTTCCTAACCTAATAATTTGAGTTTAAAGTTCTTCGGAATCAGGAAATTTTGTGGTAGCTGACGTGGATTCCAGAGGCAGTCGATACTGGGGTTCTCAGTTCAAGTTCTCGAACTCCCAAAGCCATGTGCTTATATGCACTACCGCCCAAAACTGGCGTGAGTATAAAGAGTTCTTTTGATTCGTTGATTCTTTTTCTCATTAATTCTAATAAGGGTTATTTGTTCCCTCTTTCTGCTTTCTTAATCAACTTTCTAAATTTGAAGTTTCATCCACCTTCTCGGGCATAGTTACGGGGATTGCTCCCCACCAACTCCAACCATCTTCATTCTCGCACCACCACTCTACACAGGTTAAATCCTCCCTCCCTCCTCCTCCTCCTCCTCCTCCTTCCTTCTTAGCATTCTACCTCAGCTCATCTCTCAGGCCGGCCCAACTGTCTTTGTGATAGATCTAATTTTCAAATCCCGTTAGCGAAAGGGCGTAGTTTATTCTAATCATTAATTTTAATTTTCCTGACTTTTCAAGGCAGAGATAAAATTATCTCCCCGTTTCCGGACCTACCCACGTTCAGGGAAAACACAAACCAGATCACCTTAACAAGCAGGGGATCTGTTTTTATAACTTCGACCCTCACAACGGGTTCGCTCATTGTTTTCATTTCCGAATTCGTTTTCGTCAACGAAAATATATTTGTTTGCCTAAATTCTCAAAGAAGAGATATAATTGTTCTCCAAATCTGTCTGCATGCCAGACTGTCGATAGATAAGAAAAATAAACTTTAGGAGTGAATCTGGACGGTCCCATTTTCACCAAGGAAAATTCTCCACTCTATCTCTCTGTCTCTCGCTGTATCTTCCAGCCTATACTCCATTTTGGGCTTAACTTTTTTCTGCTCAGAATCAACATTTAACCACCTCATGGCCTCAGTGTTTCATTAATAAGTTTTTTTTTCCCAAACTCTGTTCTACCATCCATTCAATCGAGCTCATCAAGTACGCTATGTGCTTCTTTCCTCTGTCCTTCTTTCTCTCAATCTTTCCTGTGAGTATCAGATTTTCCAAGCCCTCCTTCTTCATTACATGCCCCAGAAATTTCAACTGTCTCTTCCTGATGTTAAGTATAAGTTTTCTTTTGTTTCCATTTTCTCTAAAACCTCTTCGTTACTCACAATTTTGGTTCATGGTATCCTCACCATGTTTCTGTAGTGCCACATTTCTGCTGCTTCAAATCTCTTCTTAATCTTTGAAGAGATCGTCCAGTATTTGCTGCCATACAGGAGAACAAATATTTTAGTACTATTTTCCTTGTTTCTAGCAAAAATTTCCCATTTCTCTTGTAAGTAAAAAAAAGAGAAAATGAATTTCTTAAGTATTGAATGGGAAGATTTTGCTTAATATCTCTGTGCCCGCTTGATCTCGAAGTAGATTCTGTACAGACGTAATGTTTCAAAAGATCCAACTCTGTACCAAATGAGCAATCTCTCTATTAGTGATATGATAATGTGGTTGTAGAAAGGAGAAAGTGAGATAAAGAAATGAAAAAAGAAGAGTTAAGATGAACGATGATATCTAAAAACAGATAGATAGATAGAGTGAGAGAGAGAGAGAGGGGGGGAGATATAAGGAAAGAATAAAGGAAGGAAAATCATGGCACTCTCATACGACTATGAGTAAATTAAGAAGCAACGAAGAAGGCGTGTCAGGAAGTAAAAGTCATATAGCAGGAAACAGACAAATCTGAGTAAAGGTGGATGAAAAAGGCAGAGAGGCGTGTCAGGTTTTTAACCTAATGAAATAAATAATGAGAAAAATCTTTCAAATAAGGCCTGCTATCTGATGTCGCTGAACGGTAAACATCACTTGGCCGCTGCTCGATATATTTATGTATGTATGTAAGTAGAAAAGTGGGTAGGTTTTGCACTTCATCAGTCTGCCGGGCTTCAGAAACAGTGCATGATTTGCGACTCGTCTATCCTAAGCAGGAGTGGGAGGTGGGGATTTCATGGTTGGACTGAACAGCTGCAACCAATGAAAATGCTCGACAGTTGAACAAAGAAAATCTCTTCCCCCCGTCTATCTTTTTACTCTTCCCCCTCTCCTGTTCCGTTCTCAATCACACAGCCACATGCGCGTTCGTAGAGAGAGAGAGAGAGAAGGAGAAAAGATAATTAAAGAGTTTGAAATTATCAAGAAACAGTAGAGACAAACCAAGCTTAATATCAACAAAGGCTCAAATAAGGGTAAGAAGATTGTCTTACGCCAATCTTTCAAGGGTTCATCTGACCAAGTTTTTTTTTTAAATCCAACATCAGTAGAAAGTACGCAATCTCTCAAGAACGAGGCAGATCACATTTTAACATAATTCAATATACCTTCCAGAAACAAGATATTAAGAAAAAATTTCGTTAGAAAACAAGAATACCGAATTGCTACCGGAACAAGGAAATAAGAAAATTAAATATTAAAACAGTTTTCCCGAAATTTATATGGCATACTTTGTCCGAATATATATATATATATATATAAGGCATTAAAGCCACTAAAACACAGAGGGTTGCTGAGTGTTTAAGAATAGGAAAAGAGAAACATTATAAAGGAATGACAACAATAAAATAAGAGGGATAAAGAAGACAGTAGATTACAATTGACATTGAATTTAAATTTTTGAGATTGAAATTGGCTGGAAAACAAGAAGCAGGAAGAAAATTCCGCAAGAGAACTATTATTAGGTTGGTGCAAAAATAATGACGTAATAATGTCGTTTTTTGACGTTAAAAAATACGTCAAAAAACGATATTATTACGTCATTATTTTTACACCAACCTAATAGCATCGAAGCTGTGGTTACAACTAACCAAGTCGATTGTAAAATGACGAGATCATGTTACCAATCAGAACACATGAAGTTACCAGTCTAATGTTACGTTTAAATTCATGTGGTCTAGGTACTATAGAAGATTTATTAGAATAATTACCATGAAAGTATTTATAGAAAAGTTACAGTGATGCCACTATGGCAGTGGGAAAGTGACTTAAACCGAGATGTCATGTCAGGACTAATAGCATTAAGGATTCTTTATATTTTATCAAGAATCTTTAAATATATAGAAAGAGCACCAGATATGTGGCAACAATATTTCAAGTATGGACAAATGTTAGACTTATAAATATGTAAGAGATTCTGGAGAAAATAAATTGTCTAGCACGAAACAGTGAACCAACTTCCCTAGTAGTTAACCTAACAATTGATTGACTATCAACAAAGATAATATTAAGGTAAGCTATAGCTGTACAAAAAACAAATAATTATATATCCCAACATAATAATGTATTAAGCAAGTTACCAAACAAAACACTAAATAATAATCCTACTAAGAAGCTTATTATATTAAAAAAAACTTAAATAATCCTAACTTGCTGAACACGAGATCTGAACTGATTTCTACATGTATCCATAAGTCCAAACACTTGCTCAAACACATTGACCCCGATTAAAAGAGATTACAAAATAGATTTTACGAATATTAATATAATATGTAACAACTATTAATATTCTTAGAATCTATCATTAAAAATTGTTCTTATATATCTATACACACATATAATCCAATATTATTGTACCCGATTAATTTATAACGTGTCTATATATAATTTCACCTTTATAAGTATAAGGCTTGGTTCCAAACACCTATTATTTTTACACCATTATATTTACACCCCGAATATTAGTTTAATTTAATTGGCATATCTATGGTATTTTATGCAAAAAGGAGAGTTATCATTTGATATCTTGTTTATTATTAAATTTAAATTTAAATATATTTTTAATTCTTCTCCTTTAGATCAGAAGAATTTGAATGATATAAATTATAAATAATTAATTCTAATATTTTAGGCAACAATAATTGAATAAACAAGTTTTAACACATAATTTTGAATCATCACCACGAGAACGTGAACTCCATAACTTGCATGAACTGCATGAAATTCAGAGTCGTGCTATCGACGTTGGATATTATGTATATTCACATAGTATATACTTATAGTATATAGTTATTGAGCACTGTATTTATAACACCTGAGGTAGAAATATATTTATACATACGTGCAAGTATATATGCGTGTATGTATATTTTTATCATACTCATACCTACCTACATATATTTTTTTCCCGATTCAAAGCGATCTTCAGACCACGTTAGAAGATCGCATTCTACTTTTATGTCGCTAGTTTCTTCTGTCTCCCTTGCAGCCAATATGTCCGGTGTGTGGTAAATTCTACAAGCATTCGTTCCGCATTATGAACCCTACAAATTTCTATTGTCACTTTATGATTCTAAGTATATTTGTTATTTTCCATAAAATCTCCTCATTTCTCATATGTTCAGTCCATGATACTCTCGGCATCCTTCTGTAGCACCACTAAACTCTCTTCTTCATTTTTGAGGAGAAAGTCACCATGAAGTATTAATTCCGTTTCAAAGGCCTTTGAAATAATGCTATACTCCTTATGTGTTTGTTGTCTAGTGCCTCACAGATCCTGTGAGTAATGGTAGTTAAAACATCAGCAGTGGATCGGGCCGATCGAAACCCGTACCACTTATCGCTTAAGAGGTTGTTCCTATTTAGGTGGTCAACAACCTTTTTACTGATTATAGTCTCAAAAGGCTTGTTAATGACTCGAAGCGGACAGGTGCATCTATATTGAGGGATGAGCGCTCAAAAATGTTCTTGAAAACTGGGCATATGATTGACACCTTCCAAAGACTAGGGAAGGATTTCTCCTTCAAGCAGCGGTTAAATAATTTCGCTAAGATCGGGGATAATTCAGGGTTGATATCATTAAGGACAACCACTGAGATTTTGTCTGGGCCAGTAGCTTTATTAGGGTCAAGACTTTTCATAAGTCCGGGCTGTAATAAAAATACTATTGAGATTGTGATCAGTGAGACGGGGGATGACCTATATTATGTAACGTTGACTCAGATGCAAAGATTGAGACGAAGAGTTCCGCCTTATCTGACTTCGGTTAGTGGGCACAAACGCTTTGCCTCTATTCAGAATTTGGTTGGAGATCTCTTAAAATCCAATTTGATTTCGAGCAGTTCTGAATGCAGCAAGTGTTAAACTACACCACTCCTTATGATATTTATTGAAGTAGTAGTTGCGGTGAGCTATGGCTGTAGTGCATTCAAAGATGAACGACGGTGGCTGTTTGGTTTTTGTTGGAATTTCTTTTGGGGTATAAAATTCTCCATTCCAGAAAGGATCCAGTCAGAGACGAGGGCAGCAGTTTTGGTGACAGCATGTTTGAAGAAGGTTGAGGGAGGAGCTTCCGCCGTGTAATATCTAAAGCTGTCACAGTCTGTCTTCGTGTAGCGAAAAATCGTTGTCTGAAACGGCAAATCAAGGGTTGCTTTTGGTTTGGCATCAATTTGGAAACTGGGTAGAAAATAGTCTGACGTGCCCAGTTGGAGTAAAGCTTCCGCAAAGCATTTTTCAGTGAATGGTGTGTGGAATAGGTCAAGGGGATTAGCCTGGTGTCCTGTCGCACCAGGAAGAAAATGTATATCCGAAAAATGCATTTTTCCAAACTGTATACGTCGTTGTGTACTTATTTATATTTTCTTAGACATTAGCATAAACTTAGGAATAAAAAATTGTTTGCAGAATTATTTCTTTATTGCATTGTATATATTTCACATATTTTTATAATATCATATATATATATATATATATATATATATATATATATATATATACTCAGGATACGGTTTGGGTCTGGGACGCAAAGTTTTGGTGCTTTTTATTTTTATTTTATTTTTTAGTCCCTTTTAATTGATATACTCTCAAAATACATGCAACAAGAAAGGTAAATTCAAATCGGGTATATGGAACTCTAAAACCTGGGAGAGTAGGCCATCTAAGAAATGAAAAACTAGATTCAATCCTCCGCTGCATTGCAGCTACACCCAGTCATGGGAAAGGCTACAGGAGTAAACTCTGATGATAAAATCTGAGTCCTGTTGATAGTTCGACGTTGAATCTAAATTTGTTTTGGCAACTCTTTCAACGAAACCGGCTCCAAGCAATATCGGCTCCTGCTTTTCCTTTGTAAAACGTATACTCCTGCTCTGACACTCCCGCATTACCTCCACCTGCGCTCAATTGGTAAGAGATGTTGGGCTACCACCAGAAGCTGAATTAAAAAAAAAAAACAATAAACTCTATGGATGCAGCGACATACATATTATGATTTTGCGAACAAATACTAAAGAGGATATTCTCCATTTCTTGCAGACTGGTCAGCCACATGAGGTAAGCAAACGCTTTCATAGAGGATGCAGGTAAAGATCTGACAATCAGAAGGAGTTCCGGTTTTACTGCGGCGTCTCCTCCCTGCTGGTTAAAAATATAGACATCCCTCAGACCTGCTAGATTCATTTTTTAAGTTAGGTACAAAGTGTGTGTAACAGTCCCCACCATTTGAATGTATTCCACCTGTGATATTTTTCACAAAATTGCGTCCGAAAATACAGCCCGCTAGGTTTTTTTTTTTTAAATTGTGCGGAAGGCACACATCAAAGCGGTTAACATAACATAGCTATTATAAATGATTTTCAACGTTTCATTTAAGGTATTCTGAGTATGTTAAATACTTCCTTCGTCGCATGAGGTTATTCCTAAATTTTTGGTTTGATTGCAGTCAACCAAAATGTGTCGAATCATTCGGCGAGAAATTATCAGTATTAAACTTCACAAACTACTTTCAACACGTTTGATTCTTTACAGTAATTTTTCTATAAAATGCACAAACCTTTATGTTTAAGTCGAACTTTCACGTCTTAAAATAAAAACGCATGTTGCAATTATTGCCTACTTTTTCCATCTTTCACATTAAGATCAATACCCTTCCCACCAAAAAATACGCTCATTTTGAATTTTTTGCAAAATACCTGTTGATCTGCCACAACAGAATCTATTTTTCTTTAAATACAGGTAGTTAGAACTAAAAACTCTTAATTCTATCGAAGGCCGTAAACAGAACTAAGTTTTTAGGCTACCCAAAATATGCAAGTACGTCAATGTCTTAGCAATCAAATGATGAAAAAATAATTTTACATAAGTTATTTTTCAATATAATCTCTTCCTTCTCAATGCACTTCTGTGACACACCATTTCACGTACATAAGGCTGACTCATCCTCATTCCCTTCGTATTGTGACAATATTTAACATGGCGTACGGACGAAAAGGGTTAAACGGACAAAAAGGATTGAAACAAAACGATTTTAATTTTTTGTCAGAAAGAGAATTATTTTCCCAGGATATGGATGTATGAATTTTGTTGAAAAAGTTACACAGCGTGATTCAGTTAGACACAGCTGGCAGGTCGGGGGCCAAAGGTTAAAGTCGTCTGCTGAAATGTGTCAATGGGACATTTTAGCTGACAAAATTTCCCTGAGAAAAATTATAATTGTGAGCAATTGTAAAGGCAGAAGATGACGTCAGAAAGGCTGACATCATACGATGGCACCTGAAGGAGGAGGGGATCTTCCAAAATTGGAAATGTGAAATAGAAAGCGAAAGAAAACGACTGGTTGAATTTTGGGAGATTTGCATAAAACCCATCTATTCGTCCGCACCACACCATTTGAAAGGGACACCCATAAATACGTGGGCCAAAGTTAGTTGGGGCCCGCCAGTTGCAGTGAGGTTGCAACCGGGAGTTAAGAGATTTCTGATATAACGCTGTTTGCCAACCTAATGATAATAATCTGCTGAAGAAAAACTCTAACGAATAACCTTGTGCCGTCCGTGAAAGTACAAACAATAGTATTTGAAGTTAAATCCAGTTGTCGCTGAAGAAAGACTGCAACGATAAACCTTGTGCCGTTCTAGAAAGCACAAATCACAGTACTTGAAGATAAAACCAGTTGTCAAGTCTGGCCACCCTTAAAGAAGTTACCCGAAATTTTCGTTCCGTCGCCAAATATTAGAACGGGTTGGGAAAAGAAGAAAAAGAACTGTATGTATATATATATATATATATATATATATATATATATATATATATTGAACAATAAAAAAATTAAAATCCTCAGACACACTGGGTTGTAGATTAATATTCTTTCGTTTTTTTTTATTATTATTCCATTTAGATTCCTCGACTAGTTTCGGCCGAAATGGCCATCATCGGGAGGAGAAATCTTTCTGCTTGCTGCTAGCACTAAACTACAGAAATGAATGTCTTGATGGAGAAAATGAACTTTTGTCTGTAGTTTTCATTTGTTTTTTTATTTTTTTATCTTTTTAACATGAATCTTTTAACATTCCTTGTGTTGGTCAAACAGTCTCTTTTAAGTTGTTATTTGAGATGAGCTGGATGCTGCTATGAATTCTCTGGTCAGTTTGACAGTTTTATTGGACTTGGTGAGGGTCTCTGTTTAGTGTTTGTGTGTGTGTTATTTGGTTCTTAGGGAGTGAGTGAGTATGATATGTGTAAGCGTGTGTATTGCTGTGGGTGTGTGTTATCATTTGGCTCATTAGGGAGTGAGTGCGTATGATGTGTGTAAGTGTGTATTTCGTGTGGGTGAGTGTATAAGTGTGAGACCTCCACACCTCCGTAAGCCTGTCTGTCTTGTGTGGGTGAGAAATGTGGGTAGTTTTTTTTATTTGTTAAGTTATATCTATATATTGTTAAATTTGTGATTTAGCCCGGCTGGATATTTTGTTTTTAGACGTTGTATCCACTTATTTTCATGCGACTCTAAAATCTTTCTAATGTTATCTGCTCTGAACTTTTCTATTCTCTCAATTATAGTGAATATATATATATATATATATATATATATATATATATATATATATATATATATATATATATATATATATATATATTATTTTGATATAAACATCATGTTGTGACTTATTCGGGCGTCGTCCATTTTCGTTTTCAATTTTGTATGCACATGTTCAACTCCTTGGTTTAGCGTGGTTGAGATACCCCAGTGATAATTCGGCTTGACTCTCTTAAGATCAAAATCACAACGTGGGTAAGAGAGGTCACAGTTGAAGAGGTCAACTTAAAGACCAGCTGCTGTGTCAAACGCCATCAACGACCGACGAATGGGCTGACGGCTTGTTCTCTGATAGCAGGATCGATCCTAACCAAGCGAGCAGGCCGGGATTGACTCGGAACGCCGTCATAACTGGTGGCTGGAGCAGGCCGTGGCCCGAAACACCGTCATAGTATTCCATTGCTAAAAAGGAAGTTTCACTTAGCTTTTTCCTATGAACTATTACTTTACGGAAGAAGAGTCCAGAGAGGATTTTCTCCAGAAAATTATGATCTTAACATCATCAAGCTTAGTTAGTATCGACCGTTATCTACCCAACATATCCTTTTACAACTTTCCAACCTCATTAAATAACCATCTACGATGAGTGACACATGAGCCTTGGATTGGGTGAACAATACTATAATAAACATAGATTGAAGATTAGATAATGAGAATTTAAAAACAAAACTTTGCTAATAACTTAACTACAGAGTATATTAATCCGCCATTGTATTTACACAAAGACATTATATATATATATATATATATATATATATATATATATACACACACACACAATGATTCCTTCACTCAGTTTTTCAAGTATCAGACAAATAACCCTGTGTTGAATATTCTCGCACGCCCTTGTGTACACAAGTGTTAAATGTTTATTGTACGTTTGCAATGAAATAAAAGGTGAAAATAAACACGACAACAAGAAGTATAAAACATTATCTCCCTAGACATGGACACTGGGACAATTACAATTTATCATCATAGATTAAATAAAGGATTTAGTTTGAAATTCCCTGAAGGTTACCCAGACCGATAAGCATCTGATGAAGCCCGGAGGGCACAACGGCTGAAATGTGATAATAACAATGCTGAGGACAAGAGTCCGCATGTAAATTATTATAATTTGAAATTCTAGTGCACATAAACGGATAAGAAAGAGGGTTTGGAAAATTTGACACTCACAGGACATATTTATGGCAGGGGACAGAGGAAAATAACGCATAATCTGCCTAGCTTATGTAAATGGATGGCAGAATTTAGGAGAAACAACAAAAAGAAAATTTACTCAGAGCTACAAAGCACAGAAAATTGTAGAGTTGTTTGCTAACATCCTAAAGAAGAAGTATGTGATCCAAGATAAATTCGCTCTAACAATATGATTTCTCAACATAAGATAAGGAAATAAATTCCTTCCTTTTAAGTTCACTCAACTATTTGAGTTTCGCAAGATTTTTCGGGTTTTCAAGATTCGTGTCTCCAGTCCGCCTTTGAATTAGCAAACATAAAATTTTATCAATGATTTTAGATAGTTAGAAAAGTAGTCTTTTGAAGTTTTGACTATCCATGTGGCTTTGGAGTGGTTTCAAAAACTTCCGGAACACAAGTGGATGGATAAGGCGGTGGGACCCCAGCGATTATACATGTAAGCAGAGAGAGGTAGGAAGTCGAGGAGATAGGGGCCCAGCCGTGAAAGAAGTAGGTAGGTGATCAGAGGAATTACTAACTGCCCAGTGACAGAAGGACCGGTAGGAATCAGGTGTCACCGAGAACAATGAGGAAGATACCAGCTATTAGGTTGGTGCAAAAATAATGTCGTTTTCTCACATAGTAACATATGTGAGAAAACGACGTTATTTTTCCAACCTAATAAAATATGGAGACAGCAGTTCAGCCGAAGGAAAAGATAAGCCAGTTAAGTGAGAAATTGTATTTTTGTGAACTCCCAACCAGCGTCTTTAAAAACATCTGTCGTCATTATTATTTGTTGAAAGCGATCACAGCCAACAAGGAGATGAAACTTTGGTGCACCATAGCAAGTTGTGTGTATATGCAAATACAATCAATCTTGGATGTCAACACAGGTGCATTGAACGACGGACGATCGGAGAATGTCGTCACATGACTTGTCACAAATTCGCCACAAATGTCATCATAATCTTAATTTCGAAAAATGTTGCAATACAATCTTCCTACCCTAATTTCCATTACATCTGGTTTCATGATGAACTAAAACTAAGCTTAATAAATATCAACAAAAGTAATAAGGCATAAACAATTTCTTTGTTCTACGAAACTGAAGCAGAACTGCTATTTTGCGGAAAAGACTCCCGAGGAGATAGTTCCTTGATCACTAGAATCTTAACTTCTTCGAGTTTAGGTGTTGGTTATTTTCCACTTTGCCTCACAGATGCGATGCAACGTTGCAAGCCTATGGTTACTATATTTCTTTGGTAAATGTACTGACGAGCTCCAATCCCTAGTTCAGACCTTCACAGCTAAAACTCTCCATGTCATATACACAGGAGCGAATATCCTCATTCCCTTCATATTCCAATGGTAAGAAGGAAGTTCCCATTTGGACAGCTTCTTCTACTTTATGGAACAAATTCCCAAGAGGATGCTAACCCAAACGCTACAAGCTAAATCTCTTTATGTTAACTATATAACTTATCCTTCTAATCTGCACTTACTTTCCCTTCCTATATCTATGCAACAAACTTATTTAGCAACCCACTCTATCTTGAATCACTCTTGAGCCTTGTATTGAGTGAAAATTTAATGAAAAAAAGATGAAAAAATAAAAAAAAAAGTTCAAGTGGGACAACACAATCTTTCTAATCTGATTTTCCTCTCAGCTGGCCTTGTGTTGTGTATTAAGCTTGACTCTGTAAATATAAATAAGAGAGAAGGTTCAGGATTTATGGTCATATGTTGAAACACCAGTTCTCATACAGTCACTGAAGTTAAGCAACATTGAGCCTGGTTGTTTAAAGATAGATTTTTTTTTTTTTTTAAATCAGTATCACCCCAAACAAAGTAGTACAGCCACTAACATGCAAGGGGTTACAGGGTGGGGAAGAAATAGAAACAGAAACATTAGTAATGAGGAGAAAGAGAAAAGAGCAATTAGGAGCATAGGACCAAGGATGGAGCCCTGGGAGACACTGCATTAGTACAAAAGGATTGTAAGAATTTTTTGGTAAATAATAATCATTTACTGATACAAGTTCTACTAAATAATATATAGGTGGGGAGGAGAAGAAATGGATTCATACATTTCTCAAAGGTATTCATAAGTGAATATAAAAAACCCAATTGGAATCAGGACTTGGCTCTCAGATATCCAATTCCTAGGTGTTATCCATTAAACCACACCTGCACATCCAAGTTTACAGCGCCTGGTATTCCCAATGATCACCCATCTAGGTACTGACTAGACTCAAGTTGCTTAAAAGAGAGAAGCAATATTGATGTGTGGTTGGTGAATCTTGGTGCAATTAGACAATAAAAAGACAAGCAAATAAGTTTAAGAAAATGAAATATCATTTATTTCTGAATATTTACATGAAATGCATTCAAATTAAAACCGAACGTTATAAAGCTGCTTCAACCAGGTTGATTTTCTTTTTCTTCTTTGACTTATGTGATAGACGTTGCATCTCAAGATCCATTGACCAATCACTGTCACTCTTGTCTTCCCCTCTCCAGTCAAAATCCTCTGACAAGGATGACTTGCGTTTCAGTGTATTGTCCTGAATGATTCCACAAGCCAGCTGCAAACAGTTCATAGTGTCATCTTTATTTGGAGAAAGTTCATTCTTCTGAACACTCTCCTTTTTTTCCGGGGTTATACACACTTTCAAAGGTGAAATACTTTTGACAGAACCAAAACTAACAGGGGCCCTACTAATAGTGGCAGAGGGAAGTGTAAGAACATTTGATGACAGAGACATTCCTTGTTTCAGAAGCAAAGACTGAGTTGATACTGAAGACATGGAAACAGAGACATTACTGTTGTCTTTAAGTATATAGTTTGGTGTAGTTGCTGTGTTGGCGAGGTATGGTGTTAGTACGTTTTTGCCCTTCATCTTCACTAACATCAAATGTTGACCAGTCTGGGGAATCATGCACTTTCCAATCAGTACTGGTGGAGATGTGGGCGAAATCAATAAAGGAGTCGGATAAGCTATCCGCACCCTGTGGATACAATTTGAATTACATTTCAAAGACTTTTTGGTTTCAGAAGGCAACTGGGATACATGAACTGATTTCATTCTTGCAGGTATGTACAACTGAGGCAGCATAACCCGAGGTTGAAGAAATGCGTATTTCTTCTTTTTTACTTCCTCTATGCAGAGCCTGCCTTTTATTTGGCATGGTCTTGCTTTTTGGGCTTTTTTTATAACTGAAATCATTTTCTCTGGTCTTAAAGCGCGACCAATATCCACTAATCTTTTCCTTTGAGAGACAGAAAAATGGTTGCTTAAGTCATGTAACTTGTAGTGTTTCTGTGGAGTTGGTGAAGTCTTTGGTAACAATTTCGGCTTATTTAACCTGGCATAGACAATTGGCTTGCACTGGGTTGAGGTCTCTGTTTTCATATCCACCTTCTCTTTTTCATTCTGAATGTTGCTGCTCAAAACCACTTTGGGCTGAATTTGAAGTGGCTTCATATATGGCACACTCTTTTCATACTTTGGAGGAGAGGAGTTTTCAGAAATTGACCCCACCTTACTGCTACATCCAGACTCAGCCTGATTATCAGTCTCGTCATCACACTGAGCAGATGATGCTGCCTCCCAATAATTGAAATTTTTATTTGCTTCATTTTTCAGTGAAAATATTGAATCAATCTTTAATGTCATGGGCAGATCTTCCACCACTTCCATTTTGGTTTGGGTTTCTGTACTTTTCTGAGAGGACTTGGGAGATAAAAAAGGCTGTTGCAAGAAGCTGTTAGAAGGAAGTGTTACTGGTGTTTGCTTTGGTTTTAATAAACTCTGCATTGATACAAGCTTATGTACAGAATTTGCAGCTGTTGTACTGATTGTAGGTGTGTTTGATGACTCTGCTTTACGACTCACTACAACAGCACATGCTTCACCTTTTTCAAGTTTATGTAAAATGTTATTAATACCCGCATTTGAAGCAGTGCTATTATAATTGGGATTATTTGTTGATGTTGTGGTGAGTGTTTGTTCATTAATGCTACTGCTTTCTGACTTGGTAACCAAATCAGCTGGCTGGTTGAGCTGTAAAACTGGTGAGTTGGCAAGAGGCATTAGTTTAATATTTGATGAAGCACTATTGTCCGAGTTCAGTTTCACAACCTGGGAGCTTGACAAACTTTGTGTGGGGAGGTTGATTGTAGGAGTGACTTGTGTGGGTAATTTGATAATATGTGTTCCAGGGAATCCCTGAGTAGGCAATTTGACAACCTGAGCACCTGGCATGCCTTGGTTCGTTAATGTAACAGTGAGAAATTGTGGATTGGATGGCATCTGATTTATTAAAGAGACAAGTTGTGGGCCTGTTGATGCTTGGCTAGTCAAAGAGACAAGTTGTGAATTTGTGGGTGCTTGACTAGTCAGTGTGACAACTGGAGATGTTTGTGCTTGACTAGGTAATGAAACAAGTTGAGCACCTGTTGAAGACTGGCTAGTCAATGTGACAAGTTGTGTACCCAATGGAGGCTGGCCAGTCAGTTTAACAAGTTGTGTACCTGTTGGAGTCTGGCCAGTCAGTGTAACAAGTGGGGAACCTGTTGGAGGCTGGTTAGTCAGTTTAACAAGTGGAGTACCTGTTGGAGGCTGATTAGTCAGTTTAACAAGTGGGATACCTGTTGGAGGTTGGGTAGTCATTTTCACAAGTGGAGTACCTGTTGGATTCTGGCTAGTCAGTTTAACAAGTTGGGTACCTGTTGGATTCTGGCTAGTCAGTTTAACAAGTTGGGTACCAGTTGGAGCCTGGCTAGTCATTTTAACAAGTTGGGTACCAGTTGGAGGCTGGCTAGTCAGTTTAACAAGTTGAGTACCTGTTGAGGGTTGGTTAGTCAGTTTGACAAGTTGGGTACCTGTTGGAGGCTGACTAGTCAGTTTGACAAGTTGGGTACCAGTTGGAGGCTGGCTAGTCAGTTTAACAAGTTGAGTACCTGTTGAGGGTTGGTTAGTCAGTTTGACAAGTTGGGTACCTGTTGGAGGCTGACTAGTCAGTTTGACAAGTTGGGTACCTGTTGGAGCCTGGCTAGTGAATGTAACAAGTTGTGTACCTGTTGGAGCTTGACTAGCCAATGTTATAAGTTGTGTACCTGTTGGACTCTGGTTAGTCAGTTTACAAAGTTGTGAACCAGTTGGAGCTTGACTAGCCAAGGTGACAAGTTGTGTACATGTTGGAGCCTGGCTAGTCAGTTTAACAACTTGTGTACCTGTTTGAGCTTGACCGGCTAATGGTACAAGTTGTGTACCTGTTGGAATCTGGGTAGCTAATTTAACAAGTTGTGTACCTGTTGGAGCCTGACTAGCCAATGTGACAAGTTGCGTACCTCTTGAAGCCTGGCTTGTAATTGTGACAAGCTCTGTGCTTGTTGGAGTATGACTAGCCAATGTGACAAGTTGTGTACCTGTTGGAGCCTGGCTAGCTAGTTTAACAACTTGTGTACCTGTTGGAGCTTGACTACCTAATGTGACAAACTGTGTACCTGTTAAAGCCTGACTAGTCAATGTGACAAGTTGCGTTCCTGTTGGAGGTTGGCTAGTCAGTTTAACAAGTTGTGTACCTGTCGAAGCTTGACTATTCAGTGTGACAAGTTGTGTACCTGTTGGAGATTGGCTAGTCAGTTTAACAAGTTGTGTACCTGTTGAGGCCTGGCTAGTCAATGTGGCAACTTGAGAACCTGTTGGTGCTTGACTTGTGAATGTTAGAACTGGTGCAGCTGTTGTTGTTTTACCTGGCAGTGTGACTAATTGTGAATTAGAAGAAGATCCCTGATTAGACAAAGGAACAACTGAAGAACTGGAAGGAACCTGAGCTTGGTTTGGTAATGTGATGATATGTCTGCCATTAATTACTGTAGTGGGTATCTTGATGAGATTGGAATTATTTCCTGAACTGTTTAAATTCAGAATTGGAGATGTTTGATTTAATTTGACAATATTTGTTGTGTTGTCATTGCTGTCTGCTAATTTAAAATAATGTGAACTGTTGGAGATGGGATTCAGTCTAAATGACTTTGAATTGGTATCATTCATTAAATTGGCTGGTATCTTTAAAACGGAAGTATTGTCAGGATGATTGGAATCTTTTGCTTCCACTTCTGTATTAACTCCATTACTGGCCAAGTCCACTTTTATGTGTGTCTCATTATTCGCCAAACTTCCTAACTTTAAAAATTGTACAGTGTCATCTATTTTGATAGAGTTGTTTGGTTCTTGGTTAGCTTTTAAAGCAAACACTTGACCGTTCATAGAAGAATTAAGGTTGACATTGGGAGCCACAGAAGCAATAGTTATTGGGGTAACTGTGGCAGAATTTGATTTTAGAGGTTTAAGTAAAACTATTACCGGAGACTGCTGGCTGCTACTACTTTGACACATTGTAACTGAGGTAACTTTCTGAAGGTCAACATTCATGTCTGAATTCAAGGAATTAGCCTTTGAAATATTTGTCTCTGCATTTGTTGTTGTTGTGGTTGTTGTAGGTGAAAAAATACTACAGGCATCAGAAGGTGTCATAAGCCTAATTGTCTTTACATTATTAACTTTAGGTGGGTTATTTACAGGAACAGCAGTTTTAGATTCAGCAAGATATGTTGGTGAATTACCAATTGTAGTAACAGGTAGAGAATTGTTTATTATGTTATGATAAACCTGAGCTTGTTTAAATTTGTCTTTTGTATTGTTTGTTTCTGGTGGATTTGAAATATTAGACATGGATGTTGTGCAAATTGTTGAGTGCCTACTTTGTACTACTGAACTGATTGGCCCAAGAGATGGAAGGGTCAAAATACTTTCAGTAGCTGAAGGAGTTGTTTTGGGTAAAAGCTTTACTAACAGTGGGACAGTGGAGGAACTCGATTGAGGGAGAGCAAGAACAGAATAAGAGGAAGAAATAGAAGGCGAAGCATTTGTTGTTGTAGCAAGAACAGTTGAATCCGAGGGAACATTTGAATCCATTTGGTTAACACAGACTAAAGATTTATACATTGATGACGTGAGAGCAGTGGTCGGCTGCAAATTGTTCTGAACCATGGGAGCTAGTACAGAGCTTGTTAAAGGCAGCAGAGGAGAGGCAACATTGCTGACTATGGAATTTTGACTTGGCGCATGGTTAATGTCTGACACAAGGCTATGGGACACAAAACTCGTGTGCACAGTTGGTTTCTTTGTCAGAAGCTGACTAGGGGAAGTGTCAGCTTTAGTGTTTGATATAAGCAAACAAGGGGCCATTTGCAAAGAGTTGGAGTTGTCAGACAAGGAAAGGCTAGCCATTTCATCAACTTGACCACTTGGAAGTGATTTGCACTGGACATGGGATGCCAATGATTGCAATGTCATAAATGCACCAACCAAATCTGTATTAGCAATCTGGACTTTGGGAATCAGCTGACCGGTATCATTTGCTGGGTTTATTGGTTTTATCACATTTGCAGAACTTGGGAAAGACTGGACAAGTTGGTTGCTGGCAGAAGTGACGACTGGGAGAGTCAGAGCCTGGGTTAGCTTATTGTCTGTGCTAACTGGAATAGAGTTGTTAGTATTCACAGATGGTGAATGACACTGAAGCAAAGATCTCTCAGAAAGTGAAGAGTTAATTTTGTTTACAGATGAAATGGGAGCTGTAATGAAATTAGTTGTGGCTGTTAATGGTTTTTGAGAGAGCAGACTGATTGTTGGAGTTGATGAAGTAAAAGCTTGAGTATTGTGGTAAGAAGAGAGGTGAGTAGGAGCAATTGTTTTTGAAACAACAATTGTCTCTGGAATCTTTTCAGTGTCTTCAGACTGAGTTTTGGGTGCCAAACCTGCTGAATAGATCAAAGATTTCAGGTTCAATGATGACAGAGGCATAGATGTCTTGATAATTAAAGTGTTATGAGGAGATGAAGAAAGTATATTTGGACCGGAACTTGTGACAGGTAAATACTTTATGCTATCCGTCAGCGTTTCAACAGATGTTGTGGCGGTTGCAGTTGAAAAAGGAAGTGTCGAAATCCTGTAAGTATGTTCTGAAATAAATTCGGATGTTGCTGGTAGATATTTGAATAGATCTGGAATTGGAATTTGAGAAGGAGATACATTATTCTTAAATGAAACTTCTTCCACTTCTTGTCCATTTTCGTCGAGCAAAGCCACTGTAATTTTGGCATCAGGATCCAGAGGTTCAGAATCACTTTCAGTCGAACTCTGGCTGTCTTCCAAATTTGTGGATTCCAACTCAGAAGCTAGCACTAAGTACATCTGACCATCGATATTCTTTGTATACAACTGAGAGTGATCACCTTTCTCTAAGGCAGCAGCTTTTAAGTTTTCAGCCTTTGAATTCATTTTCCCCTGGTCAGAAGTTGATCTGAAATGAGAGGAAAAAAGTAAATAAGTAAAGAGGTTTCTTTTGAGATTTTTTTTTATATGAAATATAAAATGAGTGACCATGCTAAAATGAGTCCAAAAGTGACAAATTTATCAAACAATGAATGGTACAATATATTTCTATTTGACTGAGAAGAGAAATGAACATAATTTGAGAAGTCCAGCTATTTCAATATAATTTAATATGATCTATTAACAATATTAACTTGGTCTTGGGTATGATGATACATCCAGCAGTAAAATCTCTGATCAGGAGATTGAAGGATTTGAGGAGCATGGAACCAATTCTTGATTGCTGTTGTTCCCAGGTCCAAGACCTGGGGTAGTAGCACCTGCTAGCTCACCATCTATGGGCAAATAGTGAACTTCAAAACATTATGAAAGTATAAAAATATATTTTTATAGTAAAAATACCAGCAATACATTTTTATACAAAAAAAAAATTACTAACAATATATATTTATAGTAGAATTACCAAGAATACATTTTTAAAGCAGAATTACCAACAATAAATTTTATAACAAAATGACCAACAATACATATTATCTGTAATTGAAGCCATAAAACTAATATTCAGATTTCAGCATTAAGTAACCCATAGGGGTAAAATCAAACATCAAAAAAACAATATTAGTTAACACATTTTCCAGCTAATTGTATATAATTTAATATGGTCTATTAACAATATTAATTAACAACATATTTTGAGAAGTCCAGCTAATTTGATTATTATATATGATTTCTTCTTTTTCCTATTGAAATTGCTCGTAAGTTCTATTCCAATAGTTTCTCATCTTGTACTTCTCACCAATGGAAATTTTTTCCTGTTTCTTGCTTTCCTGTTAAATATGATCTTCCAAAATTTAAATGCAATGTCAATCATCATCATCATCTGTATTTTTGAATTTTATTAATTCTTCCACTTAATTCCCCATATAAAGCACTATTTTGATTAATTAATTAAAATGCCATGTCTTATCATGATGTGGGCAGTCATGACTCTCCAGTTTTCTTTTATCTATTATCTGTGAATAACCATTCTTGGGAAAGAGAGTGAAGAAGTTTCCTGTTGGACTAACTCCACAATTTCCCTTTCCTAAACTGGTTGCCACTTAACTAGAGAGCACAGTCTATCTAGCTACTTAACCCATAGCTGGGTAGAGAAGTGGCAGATTTTTCAAGAGCACTGGTGTGAAAGTGAATGCAACAGACTAGCCCAGTATTTGAACTCAACTTGCTGAACTGGCTTGATACAACTGTTTAATTCTTTAATTGATATATATCTGACTGAATATATAAATATATATCAATGAGATATTCAACAACAGCATGAGTAAAAGTATCTAGTTTTGTAAAGTTGACAGGAGCTATCAGTGAACCCTATTTTATGTTGCAAAAGTGGTCCACTAAATGTCCATTAACTTGTTCTCAGATTTTTTCAAGACTTTGTTGCTTGTGTTTTGGAATTAAACCTTAGAGCATTAGCAATAAGGATAATGGTTTGCTTCCAAGCACACTTGCCTGCTAGGGCAGCCAAGTAATCTTTGTTGAAAATGCCTACTCAGGTACTTTTGTGTTTGTTCAGCACTTGAAGAGCAAACCTTTAGTTTATACTGCAACTATGCTGAGCAGACCTTAGTTACAGTTTCTGAGAGAGAGAGAGTGCATCATCTGGTGTAATCAACACAGTTTGAACAAGGCCATCAGACTCTAATCCTTGATCCCAATGATTTTTAACTTTGTGCTAGAAAAACCATCACCCAAATTTACTTACAAGGCTTGGAGCAACTTATGGTATGGTATCTGAGCCCTTTCCAGTGCTACCATATGCTGGGATCACTTAGCAATCTTAACATCAAGAAGTCACTTTCTTGATAAAATGACCATGGTGAGATTTGAACTTGGGTCTCATGGTCAGAAAGTGAACATTTTAACCACGTGGCCATGCTTTGTAAAACAATAGAAAGGCTACTTGCACTGGGAATAATGGAGCATTGAAATAGTTAAGCTAATATTTAGAAGTGAGTCCCAGATTTTTAAACCAAAATTAAATATTCTCTTCCAATTTGATCATTAGAATATATGAAAGTTGAAAAATGTACAAAGTGCAGTAAGTGATTAACTGTTTGAATAATCAAGTGGTCTTTGTATTATATAGACCACTGTTATACAAATAGATGTTTACAAAATAATTCCTACTTCAATTGTTTTGGATAGCTAGAAGACAATTTCTATAAGCCAGGGTTCCACACTAGGTTCTTTCACCATCATCCTAGATCTGGCACAAAACAACTTTAATCATGCCAAAAACCTTGAAGCGGTCCTGAAGTCAAAATGGTATTTCTTTAATTTTATTATCATTCATAGTTGCTAGTAGTATAATAAAAAATACCATTAAAATATTTAGGAAATAAATGTAAAAAGGCTAAATATTAAAGTTTTAGTAATAGATAACTACAAAAACAAATTAGTTAAGTTTCACTTTAATTTTTATAAAATAACAACTTCATTTTTTCTCTGAATTTCTGGGATGAGGAGTTATCATTATTTACATGCGGACTTTTGTCCTCATCTTTGTTGTTATTACAACGTTTCAGCTGTTGTGTCCTCTGGCCTTCATCAGATGTATGTTAATCTGGGTAACTTAAAGGGAATTTCAAACTGAACCCTTTATTTAATCAACAGGGGTAGACGGTTCTCATTCCTTTGCAATGTCTAGGGATGTTTATTTTTTATTTAAACATTTCAGTTAAATTACCTTGAATAATTTTATCAGGAAATGATCTCATTAATTAATTTTCATTAGGTACCTCCACTAATTCACTGAAAAAAGAGTGTACCATGATTAAAAATGGCCCCAGACTTAATAAAAATAAAGTTTTATCAAAATGTTTGTTATTAACAGGAAAGACCAAAGTATTTTTAATTGTTTTTTTTAACTTTTTACTCCTTTCTAACATGTTTGAAATTTGGGCTAAAAATTTTGTTTTGTCAGATTTTAATGCAACTTTCAGGAATTATTCACAAATAAGTGAATTTATTTTTGAAATTATTATTTTTAGAAAATTTTGCTAAAAATATTTTTTTTTGTTTTACATCTGTTAATCCCCACCAACCGCCACCTTACTTAATTTCATACAATTTTCTAGAATTTAAAAACTTCAATGAAATGTTTTTTATTAGTCAAAAGCAGGACTCCTTGGAGAATGTAAATCATCATTTTTTTTTTTAAACATTTACCAAGATTCCTAAAATCTGCTCCAAATTGTAAAATAAAAAATGCAATAAAACTATGTAATTATTTAATTAGAAAAGCTTTTAATTGCTTTCATAAATAATATATATTAAGGACATTATACTCTGAAGGAAAAAATTGTTTTCAATGAATAATGAATTTTTACAAGAATTGTTTGCATTTTTCTTTTTTTTATTCAAAAGATTCAAAAACGTTTTAAAATTCTTCCACACATTGTCAAAGTTATTAAATGAAGACTATATTTACTAAACAAAAATTAAAAAGCTTAATACAAATCATCCTAACAAAAATTTTGACAATAATTAATTAAAAATGTATGCATGCATGCTTTATTTATTAAAAGCCTGCCACTCTTGGTGAGAAGAATTTCTTTTAAGAAATTATTTGCTTTTAGAATTAAACATTTTGTATTGCCTGAACATTTTCCTAAAATCGTAACCATTCATCCTAAATCTATACTCTCTGAGATTAAGCTAATCTCAGGTTCTGTAACAAATACAACATTAAGGAAGTTTGTAAATATGGAATTGCATGGAGAAACCACACATCAAAGCAACTAACATATCCAATCTTTTGAGTGTCTTGGTTATCCCCCACTGTTGGAGGTTGCATTATCTTTTGGAAACAAACCATCACCACCAAGAAACATGGTTAATATAAAGTAGAAATGGGCTACAAGATCTGCGAATATTTTAACCTTTACCATGCTAATTTATAGAATTGTTCCGTTTGCCACTGCTTTTTTTTTTTTGAGTTTGCAAAAATATAAACATCTACTGCGTTAAAATCATTATAAGTTTCTTCATATTGTGTATAGATTTTATTTTTTGTATGCAAATAAAATGATGGATGAGTAATATTTTGATGTGATGCATTACATTTTGTATGTATATTTTGATGTTGAAAAAAAAAAAAAATAATAATTGAAACAATAAAAAACAAAAAAACAAATACATTAACAAATACATAAACAATTCAATGTACTTCAACTTTTATTACTCCTTGTGGACTTCTGGAGTGCAATAAGAAGCAAAATCATTAAGAAGCCTTTTTATTTTGTCAAAAAAATGACATGCTTCCTCATGTTTACATACAATAAGACAGCAGCATTTGTTTGCTCTTTCACCTATCATATTTGTCTCAGTGACAAATAAAGTTATTATTTCACCGTTTATAAATAGACAAAATAAGTCACCTTCAGAAAGTCTATCACATATATCGATGGTCACCAGTAGCTTCCATAAAATTAATCAGCCACTGATTGATAGTAGCCAGTCAGTATCATCATAGCCGGTCATCATTGCTTTCCTCCATGTCACTAGAATAGTTATCATCTTCAACCACTTCACAGTCAATATCCACTTGAGTAAAGCCTTCAAAATCTTCATCAGAGTTTGAATCATAGGAAAACTTCTGAATAAAGGCTTCATTGGATGCTGATGTAGCATTTTCATTTGCAAAAATTGTGAAAAAACTTAACATGGGTTTAATCAATGTTACACCTAATGTAGAGTCTACAAGAATTCAAAATGGAGTCGGAAAACAGAAGTTTAGCCTAATTCCAAAGCAGTAGTAGGTGATTTCCAGCTTAAAATACTGGAAATAATATTTGACAAGCGTTTATAGCAACCGTCTCAAGGCGACAAATGCCCCTACAGCACCAAAGGGAGAGAATTCTATGGTGACAATTTTTGCCTTCAGTGTGGTAAAGGTTAAAAATCAAGCTAGTAATGTTTTATCATTACAAAACAGACCCATGATTTTTTTGTCCAGTCATGATGAATGTTTTTTCCCCTCAATGTGGCTTCATGCCTAGAACATCTATTAAGGCACAAGCTATTTATTGTGTGGTTGATGACTAAAAACTATTCCATGCATGCAAGTTCTTTGTATAGAATTGTTTGGATTCTATATCCTGTTTATTCATATATTTAATAATGTAAAAAATTAATTAAATCATATAATTTAGTTTCAAAAACTGTCTTATCTATTTATTGATTTTATCATATTCTTGATGAAAATATTCTTTTTCTCTTCTTAATTTTTATTAGCTTTTACAATAATCTGACAGTGGAAAAAGCAACATGCCAGTGGCTAAATACTGGTTATAACAAAACTTGTCAAATGTTTATCTTTAAACCTTATTGCCATTGGATATCTTAATAGCATTATTAATGGATGCAATGATAATAAAGTGTCAGTAGAACCAATGTGATTTTGGAGCGAGTAATGAAACTAATATTTTCAACAGAGAAGTTCTCTTGAAGGAACACTTAAATCATTAACCTCATTCTTTGATTTTGAATGAACAATCTTTATTGTGGTTCTGAATTTTTTTAGCAGAGTTCACTTGTAATAAAACTAACATTAATATTGTACTTTTTCATTGTCATTGCTACCACTTAGGCCAATGATGGAATGCTTAACAACAAAACAGTACCAAAACAAATTAACAATTTCATAATGGTAAATGTCTGATGTTGAATCATAATAAGAGATATCTACTAATCCAGGTGTTTGCAAGCACATTTCATTATGGCTGAATAGAAAAATCCAAGTGAGTGCATGAAATTTTCTTTTCTTTTGGGGAAGGTTACTGCTAAAATTTGTAATGTTTTGTTGTGAAACTTCTAAGAAGCTATAGGTAGAACCCAAGTGTAAAAGTCGTATTCACATAAGAAATGTGGTGAAATAAACCAGAGTGTAAAAATCATATTCACATATAAGATTTGGTGAAATGCTGATTGCAGACCAACCACAATCTGTTTAACCATCAACAAGCCGAATTAAAATCTCAATACAGTCAATGAATCATTGCACCATTGATGAGGCATATTTGGTGACTGATATGCCTTGCATTTCCTGTCAGTGACCATTAATAGAATTAAAAAAGAAAACCATTTTTATAAAATTCAAGCACAAGAATCATTTGAATATGTGCCATAAATTGAAAGAACAAGTTTGGTTTCTTTCAAGGGATGTAACTAGGGATAAGTCTTGGGGCTATGGTTGCTACCTGGAAATGAAACAAGCTTCAAATCAATGGAAATTCACCAACACCTGAAAATGTGATGTCAGCATTATCCAATATGTTTCTTTCATGTGAATGAGATCATGCACAAGAAATTTATTCTTCTTAGACAGATCATGAATTATCAGTTTTATTTAGAGGTGTTGAGAATATTGATGAGAATATATGGAGAAAATGAACAAATAACAGTGATTAGATGCTTTATGAAAACAATGGCTTTCAGTTCCCAACAATTTTTAACCAAAACAATTCATTATCGACCTAATTCACCTAAAATCATTGCAGGTGGCATTTTTTGTTCCCTCAAGTAAATTATAGTCTTAAAGAGAAATGTTTTTCTGACATGTGAAATAATAAAAGCTAAAACAAAATGTACAGTGAAGAGTCCCAGAAAAGTTTCCAGCAGTCGATAAAAATGTTAGGACAAGTACATTCACTTGATGGATGCATACTCTAAAAGGGAATATAGCATTTCAAATGGTAAAACCTAATAAAACTGTTAGAACAAGTACATTGTGTCAAGAGATGCATACATTGAAAGAGAATAGAGTTTCAACTGGTAAAACCTAATGAAGGTTTTTTAAAATAATCATATTCCAGTGATTTTTTTGTATATTTTTTATTATTCCAGTGCTAATAATAATGCGAATACAAGAAATGTCAAGAAATATCAGGACCTTGCTTGAGTACTAAGAACTTGTTGAACATGAGAATCAGCATTAAAAACAGTTTAAAAGACTGAGCCTATTAATACATTAACCATTTTTTGGACAGTGAATACTAACGGGTTAGAGTAGAAACCTATAATATGGAACTTACTTAGCCGATCGGGAGCAATATGAGCTGTCAACTAGCCGACATACTCCCAGAAAGGGTGGGGGCACCTGAGGACAATGAATGTTTATTACTTGTCAATAATGAAGAGAATGTTTTTGATTTTATAAATACAAACAATTGATATGTATAGAGAATATGAACTTTGTAAAGGAAACATGAAACATTTCAAAAAAGTGTATCTGATTGCTATACATAGAAATGTGTGTTCATAGACCATCACTGGATGATCCATTAGTCCACACAAAAGAATTGAAAACAGTTGGTTACATTTAAAAAGATTTTTAAGTGAGAAACTAACATTGAAAATCTCCCATCAATGGGAAATCATATCTAAGTATATATTTAGAAAAAAAAATTCAGAATCCTATTTGACAGTTTAAGAAATGTACAATTTTTACATTTTACATTTCTGATCTTGTATATGCATGCCTGGCTCTTGATTTTGAAAGGACTAAAATAAGAACCAGGTATGCATAAGAATGTTACTCTTGATTTGTCATCAAGAGAAAAATTTTCTGTATTTCACTTAATGTATCACAGGTGTAGCATCAACATTTATGTATTATTTAAACATAAATTAGAACATACCTATCTGTAAAAATAGTTTTAAATTTTTTTCATAAGGCTTCTTAATGTTCTTTCATTTCATTGTTTACAGTTTAATTAAATACAGCAACTCAAACAAGATATAATCAAATTGTTACATTGAAAATGGCTGGTATGAAAAATTATGAAGTCATCAAACACTTGAATGCTAGCATGAAAACTATTTTTATTGTGAGGAAGAAACAACTTCAAGTCCAATTCCAGGAAGTAACTGTTTAATTCTTATCAGGAGAGTTATAAAATTGTTGGCTAAGTTCCCTGCTTTGGGGGGGGGAGAGGGGAGGATAAACTGCAATCCACAGTTGTAGAATTCAACAGAGGCTGTATATATTCCAGCAGCACTGATCTAGGAGTAGCTGGCCAGGAATTTTAACAATTATGCCATCCATATGTAGTCTCCAAGTGCTCCCCAACTTGAATCCTCAAGAGTCAAAAGGGAGGTCAACCAGTGGCTTCACAGTACCAAGGACTTGTTGAAGACCACAACATGAGAGCCTACATAAATGAAACTACCTGATCTGATAGCTGGATATTTCGGATAAGTTCCTAAAGAGGATTTGAGGATAAAGTCATACACGATTCAAAAAAATAGTTGTGCTCAAGTACCTCCAAGCAAAAACAGCTTGGCAGAAGGAAGAAAATGTTGGAGACGAAATAGCAAGCTACAAACAAAGGTTTTGCTTGGTTGAACAAGTAGTTTTTCACTGTAGCAGTTGTGGTCAACTATCAAAATATGATTTATGTCACTTCATAAGGAAATATTCTCAAAGGTGTCAGAATACACTTCAAGTAACAGAAACCAACTGGTGTCATGGATTGGGCTGCTGTTACTTCTGATGGTTTCAACTCACAATGGACGTTTATTGAGGAAGGAGTGAAAGGGAACAACAGAATTTAACTACAAATATTTGAGGAAAATGTGTTAACCTAGCTGTCAGTTACATTTGGAAGTTGCCATGTCTTCACTCAAAACAGAGCACCTACACACAGCCAATTTGACACAGAACTGGAGAAAGAGACATTTATATGGATATTTTGACAAGTAAATTTGGCCTTCATGAAGCCCTGACATTATTAATCCTATGGACTTTGTGATATGGCCCACATTAAAGTATGGTGTTTTACGTATCTTGTATTCAAGTGTGTCCGACCTGAAAAAAGCTCTTATGAGATCATGTTATAATTTGAGTGAAGAGGTGGTTAAGATATCATGTACATCAGTTGAGAAGAGATTAAGGGCTATGATGGAAGCAAAGGGTGGCCATTTTGAATTGTAAATATATGTAAAATATTATAAATAAATAATAAATATGACAATCAACATGTAATATTTCATTAACCAAAATCTATAACTTAATATGTAAATGTACATGTACCCAGTATAAAATTTTAAGACATGTTTATCTGTATGTGGAGGATATTAATATGAAATCTTAAAGAGTAGAATTAGGTTTTAATATTTAAGGAAATTTTTTATCACTTTAAACCTTATTTTTAAGTGAATACTCACATTTGAGTAAGCACTGTGTATTTATTGAACAGGATATTTATTTTTGTCTACCTGAATGTTTGAGAAATCTTATTAAAGAAAAATATACACTCTCTGGTAGGATTTTGAACTTGCATTCCTCAGGCAGAGGAAGCTACAATTAATCCCAGCACACCATAACCAACTTGGCCTTGAAGAGCAGCCGGTCAAGCAAGACCAAATTTAGTGCCTTCAAGCAAAACTTTTCCTGTCATAGAATCTCTCAAAGTTTTTCATATCTGCACAGTTTTGTATACAAATGTAAACAAAAAGAAGCAAAGACATTTTGCTTTGAATTGAGTTCATGATGAGCAAGGCAGTAAAGCCACTGAGACACAAGGAGTTACTGGTTGAGGACAAGTTAGAAACAAAAAACATTGCTAAGGAGCAAGAACTAAAGAGAAATCATGATTACTGTAGATAACAATTGACATTGCATTTAAATTTTTGCTGATTAAAGTTGGCTGGAAAGCATGGAGCTGGAAGGGAGTTCTACAAGTGAGAAGTATAAAAAAAGAAAATGTTAGCATAGAATTTACGACTACATCTAGCCAGCTCAACTGTAAATTGGTGAGACCTCATTGCTATTCTAGTACTGTACTTAAATTCAAAGTGTCTAGACACCATAGCTAAGAGCAATTACCATGAAAGTGGGAAAGTGACTGAAGCCAAGACACTAGATCAGGGCCAATAATATTGCTGATTTTTCTTTGGATTTTATCAAGGAGCTCCAGATAAATAGCAAGGGCATCAGACCATATGCAGCAGCAATATTATAAGTATAGATGAATGGTAGACTTATGTAAGATAGACTTTGGAGAGAAAAACCATCTAGCACTACACAGTGAACCAATCTTCCTATCAATGGATATAGTCTTTCCACTTCATGCCTACTGAGAATGTTAACCAAAGAAGGTGCAATAAATCACTCTACTGGATGTCAGTATCAGCTATGCTGATGAAAAGCAGAGTGTGTTCTCTCAGATGATTAATAGAAAACAGTTTAGTTTTCGAGGCATTAACATTAACAAGCCATCCTTTGCCCCAATTAACTACAGACTGAAGGTCATTTTGGATATCAGCTGCCATTTTGACCTTATCAAACTGATCAGACTTACTATCAAGACACAAGTAAATGGTCATGTCATCGGCATAGATACCAAGTTGAGAGCTGATGCCATTGTGAAGGTTCTTAATGAAAATTAAAAACAAAGTAGGATCAAGCATGGAGACCTGGGGGACACCTGCATTAGTACGAAAGAAACTGCAAGAGTGGTCATTCAGGAATACTTTCATTTCACGATTTGATAGGAAAGATTGGATCAGTCCAAAAACTTATCCAGAGACATTGTAACTTTTCAACTTCTGGAGAAGACCTACATGTCAAACTCAGCCGAAAGCTTTCAAGATGTACAAATCTACAGCCTAAGTTTCACCATTCTTGTCTAGATCTTGATAGATTCTTTCTGCAGTTATTGTCAGTACTAGAGATGTGTGGGTTAACCGAAAAACCAACATTTTTAGGTTTCATCTTCACACCGTGAAACCGCATTGAAATTTTATATCACTAGTGAACGACCATATCCAAAAAACACTATTGCAAAAGACTTTCAGATGTTAATATAAATTAAATTTTATAAACATTTATACCATTGTAAGAGAAAAAGATTTAACAAAAATATGTTAAAAACATTTAATTGACTAGTTTTAGGAAATAAATGTGAAATTTATTTATTTACAAAAGAAATGAAGAAAAAAAGGAAATACAACGTCTGAAAACTATTTTTGTTTCAGTTTTCAAAGAAAAAAACTTTTTGTGGTAAAATTAAGTTAACAACAAAATAGTGAGTAAAAATAAAAAAAATAGTTGCCAGTTTCATCTTAATGTTAAATTTTATGAAGTCGGATTTTTGGTAAGGGTTTTCTCGTAAGCCATTATGCCAATCATGAAATAAAGTTGTTGCAAACAAGAAAAGTGAATGAAGATTTTTTTTTTTTTATAAATTTATTTTTTATCTAGGGTATGCACCTAAATTATATATTAAGAATAATTAAAATAGTTCTTAAACTCACTTTCAAGAATGTATATTTCCAGATATGCGAATCTCTGTTTTCTACAAATAAAATTATATTTCTATCTAGATATTAAAAATATAAAGTTTTAACCTCATTTTTAAAATGTGTATATTTTCAAAACTGCACGTCATTTTTTTTAAACCCAAAGTAAAAATTATTCCTTTTTAGCCCCTAGTGTTCAATGGGTGTTTGTTACTGTTTTGCCTATAAAATTCTTCTAAAGGAAAATTAATTCATTTTATTTTTACAAATATCTTTATGGTTTTATCTAGCGAAGATTAAGATTATATATCAAAATGATTAAAATAGTTTATAATTTCAGTTTTAAAATGTGTATCTAAAAAAGAACAGGTGATACTTGAAGATTCGGAAATATATGCATTCTAAAAATTAAATTAAAAGCTTTTAATTATTTTTAATATTTAATTTCAGGTGTATTTGCTAGATGAAAACAAATTTATTTAGGGAAAAAAACCTTTTTCTTTGTTTAGAAGAAATTTATTTGCAAAACCTCAATAACAGTTGATTGGTGTACCAGAAAAGAATTGCTGATTTTTTTTTTATTTGCTTATTTTATAATTTTTGAAGGAAGTCACTTCCTTGGGACAGAGAAGAAATGAACATCTTCCTGGTTGTAGTTTAAGTTGTCATCTAATTGAGTGTACAATTTCAAGAATATTGATAAAGATTGGTTATTTTGATTTTGCAAAACAAAGTAATGTGTAAAATTTAGTCTAAAAAAAAAAAAAAAATCATTTTGCATTTTTGGCTGGTCGAAGCAATACCATTTTAACTCACTGTAAAAAATAATTGAATGAATAAAAGTATATAGAAATTACATATTTAGAAAGATTATATTATTTTCTTTCCAGCCATATGAATATTTTTAAGATTGAACCGGAAATACATGAGATAGTGCGAGTTGAACGGATTAGGTATTCTCAATCTCAAACAAAATGAACTGAATATGCTATCATTACATAAGAAAATGAATGTCATCCTTAGAAAGCAAAAATGCTAAATTAAAAACCAAAAAACCGAATCGAAAACCATGGTATAAAGGAAAACAAAACTGGAAATTGATACCGAAACATAAATTGCCACCGACCAACTCTAGTCAGTACATCAGAAGTTGACCTGGAGAAACAAAAGCCATGTTGACTGTCTGAGAAAAGGCCCTGTAATGTGAGATGCTTAACCAATTCAGGATTGATTATGGCCTCTAGGTGTTTCCCAAAAAGTGTCAGAAGACTAATAGGCTGATAATTGGAGGGCGTCAGACAGTTCACCAAAGTTCTTAAAAACTGGAACAACAGTAGGCAGGAAAACAAGAGGCATTTATTATAATGTTTAAAGAGAACAGGGGCCAGTTCAAGAGCGCACTTCTAAATGACTATTAGAAGGATACCATCAAGTCCACATGCTTTGTGAGAATCCGGGCTTGAGATGATAGCAGAAACCATAGAAGGGGTTATATGCATATAACTCAATAGAGACTCAGTTCTAAGTGAGAAGTTAGGCATGGATACTCCAGATGAGTCAGGAGTATAGTTTAAGAATTTACAGGGGAAACATTCAGCTTTATCAAAAGATATTGACACCTCAAATTGATTGAAGAAAGGAGGAATAGGGAACTTTCACTTATTTAATACACTATAACAAAGCCACCAATAGTCACAAGAGTCAAAGTATTTAAATGCAATACAGTGCCTCATTCTCTCAGCAAAATGAGCCTTAGCTCCTTCAAGGACTCATTTACATTTATTACGAGCAGGAATGAATAGGCATCTGTTTTGATGGAAGCTGTCATGCTGGTATGGCCAAAAATAGTGGTTCCTGAAGAAGCAGTGCAAGCTGGTGTAAACCATGGAGAAAATTGAGGTTTCACCTGGTATTTCTTGAGAAGAAATGAAAGGATTCATTCCAGTTTTGACACAAGTGCACAGTTCTCAATTTGATGGTTAATGTGCGTCTCAAAAAAAAAAAAAAAAAAAATGGACTAAGTCCAAATCAGCTTGCTGGTAATGGAATGAGGTCTTAGGAATATATATATATTTTTAAACAACCAACACCTCATCATAAGAATCATTAACGAGTAGTATAATGTTTTATACTAAATGGAAATATTTATTCTGGTTTTTGCTATTTTCTCCTCCTTTTAAATATTAAATTGCAATTAAATCCTCATTTCCTCCCACTTTTTCTATTATCCTGCAATTCACATTAACATTATACTAGTCACCTACAATTCTTCTGATGAGGTGTTGGCCAAAAAAGTCACCCTTTTAAGGGAAAAATATAGGATTTTCTCTGTTTAAAACTGTCTTTAAGTTCTTATATATATATATATATATATAACGTCATCCACAGACAGACTGTTTTGCTGTTTCACAGCACATCAGTGTGGCTAGACATCCGGTTGCCTCTAGCTAGGATTGAAACCCGACTGAATTGGTATCAGTCGGAGATTCTACCACTATATGTATAAATAAAAAGTAAGAACAATAAGATATATAATCCAGTGTTCTTATAGATATTTTTATTTTTTTTATTTTTTACAAAATGTAAATTTACAGAGCATTAATATTATAAATTAACTGATTTAAAATATGTTTTTTTTTCGCTACACGGTTCTAACCATGTTTCAAAAATGGAAGCTAAAAGCTTTGAATTTAATTTTGTATTAGGTTGGTGCAAAAATAATGATGTAATAATGTCATTTTTTGACGTTAAAAAATACGTCAAAAAACGACATTATTACGTTATTATTTTTGCACCAACCTAATAATTAAAGACATTAGTTCCATTTCATCCTCAAGCGAATTCTGGAGTAACTTATTTTTAAATTTACTGTATTTTTAAATTTAATTGTAAATTATGATTTTTTGCTGTGCCTTTAAAAGGCACAGCAAAAAATCATAATTTACAATTTGCAAGGATACAGATAAATCCATTCATTCATATATATATCTATATATATATATTATATATATATTATTTTTTATTATAAGAGATTATGATAAAAACATATTGATCACTATAAATCTTTCTCTCATTTGGAAATACATATACACACTCAAGATTAAATGCATTTACTCTAGCATATTTACAGCTGAATTAGAGTAAATGATCTCATCTATAGATCAACATACAGTGTAATCCGGATATAAGAGAAACCCGGATATAAGAGAGATTTTCTCTGGACCCAAATTAGAGCCATACTTACCTAAACAAAATAGACCAAACCCGGATATAAGAGAAACCCGGATATAAGATACTTCTTCTCCGGTCCCGACAACTCTCTTATATCCGGGTTACACTGTATATACAAGTTACAAAATAAGCAATATATCAACAGTACTCAGAAGCCATATTAATACTTGGTCAATCGTCATTTGGCATTAACACAAGCCTGTTTTATTATACAAATGGTAAATACCACCCTGTGATACATTATTTCAAGGTGTTGATGCAATACATAAAGAAGTGTAAGGAAACTAATTTTTTTTTTTTTTTTTTTTTCATTTCACCACAAGCAAGCCAATAATGTCACTCTGATGCAAGGGGTTACTAAGAGTGAAAGAAAACAAGAACATGCTATAAAAGAGAAAGGACAATAAAAGAATAAGATTCAAAAAGACAGAACATGATGATTGATGTTACATTTAAAGTTTTAAAGAGCACAGGTGGCAAGGAAGCAAGAAACTAGAAGAGAGAAATATGAGAGAAGAAAACTATTAGAATAGAACTTAAAGTTACATCTACCTATTTCAACAGTAAAACTGTGAGACCTAGTTGCAAATCTAGTAATATGCTTAAATTCATGTAGTTGAGGTAACAGAGATGAAAGCTTATTAGAATAATTGCCATTAAAATATTTATAGAAAAGACAGAAAGAAGCCATGTCACAGTGGTAGGAATGTGACTGATGCAGAGATGTCAAATCAGGACTGATAACATTACAGACAGAATGTGGAATGATTTAGAGGAGTGGCCATTCAATATGACTTTCATTACAAGGTCTGTTAAGAAAGACTGAATCAAGTTGAATATTTGGCTAGAGACATCATAACATTTCAACTTGTGTAGAAGGCCAGCATGTCAAACTGAGTCAAGCATCTTCAAAATATTTAAGCCAGATTCTGAGACTTGCCATTCTTATCTAAATCTTAATAGGTAACTTCAGTAATAACTATTAACATATTGGCAATTGACCTAGAGAATCAAAAGCCATATTGTTTATTTGACAGAAGGCCCTGCAAGGTGAGGTGTATAACCAATTCAGAGGTGATTAGGGCTTTTAGTAGTTTGCCAAAAAGAGGTAGAAGACTAATAAGCCAATAGTTTCAAGTAAACAATTCCCAATAGCCCATGTTAACACCCCTGAGGCTACTTTTGCTCTTATCTAATGCAATGGATGCTACATGAGTCTGCCACTACTATCTTAATGTGTTGGTCTTGGCAAGCGTCTGTATTATATTGCTATACAAAATTGGGTCTGTGGTGTAGGTTGTTCATTTGATCAATGTTGCAAACTCTGCAGCTCCACTGATGTGCAACAATTCTCTGAAATGACTACCCAGCATTTTGACAGCCCACAAACCAATTCCTCCTAAATGGTTCTATTTGAACAAAATGAACATTAGTATATGCCTGATATAACACCTGCTTACACTAGTCTTTTTCACTGTAGTAAAGCTTAATATAGCATACATCACCATCTGAATCTTAGATACACTGACTGAATGATGAGCAACAGATCCCTTAAATGCACTTTGTGATAGATGTCTCAATGACAATAGGTGCTTTCCTTAGTCCCTTAAATGACTTCTAACCTCTACAGCGTCATTTTTTTATATTTTTTTCTTTGACATTTAAGTTCTAACAACATATACAATAAAGAAAGGGGCCTTCATCTAGCCACAAGCAAACCTGACTCACCATAGAGTTCTCCTCCAGGCATTCATCTTCATGTCTTTGGCTTCCACTTGTGAAACACTTTCTACATCTCCCTTGAAGATCCTCCCACATGCCTATCAGCTTCACCTTGGTTTGTGGCATTTCCCAGTCTTTTTTTTCTCCCTCAACATCATTAGCTCTTGCCTCCAGGCCCCTTTTCAATTCTGTTAGGGGGATTTCATCTTCATCCCATTCATCCAACTCTTGGTCTGCAGAGCTTCCTTGTTCTTCCTTCTCACAGCCTCCAGCTTTGTATCTTGAGGTATTAATTCCTACCACCATTCTAGAATCATCATCTTCTAATGTACAACTCTGTCCAGCCAATGTCACTTGCCTTACTGATCTTCCCTTCTCTGTGACCAAAGGAATATTCCATTCCTCAATTGTTCCTCATTTTATATTGTTAGCATTTCACCTTATTTCTCAATTGACCCCAGATCTTAAAAAAATCACCAACCCTGTTTGCTCTACTATCCTGTAGCATGGCCTCCACTTTTCAATTTACTTTGCCTCATATGGGCCCTATAGAACAACAACTTCAAATATCACCTCTGACCAGTTTTTGTTAACCCTTTCATTCAGTTTCTTCTGTGCCTTGGAAATTCATTTACTTACCTGTACAAAGATAAAGTGTTGTTTGATAATAATCCTATGAAAGTCTTTGCCCATATATTTTCTTTTTTTAGGTTTCAGATTATCAATAGGTAACACCGCATCTCTGCCGAACACCATGTAATATGGAGAGAATCTACTGGTTTCATTAATTGAGAATCTGGCTGATGCCAGCGCTTGATTCAAGAATAAATCCCAATTCTCAATCTCTCTTTCAGATAATTTTGTTAACATGTTTCCCAAAAACCTATGGAATCATTCTACCTTGAAATTACCTTGCA
The DNA here is from genome assembly GCA_963932145.1 of Acanthosepion lycidas. Classification (NCBI taxonomy): domain Eukaryota; kingdom Metazoa; phylum Mollusca; class Cephalopoda; order Sepiida; family Sepiidae; genus Acanthosepion; species Acanthosepion lycidas. The sequence goes on along the minus strand of OZ010594.1, from coordinate 34,184,579 downwards.
TGTGATATGGGGATGTGGTAATGTGTTTGATGTTCAAAGACTTTAGAGCCTCCTTCATTACTGCATTCACAAATTCTCCTCCATTATCAGTGACCAATTCAGCTATTGTCCCCAACCTTGCCCTTAATCTTTGATTCAGTAAGCTGTGGTATTTTCTTGATGACTGGGCTGAAGAAAAGAAAGTCATGCTCTTGTTGGAAGAAGGAGAAGGCCTGATTTTGTTTGAAAATTATAGTTTTAATAATAGTAAATATAGATAGAATATTTACAAAAGTTTGATATAGCTTAACACCTCTAGTGACTTGGAACCAAAGTGTGTATTCTCAAATTTTTATCAGAGAATCAAACATTGAGTTAAGTTCAGGGTGTGTGTGTGTGTGTGTGTGGGAGGGTGAATTGCATGTGTGTTGATCAGCCAATTTATGATGCGTCTCTCTTGTTGATTCTCCCAGCTGTCCCTCAGCTGCCACTCTCTGCCATTTGCCAAAATGCTGTATATATAAGGATCCCTCTAACCACATGTTTCCTCATCCTCCCTTGATCACAAGAGGGATGAAAAAGGGTCATTTCCTCAGGTTTGTTTTTAATTTTTCCATACTTTAAATATTTCCAACCTTTAAGGCCATTTGCATTCAATGTAACAACCTTACATATTCGTCTGACAGGCTTTTAGGTGAATATAGACAAAACAAATGTTGTCACATGTCAAAATCAGAAGTCTTTGAACAGATTTTGACATGAGGATACATGGCCCAGTGGATAAAGGCATTGGTTAGATCCAGTGACTAGTCTAGACCCAAAGAGTTGTGAGTTCAATACCAAGTTACAGCAGTGTTGAACCAAAAATCTTTGACAGTTGAGTTAAAGGAACATAACTGAGACAACAGGAAGAGGCATGCCATGTGGAATTAGAACAATCTACCCAGGTGGATGAAATAAAGAAAGAAGACTGGAATGTACAACAGCCAAAATGTTGTGAATATGACAACGAGGATAACAGTCCGAATAATGTAAATAATGGATTTTTATTTATTAATCCAACATATTTTATCACATTAAATGTTATTTTTTTTATTGAATACTTATATTTGAGTACAGAGTGTATACTCAAATACAAGTATCCACTAAAAAATAACATTTAAGGTGATAAATGTAGGATTAATAAATAAACATATATAAAATATCTGACATGTTAATAGTGCAAATATTACTGTGAAACACTTTATTAGTTTTCTAAAAATTATGAAAATGTCAGTGACCAATAATGAGAGGCATAGAGTGTATTTGCATATATATTTCATTAAAAATGACTGACAAGGTATTTCTGCTAAGGTTTTACTATTTTTCTTGAGTGCCAAAAGGAGATTTCCTTTTGGTATGCAGTGTCCATAAGAATTGTCCAATTGCTTGAAAGCACTTGGAATAGCAATAATTTCAATAATCTTTGCACACACTAAGGTCCCCCACCAAAAAAAATCTCGTTTACAGACAAGGAAAACACAATAAAATCTTAATGACAATATCACCATGTCAGTCCTTTTAAATGAAACATGTATTAGAGAAGGATTTCTTCGCAAATATACAACTGTATAAGTGGAAGAGACTGTAGTCAATGAAGAAGCCCTTTCTAGGGAGTTTGTTCCATGAAGTAGTGGTACTTGGGAAGAAACTGTCTGTATGGAACTTCCTTTTTAGTAATGGAATACGAAAGGAATGAAGGGATGATTTGTCCCAGTGAATGTGGCATGTCAGGTCTTATCTGTGAAGAGCAGAACTGGTGGAATTAAGGAACGTTGCATGTCAGAACATTTGGAATGGAAATATAGCAATAGGGTAGATTTTAAAAGAACCTAAAATGCTATGGAATTTCAGAAAGTAAATAACTATTTTGGATATATAGCTAGGAACAGAGTAATCATATATAAAATCTGTTTTCTGAAATTGCTTGATAAAAAAAATTATTTATCAAAAATAAGATATGAAAGTTTACAATTAAAGGCAAACATTGGGCCAGTCCGTCATTTTCAGAAATAATTCAACAAGTTTTAAAGTTAAAAGTGAAAATAAATAATGAAAAAATACCTTTACAACAGCAAAGGAGATTAGGGTCAGTCAGTCAGTCGGTTTGTCTGTCTGTTTCTCTCTCTCTCGTCTTTATTGACGCTTCTTTGATCTAACACGTGTCATCTGATTTTCTTCATATAATGCGCTAAAATAAATGGCGGACGGCTCGGTGATTTACTCGCACACTCAAAAATATACGAGTCTTACATTTTTTAATTATTGCCCGTCATTATAGAGATGTCAGAGATACTTTGTTACACATACACGTATCTTTATCCCACTGGGATGGCGCAGAGCCATAACAAAGAGAAAAAGAGCCATTTTTGTGCTTACATGACTATCCACCAATGAACGCTTGTCGTTCATTTTCTAAATTGTCTTTAATAGCGATAGAGAATAAACCCATATTAAGGTTGAAAACAATTCTTAATCGATCAAAACCAAATAAAAATCAGCTCGAAAACTGTATACGATGAACGCATGACCGATATTGCAAGGGAGAAACTCAAGCAAAGGGACTTTACATCCAGTAATGTCAAGACAACTACCTTTTTTTGTTGAAAACCTGACTTTAATAAATGTCAATAAAACATGGATGGGACACACAACTGAAAAAGACAAATAAACTATGCTTTATATAAAAAGACAAGAAAACTTACTTGAACTAAAGACCTTAATAAAGTTTTACACCATCATTTTTTTAACATAAAATCCAATGCGCTGTGTCACGTGGTCAATATTTCGGGATAAAAATGTAAACGAAAGAGAACATTTGTTACAGAACCCTTTGAATTATTATGCAAAATAAATAAAACAGGTTCAAACTTTAAAATAATATACTTTTTTCTATAATGAAAAAAAGTAGTAAAAAGAACGGATATCATGACTGGGGAAATGAAAAAAAAAATGTTAAAAAAAAAAAATAAAAACAACTAAAGAAAACAAAACAAGATGATCTTCCGGTTCCGCCGGGGTTAATTATGTATGCACGCATGCGAACAAGAAGCCAAGCCTCGATCTGAACAACGCATTGATATGAAAGAAAGAAGGAAGGAAGAAAAAAAAAAAGCCGCATAGACTACTACTGGCATGAGGAAAATGTTGATAATAAAAAAAGCGAGCCAAAAGCAAGTTAGTAAATGAAAAAAGGGAAACTGATCTTTACAAAAGAAAGAAAATTACAAACCATAGAATTTCAAAATAAATATCTGATTATTGTTAAATAGGGACTCCTTGTCTGGTCAAAGGCGCATTTTTGTTTACTTACATTTACTTTTTTTTATTATTCCACTCTCACATCTAATTGTTAAACAGAAAAAAGTGATTTTGATAACTGAGTAAAAATAGAATAATTCATTTATTAAGAAATATCAATGAAACTTAGAAAAAATAATTTAAAAAATGTTATATTTCTATAATCCTGCCAGATTATTTCTATAGACCTCGCTTGCTTATTAATACAGTACACGCACACGGCACACATACAAAAAAAAAAAAAAAAAAAAAGTTTATCTGACTCAATATTTGAGTTTCTTTTTTTTATATTTCCATTTATACTTTTTTGCAAGGAAAATAAAACAAATATTAATATAAAAAAAAAAAAAAACGAAAAGAAAAAATGTTGAATTGAATAACTTATGAATCAAGGTTCCTTTTGCTCAAATTTGGTTGAATTGGATTCAATTCAATTAATCATAAATTATTTCGCTTAATTACGGAGCAAGACCAAAATGCGCTGATGTTTAGTTTGATAGAGAACATAACCGGCGTTGAAAATCAGCGCTAGAAATCATTGCTTTTTTTTTTTAGTTAGTAGCTTCCCGATGAAAAACAGTAGTAAGTGAAGTGAGTAAAACACTACTCAACTCTATGATTGCACCACGACGCATTTTTATGTTCATTTCTAAAGTTAAAAAAATAGCGTCGTTTACTTATCGGTTAAATTTCCAGAAGAAAAAGTGAAAGAAAATGAAAATCAAAAGCTTCGTTTTTCGTATATACTGGGAAATTTAAAAAAATGTTTCATGGAAGAATGGTACTCTACAATTACTTCTAACGTAGATGAGTAAAAATGGTTTGGTAACAAAGGTTACCGACCAGGTATGCTTTTTTAGCTAGAGATATTAAGGTTTTTTGTTTTTAGACGAAACATTTTCACTGTTATTATTTTACTAGTTATATTTCATCAAAGATACACTCTTTGTCCGCTCGTAAACACTGAAATGAGAAAAAGAAGTAGCTTTCAATGAGAATTGAGCTCGTATCCCACACTTTAGGAACCGTTCTTTCATGGTCATCGCCTTTGTCATTTCGTTCACGGAAACTTACATGAGTAAACGGAGCACAAATTTGTAGTCATTCTGTCAAACTTTCCATTCGATTTTCTGTGCCATTAAATAAAATGATTGTTTTGAGGAGAGAGTGGAAAAAAGAGCACATCACCTCTTTTATCCCAAATATTGAATACGGTGCATACGAAAACAAACAAGACTTGAAATGCCAATGTGAAATACAAAAGAAACAAGAATTTATTAGTGACATAGAAAAGAATACAAGTTTTGCAAATAAGTTTGCACAAAACATTCCTTTTTGTGCACCTTATTGTTACAGGCAAGATAACCAATTCAAAAAATAAAAATATAGCTCATAAAAATTATATAAATTATTCAACAAACCTTCAATAATCAAAAAATCTTCAGAAGATACAATTCCTTTTAAAAAAAAGGTTCAAAATGAACATTCTTTCAAAAAAGATGCACTAACTGAAAGTCGAAATTGAGAAGCCTTTGCAAGATTCTGAAGAGTAACTACAACTTTAACAAATTTGTTCTTTTTCTTGAAAATAGTTTGATTATTACAATCAGAAATTTTTCATTTCACTGGTTTCACTTTGTGCTTTTTTTCTGTTTCTGCCTTTGTTTCTAACTTCTATAAGAAATAGTCTAGTTCATCTACTGGTGACAGCCAAAATTGTCTTCTGTACCTGTTGTAACAACTGGTACCTTCTGTTTTCTTGTATCTTCAAAATTTTTACAACTTCTGAATGTCTCTTCTTATATAGTTCCTAAATAGGCTCCAGATGGGTCTCAACTTTTAAATTTACATGGGTGGTAGTCACCCTCCTGATTGGTCAAGGAATCCATATGCGTATATCTTCTTTAAATTTGAAAATTAAGTCACAAAATGTCCATCTTTGACTGACTTATTTTAGGCAGTTCTTTTTCAAGCAATTTTTTAGAAAGTTTTAAAATGTCTTACATCAAATTTATTAATTTTTTTTATTAACTGTCTGGTTTATTTTCTTTTTTTAAAAACTTCTCTTTAAAGCAAGACAACAAACCTAGACTGTTATAATATTTTTTTTTTTATTAATCATTTATCTAATTTACATTTTTTATATAAATTTTATATTCAACCATCAAGACAAAGAGTAATAAACAGTGTATTATTTTTAATTATTTTACAATACTTTTTTATTTAAAAAAATATCATCTTTGTTTTATTACATGTTCATAGATTTATTAGTAGTAGTTGTCAATAATCCTTCAGTTCATTTGACTAGAATCCTCAGTTTCTTATTGAAAATATCCAGCATTAGTGCATTCACAACATCTCTAGATAAAGAGTTTCACCTATCAACCTCAAGGAAAAAAAATTAAATCTTGCAATCATTTTTGTGTATTGTTTGAATAATTTATATGAGTGACCACATATCCTCCTGTTTGAGGTGAACCGTTTTATAATATCCATTCAGTATTTTGTATATCTCACACAGATCAGTGAACTGGTATCTTAACTGAAGAGATGGTTTATTTGATTTCAGCTGTAGCTAGGCTGAGGCACCTGTCCTGAGGAAATTCCAATGTCATTTCTTTTTCTTTTCTTTTTTTTTTTTTTGTAGTTTGTGCTCTAGATAACATCCTAATATTCAAGTACTGGTTGAATAAATGAAGTGTAAAGAGTTTTTACATTTTTGAGTGTAAGATTTGTAAAGTAATGTTTAATCATACCTATCATTTGCCTTCTTGACAATTTCTGATATAAATCATGTGAAACTAAAATATCCATATTTACTTGATTAAGGCAAACTCCATCTAGTGTGTAAGTATATTTCAACTTGTCTCTGATCTTCACCACAACACACTTTCCCTCATTGAATTTTAGATGCTAGAAAAATCTCCAGGCTAAAAGTGAATTTAAATAATCTTGAAGTAATAAGCATTTTTCTTTGTTGTTGTTATTATTATTCAACTAATAATAGGTGTCCTGCTGAGATTTTTATACAAGTTTAATAAACATGGAAAACATCATTGTGCCACAGAAAATTATTTGAAAAATAAAACCCACGCATTAACTGGTTTGATATGATAATGATGATATTGATAACATATATGGCAATGGGACAGGGAAAAATGGATTCATGCCTTTCTAAAAGACATTAGTATGAAGTGATTGATAATATCTTCTATTCAAGCTTGTCCCAAATTTCATTTTATATGCCAATAAAAGTTATCCCTCTCCATATTTAAAGTCAAAAATTAAATGATTTCATGATCTAGTGCAGGGGTTCTTAACTGGGGGTATCCATACCCCTTGTGGATATGGGAAACAAATGCTGGGGGTATGGGACTCAGTTTCTGGGTACTGGTAGAAAAGAAGCCCCACATAGTAGGAGAGACCCTCATGAAACCCTGTGCACTGGAGATGGCAAAAATTGTGCTGGGAAAGGAGGCTGCGAAGCAAGTAAGTCAGGTGTCCTTGTCCAACAACACTATATGCCAGAGAATAAAAGACATGAGTCAGGACATAATAACCCAAATTGTCAGTGAGATTAAACAAAGTCCTGCAAAAATCAGCCTGCAGATCAATGAATCAACTGACGTGTGTCAAACCACAGTCAATTGCTTGTATTTGTATGATATGTACATAAAAAGAACATCAAGGAAGAGTTTTTATTCTGCGAATGACTCGAAACAACAACCAAAGCAGTTGACATATTCAAGTTGATCCAATCTTTCTTTGATCACCATGAGCTGTACAGATGGTGCTCCTGCCATGATTGGCAAAAAGTCTGGATTCATTGTTATGGTCAAGGAGAAAGCTCCACATGTGCTCACCACACACTGTGCCAAGCTCTGGCATCCAATACATTGCCAAAGAAACTTAAACAGGTGATGGGAATAATTGTACAGTCAACTTTATTTGTGGACATGCATTGAATCAGCAGCTGTTTAAAAAATTCTGTGATGAGATCGAAGTGGAACAGAGACTGTTGCTGTACCACACAGAGGTATGTTGGCTGAGTCATGGCAGTGTTTTCACATATGTAGTGGAACTCCGGGATGAAGTTCTCAAATTTCTCAAGCATCAACAATCCCCTCTAGCAAATCACTTTGAAGATGAGCATTTTATTGTTAGCCTAGGATATTTGGCTAATATTTTCAGTTTTTTCAATGATTTGAATACATCAATGCAGGGAAGGGATGTGGACATCATTCAAGCCAGGGGAAAAGTTGTCGCAGTCACAAGGAAATTACCTATCTGGAGTCACTGTGTTGAAAGTGAAAACCTGGCAAACTTTCGAATCCTTTACAATACTCTTATTGGAGATGTTAAAACACTACCTGTAGAAATAATTCAAGAAGTCAAGATTCATTTGGAAGTTCTAAGTACAAATTTTGAGGGTTACTTTTCAGATATTGATGATCTTAGCATGGATTTGACTTGGATACAAAACCCTTTCTCATTTGATATATTGAGAATGAGTGATAACGATTTATCAAAGGACGAGTTCATTGAATTCCAAGAGGACCCAAGAAAGAAAGCTGATTTTGAAAGGTCTGGGATGGATGTCAAGCAGTTTTGGTGTGAACAAATCTCTGCTTACCCAAGTTTGGTAATTAGGGCAATGCATTTTTTGGTTCCCTTCGCAACAACGTATCTCTGTGAAACAGGATTCTCTGCATTGTTAAATCTGAAACCAAAGTGGAGAAATCAACTTGATGTGTCAGATGACATTCGAGTAGCTTTTTCAGTAACTGTACCACAATTCCATGCTTTGATTGCACAAAAACAACAGCAAATATCTCACTAGATTAGTAAAAGTCTGTTTTATTGTAGTTGAGATACTAAAAAAAACTTGCACATTTATGTTCTCTTCCTTTTTCTTGTGTAATAAAACTGAATTATAACTTTATTTTGCTTTCAGAAAAAAAATATAATAAAGTTATCAATGCTTATGTTTGTTTGTTTTTTATGTTCTATTCCTAGCGATCCATATCTAAAGTACAGTAAATTCAAGTGATTGAAATATTTGGAAGACATACTGGCAAATAATAAGATTGGTGAAAATTATTTTGACAGTCAAGTGAAGTGGGTATGGGACAATATTGGACAATCCATTGGGTGTCTGGAATCATCAAAAGGCTAAGAACCCCTGATCTAGTGGATCATTTATGTACTATTATGCACCAAATTACAAGTAACATCTGGAATATAAAATAAACTTGCTAAATCAAATAAACATTCTATCAGTAATTTTTATATAAGTTTCATAAATGTGAAACAAGATAATCGTTCCAAGGAGAAAATTATTTAAATAAGTATGTCATACCAAATAAGCACAGTACAGGGGAGAAAATTGAAATAATTTAATCATGCAGGCACTTTATTTGGTACACAAGAATAAGTTATTTGCCATTTCTCTCTGCTTCTTTTACCTTCAAGTATTAAAATCTACAAGCTTTCTTTCCTTGTTATGTGTCACCGACATTTCAGCTGTCTGTTTCTGATTAGTAAACATCTATGCAGATGATACCGCAGTCTATAGGTACTTACTTGTATTTGTTGTGGCATTCACCTGGGATCAGTTGAGCTGGCTCCATCAAACGAAACTGCTGTATCCTGAAGCACGTGCAAATTCATAGTAGGAGTTTCAGTAGGAATTTTGATTCACAAGTGGTCCCAAGCTGCACATATAGACACTTTAGGATAGTGCAATCTAAGTAGTTCCAGGCTAGTTTGAATTCAGAGTTTTCCTTCTATTATACTGGTTGCCAACCAAGATTAATCCATCTCTTCTCCACCCATAGCTGGGTGGAGAAGAGATGGATTCATAGCTTTCCCAAGGGTATCAGCTTATAAGTGAATGTATACTTGACTGAAATTCAAACTCAGCTCTCCGATAGCTCAATCTGAGCCGCTATCCATTACTCCACCATACCTCCATTTACTTCACCATGCATTCAGTCTATGTATGCACCTCCAAAAACCTAGATGACCAGAACATAGCAGCTGACCTAGCTCTTACAGCCCAGTTACTAGCTTGCTATTTTGATACAAGAAAAAAAAAAGTTAGTAACTTTTTATCATCACCAAGCTGACCATGGATTCTTACTAGATACAATGGATCATTTCACTCTCAAAGAGGCTCCTTGCTTACTCCAGACCTCAAGTATAAATCATGTATACAAACCATCACTAAAGACATTAAATAAATGGTTGCCTCCTTATACTGCTTCAAAAAGTAACTGATTACACTTGCCATACTCTATCTTTATAAAAATTAGATCAGACCAAAAATGAAGTGTTCCTGCCAACATCTGGAGCTGCCCAATCCTATCTTTTAGTCATAACAGATTTCAAAATATTTAGGCAGCCTTGCAAGTGATGAATTATTTTCCAACCTATGAGTTCTTTCCCACAGATGAAACATCACATGCCCATCATTACTCATTCACTGTTTCCATGGAAAACAGTCTGACAGGCTACATTACTTAATAAAGTTCTACTAAAGATGATGAAAAAATGGTCAGTTCATTGTACCACTCCAGTAAATATCTGAATCCCCCTCCTATACAAGAGTCAGATCAAACCAAAAATGGAGTATTGCTGCCATATCTGGGCTGGAGCTGACCCATCTTCACCTGTCTTGATAGAGTTCAAAAAGCACAGATGTGGCCTTGTTGATGATGAGTTATTTTCTATCCTACAACCCTTTTCCCACATCACAAGCCTCTTGCTGCTCTGTCACTATTTTCCATGGCATGTGTTGTGACAAGCTACATTCTGCTTGATTATGCAAAGTTATTTTTTACCTAAAAATATCCAAGTTAAGCAATATATTCTGAAGACTAAAAGCTAAAGTGTTGTTGATACTATTTTATTATTTTGTCAATCATTTAAGTTGTCGAAATATACAAAACGTGCTTCTTTTTAATGATTTATGAACTTAAGCCCTAATTTAGTGCTCACTTTCATTATGCAAATGGGAAATAAAACAAGAAAAACACATTTTATACTAAATTTTATTAATTGAATTGTGGCGCATATGACAATATATCGTATGTTCTAAGTCCTACATTACATAATACATATGTATAGCATGTTAAACAAAACAAAACAAGTCTGTTAATGTGGCTACGAAAAAACATGACATCCTCCATTCTTCAAAACCGTTATGAGGCGTCTGTCCACTGCCGACGTCAATGTTTCAATTTCAGAAGGTTTGATTGATCGGCAAGCACTTACAATTGCTTTCTACAGGACTTCTAAGCTGGTGAATTGCTTGTTTTCAGCATAAATCCTCCTCTTGACTATAGACCACAAATTTTCTATTGGATTTAAATCAGGGCTGTTTGGAGGTCATACCATTAAATATTGCCCTTTGAACCCATGGTCTGATAGCCAATTGGTGGTGCTTCTTGATGTATGCACTGGAGCATTATCCTGCTGAAATATCAATGATCTTCTTTTCTGAATTGGTTGTTCATCAAGCCAGGGCAGGAAGGCATCTTCCAAAAGCCTACAATATGCATTTGAATTTAGCTTAAGCCCTTTGGGTACTTTGTGTGAGCCTATTAGTTCATTTCCGCAGATCCCAGCCCAAAACATCACTCCTTCGCCACCCTGTTGTCGACGAATGCATACTCCTGCCGGTCGACCATTTAACACCGATCCAGATGACCACTCATCAGGCCCATCAAAGGTAGCACGGCACTCGTCGGTGAAAATCACATTGCTAAAATTGGTCTTCATGTAACTGTGTGCCCATTCAACTCTTTTCATCTTGTTTGCTTTGTTCAATGGAGGCCTCTTGATGGGACTCTTCACTGTGGCAAGGGTCTTGAGGACCTCACAACATTTAGTTTTACCAACTTTGGACACTCCAGCTCTTTCAAATATTTTTTTACTAGTTTCATGCAGTTTCTTCGAGATTTCATATTTAATTTTACAAAGATCTCTGGCAGTTAACTTTCGCAAATGCAATCGTTTAGGTGTCTTTCTACATGATTTAGCACCTAAGACGAATGCTTCGATTGTACGGTGGTCTCTATGTAACTTTTTGAAATTTCTAGCATTGACAGACCACTTCCAAGCATGCAAATAATTTCAGCATGATCATTTTCAGTAAGACCCTTTTTCTTACCCATATTAACGATTTATATGGTGATTGCTTAATCAGACCGAACACTTGAAACTGTGCCTTTTTACGTACTTTGGGAAAAAGAACTATGTTACTATACAAATTTTTTTTCATTGGCCATATTTGCTTGTCTAAAAGTATAATTTAATCTGTAAGAAGCACCAAGTCTGAAAAAAAAAAAACAGAATTTATTGACACGTTAGATGAAAACTTTACTTTGCATAATCAAGCAGAACACACTGTACATTTCTTAGTCCCACCATCTCTGATTTTTATAACTGGGACCTACCATGCCATGTACAAAAGTGTGAATCATCTCCATTCCCTTCGTATTTCATTAGTAAAGTGTAAGTTCTATTTGAACAGCTTCTTCTCAAGAAATTCTACTTTGTGGAACAGACTACTGGCATAATGTTTTCCCTGTCACTGCAATATTGACCTTTTTCAAGTCTAGAGTTAATTGTCATCTTTCTTGTATAACCCCATGAACGTCACTTCATACCTTTTCTTACACTCATACGGCACCACAAAGTAACCCTCTACATCATGGGGATATTGGGCTTTGTATTGGGTGAACATTAGTATATAAAAAAACTAGCTAGATAAATTTCTGGACCTGCTAGATTTTGTCTTCCCCATTAAATCCCTCACACCTTGGGTTGTGTTTTTTACTGACATCCATGCATTCTGTCTTAAAGTTAAGTTTGTCTTCCTGTTTTCTTATTCTTGGAGTATTCTGAACTGTTTTGTCTAGAAATTGGTTTTCAGAAATTAGTAAAATGTTGCACTTCTGTACCTATTCCAATAAATTTGAAAAAGTAAAAATACCCTTGAAGTTATACAGGAATTTTTTTTTTTTTTTAATTATTAGCTTCTTCTATGTGCCATGTCCCCTTAGTATGTTGGTGATGATGGCTCTCCACAATTTGTAGCTCTTAATAACTTGTCTTTTTGCCTTCTCTCCAAAAATCCTGCTCCACCATTCAGTTACTCAAACTCACCAGGTAGGTTATGCATGGCTTTCCTCCGTCTCTCTTACTTTCAATCTGCCCTGTGAGTATCAAATTTTCCAAGCCTTCTTTCTTCATTATGTTCCTCAGAAATTTAAAATGTCTCTTTCTGATGTTAATTATAAGTATCACATTTTCACTTAAAAAGCATTTAAAATTCACACTCCATTGTCTTAATGATTTCAGTTCTTCCTCATATAATAATTTAAAAAATGAACTGATTTGTCCATTTTTATGAATTTAGAAGTTTGAGGTTCTGTTGATTTTAAAGTTAACAGTTAAATTAGAAACATACTACTGGTGATGTGTACAAGGTGACCTTTTAAACTTAAAAAATACCCCCCCCCCAAATAGGGGGCCATCTTATACTCCAGGTATAAAATGTGAACCTTAAATCCTGTGATGTATGATAGGTTATTAGCATGGGAGATAGATATAAATATTTTCTACTGAAACAACTTAATTCAAATTATAATAAAATAATAAAAGTGTAGTGTGATAAAAGTATTCTTACCTTATATATGGTATGATTGCACTCATTCAGGCTGCTGTAATAGCTGACCAAAAAAGACAGCACCAACTCATGAGGTATTGTAGATTGCAGTAGTTAATTGACAATATATCCCACTGTTTTTTCATTAGAAATTGAGTGAAAAACAAGTATATGCTTACTGAATTTATTTAATAAATTCAATACATTTTAAAATGCAAAAAGCCTACATTTTAACCTACATCTGTGGGTTGTCTTATGCACCTGGTCATCTTGCATATAATAGCATATATGGTAAGTCCTCTGTACCTCTTACTATTAGTATTTATTAGGGATTCCCTTCATCCTATCGGAGATGTCACCTCAACCACACCCATGTATCAACACCATTTCATTTCTTTTTTTTTTTAGTAGAACTATTTACTCAGTTTAGTTGAGTAAGACACAAATTCACTATTGAAGGTCACCCAGAGAGGAGCAAAATCAGCACAACAGTCAAGTACTCCTAAGTAAATCAAGTCCATAGCTTAAAGCATTTATTTTGCACTATAAATACTTACTTTTCATCTTGTTACGAGGATGCATTTTTATAATAAGGGATTCCACTGAGTTCTACTTGTTATTACAAAAAAGTTTTCATTCATGAAGTAGTTCTAAAATAGAGTAATTAGAAATAGAATGTTTGGAAGATTCTAGATCATTCTAGTATATTCGAGAAGAATCTAGATGATTCGAGAAACATCTAGAAATATGCAAATTAGGTGTTAGCCCCTATAAAAATGGGATTTTGGAAAAGGGTTGTCAGTTGTTGAAAAGAAATTTCTGCTGTTATCAACTCCGGCTTTTGATTCAAGGACTATTATATCCAGCCGAAAGAATCTCTATAAAAAGTTGCCAACCAACCAAAACCCAAAAGAGAATTTCATGGAACAAATTTGGTAAATAGAATTTTGACTAATTTTCATTGACCAAACTAAAAATTAATATTTATTTACACACCTTTGTTGATTTCCAAATATAGCACTTAGATTACTTCACTAGCCCTAAAGTGATAAAGATATTTGATTCCCTTTCCTTCTCCCTCGTAACACTTCACCAGTAACTCTGTGTTTTCTGTTTTGTAGGCCACAATTGTTTATCCTGTATATATTTTATGTTCTGTTTTAGTAAATTAAATATTTGTTTGTGATTTAGCTCTGTGTTGTGGTAAATCATTTTTTTTTCCTTTGTTACAATTATCAACACATAACAATCTTAAGATTTTTCCTGTCAAAGCACTTAACACAATGCTTCTGCATAGATTACATAGATTGAATATTAAACAGTGAAAATTTCAGATTGAAATCTAGCTAAAAACTGTGTCAGGTTATGGATATTGTGATCCATCTACATAAGTATTTATTTATAGCTGAGTTGGGTTGAATTCAATCCTCACTGGGTGAGCCACACCCAGTGAGGATCAAAATCATCACAATAGTAATAGTTTTGGGAGGTGCTTACTAGGCATTGTACTTCATCTAGACACAAGTTATTAGTCATCAAGACTAATCTTAACTTAGTTTTAACAAAGATATGCATGGATACTCAGTCAGGATTGAACTCAATATAGAGTTAACTAATAGGCAAGGCTCATTTTCATGTTCACTTAAAATCTGTCCCATTAATCTGGCTGATTTGTCTGACTAGTAAAATCCAAGAATATTTTCTTCCTTTCTTTCTCTCTCATACACACACACACAACAACAACATCATCATACTACAAGCTGACACATCAAAGCATGATATTTGAAAAAAACTCAAAACCCAACAACATCTGATGACGCAGCACTCAAACACCACCAAAGAACTAACTTGCATTTCTATAAACGCAGCCTTATCAATCCACAAAATATTCTTTGATAAAAATATCAAGGGAAAATAAATTTAAAAAATAAAGATACTAAAAATGATAAACACACCCAAATATCACATAAGAAAAGCAATAAAACATTACAAAGAAAAACATGAAGATACAATACATGGGGAAAAAAAATCAATCTATAAACATAGTACATAATTATGAACAATTAAGTTCAGCTCTAAACCAAGAGGAATGAAGGCAGATTACTGGCACCTCATAATCAGCTTAGGTAGATGAAGTTCATCAGCCCAGGCAATCCATTTAGAAGGAAAACCCTGATTTTAACCTCTAACTGCCTTGCCCCCATATTTAAACACAGAAAAAGCTATGAAAGTAAATCTAGATAGAAAACCCAGAGTGGCAACCTGTAAGCAGTTAGCTGTAAACATTGACAAACTTCAGGCAACTACTGCAGCTATGCCAGCCCTAAATGTAATGCCCTGTATTTCATGTTGGTATCATCACCCAGACCTGCACTTTGGAATGGTTACTCCAGTCTCACCACCAAACGTTGAATCTTGATGAAACTATGGGCTACCTTTATCTCACGAGATAAACAGATGTCTACTACTACGACCTATAAACATAATCCTATCACCCACAAAATATTTTTTTGATCATAGCTTAAGTACTCAGAATATATAGGACAATTTATGCCGAAATATATATTGTCAAACCAGGACATTCGCAGGCAATGCATATAGACTAGAAAATGTAAAAATAAAAAAAAATAGTACATCATAAACACGTAAAATTTTTAAGAATTGTTTAAAAAGTTCTTTGTTTCCTGTGTTGACAGAAAAAGACACACCTATTGTAAATGGGTTTGAATACAGATTGTCCTTCCTACACTGGTTGCTAACTAAGGCTGAAGAGCCAAGTCTTCCCTACTATTTAACACAGATGTGGGGAGAAAAATTGCATTCACGCCTTACCCAAGAGTATTTGCATGAAAATGAATGCAACAATCTCAACTGGAATTTGAACTTGGATCGATGATTCCTCATCTCAAGTCACTAAACACTACACCCTAGTTTATTCTTTTGAGATTTCTTTTTATTACAGAGTTAAATTTAAATGATACCATGTCTATCATGACATAAGTGATAATAAAACAATAAAGTAAAAAACATTCAACTGTGTTTCTCTATAATACAAAATAAGTCATTTTTAATTGAGATTTGTCCTCAGTTTTTGTTTAATGGTATAAGCAAGTTCTTAAATATGGTCAAAAGCATTAACAGTTAAGGCTGGGTAGGATGGCTAGACATTCATAGATTTTCTTCACCTTTATACCCTGCAAATGTCAACAGCTGATTCTCATTCCCTCTCCCCACCCTAGATATGAGAGAGAGGACATATACGCAGTCTTTCTCACTTGGTCTATATCCTTAATACTGTACAGGTAATTTAAATAAAATATGCTGTAGCACAATGGAAAACTAATTATGACTTTAAGAAAGTATCCTGTTTATTTGGTTCTTCATTTTAGAAGTATTTTGAGTTTCTGTACATCACAAAGAACTGTTGGAAGGAGCTGCTCGGTAAGCTTGATTTATTTGAGAAAGATATTAGAATAATCCAGAACTTATACTGGGAGAAAACCACTTTGCATATAGATAGAAAATTCATTCAGTAAATATACAAAAATAGAAAGAGGTGTAAGACAAGGATGTGTCATCTCATTAGAGCTATTCAACCTTTACAGTGAAGCAATCCTGAAAGAATTAGAAGTCCTACCAGGATTCATTACTGGTCACCACAATCTTCACAACATTAGATATATAAATGACAATATTTATAGCCGACACAGAAAGGAAACTACAGGAACTCCAAAGAAGAAAGGATTAAACATCCAAAGTCAGAATGTATGGTTGTTTGGCAAAAGGAAGAGTCCAACAATTAGAAATTGGAGATACCAAACAATTTAAATATCTAGGACAACACCGAAATCTGAAGGTGCATTGGGATAGTGAAAGATACCTTCCAAAAACTAAAAAAAAAAACAAAACAAAGAAACAGGAAAATTTCACTAGAAACAAAGAAAAGAGTACTGAACTGTAATGTAATAACGGTTTTCCTATAGGGCAACAAATGCTGAACAATCTCCTCACAGATGAAGAAGACTTGAGGCAACAGATATGTGATTATACAGAGGGATGCTGAGGATACTATGGGTTGAATATGTGAGCAACAACTAAGTTTTAGAGAAAATGGAAACAAAAGAAAACTTATATAGCATCAGAAAGAGTTGAAATTTCTAGGACATATAATAAGGAAACAGCACTTAGAATTTCAACAATTCACAGGACATATTCAGGGCAACAGGAACAGAAATGCTGTACATAATGGTTTATAAAAGATGTCGCTTCGTAAATCATCAATAACATTTATATTTAAAATATTTTTTAAATACCTCAAAAAATAATTAATAACTGTTTGACAAAGTTTATATACATATCTGTACAGTAAAAGTCATGAATTTATATGCGTTATTAAATACTTCTTTGAGGGTGGCACAGAAAATTTAGGACCCACAAAAATGGAGCATTTTGTAATGTATAATTATTATTTAAAATAAAATATTAAAGTTATTATTAAGTTAAATATTAAATTAATCTAAGCCATTTTGTTAACATAAATATTTATTGAAAAATTTTTCATCCGATCTATGCAAAATGGCCATTTTTCGATTTCTTAAAATTTAAAACTTAAAGTTTAAATTAAGGGATGCTTTCAGTTTACCCACTTGTCTTTCAATTTTTCTTTTCTTTTTGTGATTGATAATGTTGTTCTGTAATCGACACATTTAATTGTAATTCACGTGTTTGCTAATAAATCTTTCATCCGGTATATTCCTCGATTTTCTTAAGGTTGCTAAAATAATTTTGTTTTGATATTTTTAACTCTTTATAAACAAAACTCTTCTCTAGCTATTTTTCTTGACGATTCAAAAAGCCATTGATTCAGTTAATTAAGCATGTACTCGGCAATATGAAGGGGGATAATCAAATTATTTTTTTTTAGATTTGTCGATTATAAACAATTACCAAAAATACAGGAATCATCCAATTTTATGAAATTTTCGGCATTTTACACATTAAGAAATTCATTTTATAATGAATAGGTTTTATTTATAAAAAGTTGAAAAATGTATTTTCTCACTTAAGTGTGTGTGGGGGTTCAAAGTGTGATCATTTGAAAAAAAAAAAAAAAATCCAATTCCTACTTTTTACATTTCTAGAAAGTAGATCAAAACGAGAAGACTAAAAAAATAAAATAAAAATAATTTACACAATGTAAAAACCCTGAAAAAGCTACTTGAAATTTTTAATTTTGTTTTTGAAAACCTAAAAAAAATATTTTTTGCAGCGTCTTTTTCTCTCGTAGTTTTAAAAACAATGCTTTTTTTTTTCCTCCCCCCCTCTCTCTCTCTTTGGGTTGATGCAAAACTTCCTTTACAAGTTTACAATTGACTTTAAAATTTAACATTGAATTTTAAAACCCGGGAACCCCATCGTCCGAGTAATAAAAAAAAAATATGTATTTAAATAAAGATTTATTTAATTTTAATCTTTCGAAAAATGTATAATTTTTAAAAGTTTGCCGTCATGGCATTCATATTTTCCGAGATTTAAAAATATTTTAAAAAATTTACTGACGATAGTTTTTTTTTTTTTTGGAAATACTAAAAAAGGGGATAAAGGAAGAAAATAAGGGTTTCCACTTTTCCTTGAAAATACTCGGATGTGTTATTCATTTTCGGTTTCAGATTTGGAGACAGTCAGGATTCACTTCTTAAACCTCCGTGTTGCGTTGTTTTGTTTATTTTTTGAAAGGTTTTTATTTTTAGTGAACTTGGAGAGTGGGGGGGGCTATAATTTGGCCTCTGCGCCCAAATAAGGATAGTCATGGGAGGCCCACCAATATTTTAAAAATAAAAGATGCGAATCTGACAGGTCAACAAGAGGACAACAAACTAAAATTCATACAAAATTTATTTACATCATAAAAGTAATAAAAGTAGTGTTAGTTAGTTAATGAATCAAGTAATTTTGCAGAATTAAATGGAGGGATACTGACCGGCTAGTAAACCTTAGCTGTGACTAAGTGTTAAAAAAAGTACAGTCCAGCGAATTTAAGTTGGCATGATAAGCCATAAATAATAATAAAAAAAAAAAATAAAAAAAAACGTAAGGCGAAAGCGTTGAATAGTTGCTGGTTGAAGAAACATCCGTAGTATTTATTTAACCCAAGTGTACGGAATAGGTTGTTTGGGTCAGGACGATTTAGCCAAAAAAGGAAGTAAGTTCAAATGTCCGTTGCTGGCGTTGAGTAGTCGTTGACTAACAAAGTCTAATGGTGAACCTTCCGTAGTAATTAAACCAAGTGTATACGTATGGAATAGGTTGTTTGAAGCCTGGACTATATGCATGCAACAACTTTCTAAACCAGAGAAGTTGGGCTTATAGCCGGAAGTTCAGGTCTGTTGTAAGGAGGTCCATTAACGCCGATCAACCAGATGTGTTAGGTTGAGATCGAAATGCCGGAAGTAGAACCAATGCGTAGCCGGAAGTCATAAAATTGACAGACAAAAATTAATGGTCATGTAACTCAATAGATAACCCGTCCAAGCACTTTGGCCACGAGTCTGCGTTTTTCCTCCTCTCTCTTCCTGAGATTTACCTTGATCCTACCCCCACGGAGCCAGGTTGTGACACAAGGTCACTTTTTAACGTGGGGACCTGAGTGTTTCCACTCATTTCATGTCTAAACTTTTAGAGTCTAAAAAGCTAGTCATAGCCGATCATAAAACTGCTACGGAACACAAAACCGAAGATTCTGTCCACGTAACGGGGAGGAGACCCCCAGTACGGAACAGATGCTACAACCGCAGCATCTACACCGACGGAAAGTTCCCCCAAAAGTCGCCAGAAGGGAGTAGTACAATAATATAAACTGGGCTTACTACCTCTAAAGAAAATAAATCCAGAGTTGCTACGAAGTATAAAAATGTTCACAAAGAAGAGTATGTTGATTAAGTTAGTAGTAATCAAACGACTAAAAAGAAATTAGGTTGATTATAAATCTAAACTAAATAAACTTGTAATATTGAATTGAAGGGAGTGGGGTAGCGCAATGAAGAAAAGGCCAAGGTCTTTAAAAAAATATTGCGTCGGTCATGATTACGAGATCGGAGTAGCGAAGGGCGACGATAAATTACAATTCCAAGACTATTTCAAAGAAAGAAAGACGGGAAGAGAGAAGTGTTTATCTGTTAATCTTGCAAATAATGGGCTATTTTGTTTTGATCACGTGGAAAGAGGTGAAAAGACACTACCCTGTGTCAGCATGTGAATGAATGATAGAAGCGTTTAGCATCTGCTAATATCTCGCAAATAATGTACTATTTCGTTTTGATTGCGTGGAAAGAGACGAAAAGAAAACTACCCGGTGTCAGTGACAAAAATGAAAGAAATAGGGAAGATAGATGTTTCAGTGAAATGGGAAAAGTTGTCAATTTCAAATCTTTTCATTTGTTGCCACTTCTTAAAATAACGTCCAGCATTCATATTTATGATTGTTATAACAATATTTTGTTAAAGTTGTTAAGCTCAAATATTTCACGACCCCATAGGGCAATTTCTTACTCGCTCATTAACTTAAGAATTCATCAGAAAATTCAAACAGGAAAACCGTGAAATTTTCACGTCTTAAAATTAGTATAATTAATCTAAAAATACAAAAAATTAAAAACATGCTGTATATGAAATAAACTACTATCCAAATGTTTCAATGCACTGAAATGTTTTTTAATTACGATAATTTTGTTGATATTATTTAACATCCACATTGAGAAATCACCAGGTCTTGATATGCAACATACGAGTTTTTTTGTTTTTTTTTCGAGTTGGTTAACCATTCATAGGAATTAAGAGTTTAAGAAAACAGAAATTTGCAAGTTATTATAAAAAATATTACCAAATAATATGAATTATTTAGTTTCCATAATCCTGGTTTCCAGCCTTACGGAGTTCCATATTAATGCAAGGAATAATCCAAAGGTTTCGAAACACAGTTTCAATTTTTTTTTTTTTTTGTTTCCTTTGTAACAAGGCGACAAACATCGAATTTGAAGAACTTCGGCAAAGACTATTCTAAGAAGACGTATCTTTCGTTAGTAAAAGCTAAAGATTTACTAACGCCAAAATTCATCAAATAATTACGGTTCGCAGAGAATATAAATCCAGTCACAGACAACGCTTCTAGAATGGAATGAGTGGAAATGATGAAGTGGTGGTGGTGGTGGGGGGGGAATTAAATAGGAATATAAAAATGATAATGTCAATGGTCATATTAGCCGTTTCCCAATAAGGAAACATTTGGCATTTATTAACCGAGCAGTCAGTACCGGATATATAAAAATAATTGTTTTTCTGAGACCGTAGGCTCAGAATATACTATTAATTCCAAATACTAAGCCAAGATATAGAAGGCAATGGGTAATCACTCCACTATCAATCCCCTGTACATTAGGCCCGAGAGTACAATGACCAAAACGTTGTGAAAACATCAACAAAGATGAGAACAATAGTCCGAATGTAAATAGTGAAGTACATTATATGCGTCTTTATATGTGGCTAATATGAACATCCACAGCCGTGGTGATGGCACTTCATCTAGAAGGAAAACTCTGATCTTAATAGTCATATACCTAGGAGAAGGAAACTGATATAAAACCAATCCATCTAACTTAGGTACCTCCACGAAATCGCTAAAAAAAGAGCATAGCTTGATGAAAAAGACGCCAACCTTGCCGAAAACAAAATTTTATTGTCTAAATGCTTATGTTATTATTAAGAGGAAAGACCAAAGTTTTTTTTAATTATTTAAAAAAATTTTTCCTTCTTTTTAGAACATTCTAAATTTTGATTAAAAAAACCTTGTTTCTATTTGCATCAGCGGAACTAGTAATTAACAGACAATTTTTAGCACGTTTTTTTGGTATGACACACATTAATTTGAAAAATCGTGCAAAAATAGAAATAATTGTCGGATGTTAATGAAACTTTCAGGAACTATTCACAGATGATCGAAATTAATATAAATATGTTTTGTTTTTTTTATTAAAGTCATGGTAGAAATATTTTTTTAAAATATTTATTCCCCCCCCCATAACTAATTTTATGAAAACGCTAGAAATTCGATCGCATCGGGTTTAGTGATTACAATAATTAAAAGCACAGGGCTTTGAGGAATGCAAATCATGTTTTTTTTGTTTTTAATTGGAGCCAACGTACCTGAAAATCAGCTCTGAATTGTAACATACAAAACTCAATAAAACAAAGATATTATTTAATTTCAAATGCTTTTATTTGCTTTTAGTTGTTTTTATGAATATGGACAATATTTTCTGAAAGCAAAAAATTTTTTTCGATGAAAAATGAATTTTTAATACAATTATTTGTTATTTCTTTAATTATGATAGATTTTACATTTAAGTTGTTAAAATATTATAAAATTAGTTAAAAGCCGCATCGGCTTTCCTAAGTGTCCTTATGAGACAGATCTTTTTTAGCGCGTTGTAAATTGTATCATTTTGACTAATCAGAAGATCCACAGTAATTAAGAAATGTAATTTTGTGCTTATAACCGGACTGTAATTATAAAGTACGGAAGACCAACCAGAATATAATTAAGTTGCGTTATTTGAGTTAAGCATTGTTCTCCGCTGTTAAGGCCTTTATTTTTGCGAAACACGTGTGGAGAAGTTAATTTGATTTTTTAATTTCAACTGAAAAGGTACCTACAAGTATCAGTATCATCCTATGAAATTTATATGATCTTATTTTTATATTAATCTCAGCTATGACATTTTTCCATAAATGAAATATCAAAATTAATAATAAAATGAATGCAAATACAAATAACAGTAAAATGTAATAAATGTACATAAAATTATAGTATTTTATGTACAGTTCTGATAAAATTTCATAAGAAAGGTACCTATAAATTAATTAGATACATTTCTTAGGAAATATGAAATTTAATGTCACTCTTAACAGTCTTATTTTAATTTCTTTATAATATATTTTCCATAAAGCATCATAAACGTAAAGGTGAAAGCTAAGTACAAAAAAAAAAAAAAAAAATTAGACCGCTGAAAGTTTTCGTTAAAAATAACGAGGTAAATAATTTGTTCACTTAAATGTAAATTATTTCACTTTTTTCCTTCCGTAGAACAAATTAGCCTCATGGAATTCGTAAATATGTCATTCATCACCTGTCAAGAGACGCGAAAGTTTATGACCTGCTTTGTTTTATTTTCAAATTACATCTTTTTGGCACAAAAGCTAAGTTAAGTTTGGTTCAAAATATTTTAAATAAACATTATAATTTCTGATTTTCTTAAAATAAGTTTTGAAAAAATGATAATTGATATTTAAAAGAATTTCAAAGTGAGATTTCGAGTTTTTTTTTTAAATGGAAAAAAATGGTCAATTTTGCTGACTCAAAAAAAAAAACTAGATTTTTAACGAAAATTTCGGACGTGCTAGGAACGATTATAAAATGGAAAAAAATACCCCCAAAATACTTTGATCTTTCCTCTTAATAATAACAAACATTTAGACGATAAAATTTTGTTTTCGTCAAGTTTGGCGTCTTTTTCATCATGCTATACTCTTTTTTTTAGCGATCTCGTGGAGGTACCCAATTTAACTTCATGAGAAAATAATAGTAATATTAGGAGTTTCCTTAAAAATAAACTTACACCTTTATGTCATTATTTTCTATTCGAGTTAAATGTACTATCCATTTTATTTGCTGCTGCTGTTTAACGTTCTGGTACAGCACTTTTTTTTATTCTGTAGAACCATTCCACAAGATTCGAAGAAGGATAGTCTTCTCTAAGACCTACAAACCTCAAGAGTAATTTTATTTAACTGTTGATATCGATCTATCGCTAATTGTCACGAATCTCTCTCTCTCTCTCTCTCTCTCTCAGTGCGCACGCACCATAGATCCGACCGATGATAAAATCATCAGAGACTACTTAACAGAAACCAAAAATAATCTTATCTGTACCGGATTCCCGAAACAGTAAAGCATACTTAAATTAACACATTGTCAAATTGCACATAATGAGCAAACATTGTGTAAAAATAGAAACATTAGGTAGGAACTAATGTTAGGTGTATTAAGTTTAAGTAGGGATCGTGTGTAAAAGACAAGTTCTGATAATGACAGTCTTGTTGGATTGAATAAACTTTGGAACAAAGGCCGATTTGTGTAGCACTCAGTGAAACAATAACTTAAGGGAGCCGCATGTAACTGAATTATGGAATATCATTTATCTGGAATGGAATATTTTTGCGTGTTCTAGCATATAGAATTAAAGCAAAATACTGTGATCGAAAGACTTGAAATTTAGAAGTAACTGTCAAGGCTGGTTTTGTGGCTGACATTATCATGCATTTCTCACCACTGCTAAAGGACGGTATTCTAGATTACCTAAAATACTCGAATTTTTAATGTCATTGTAGCTGTTACCATTTGGACGGTCGGTGTAGCAAATCTATCTTCAGTTCATTCTAGGAGAGTAAATAACGCTTGATGGATAAACATTTTATACTATGAAATTTCAACCTATCAATGTTGGCTTGAGTAAATTAATAAAACACTATAGTTTGCATCCCATTAAACCAAATACAAAATTTTGCAACAGGTAGTGGTCAGTCAACACAAAAATCCTGCTCGTCTACACAAATCTCGCCAAATAATCACCTTTAATATATCAAAGAAGCAAAGTGGTTAGATATCAGAAAACTCGCCAAAAATTGAAAATATCTCCATGTTATTTTACTACGTCTGTAAATTTTAAGCCTAAATTTAGATGATATTTTTGGTTGCTTTTTTCCCTTGAGTCTACTGCTTATATTGATTCTCTTTTTGTTTGGCTTTCTCACACACAAACTGTTCTAATCGTTATTACTATCATATTCCCTGCCAAATTGCTGAGAAATTTCTACTAACACAAAAAACATTATATTTTTTCCAAAAGAATTTTTGATTGTTTTAAAAACAAATTGCATTTAAATTTGCTTCCCCTTTCTGTCATAATAAAGATATAAAATTATGCAATCCATACATTTGTAAAAGTTCCAATTAACGATGGTGGCATAAATTTTTATCGAATATCTGGCTCTGATGAGTGCTTCAACGCGAAACTTGTTAGACAATCAGATGACAATCGAAATTATATATATATATATATATATATATATATATATATAAGAGAGAGAGAGAGAGAGAGAGAGAGAAAGAGAAGTCTTCATTATAGCTCTTAAATCATCATGGTTGGGTTGGTTCGACAATATCTATATGGACGGTTTCAAAGTGTAATGAATCCACTTGAAGATTTTTAACGATATATCTTATATATTTATAAATAATTAAGCGTTGGCACAATACATACTCTAAACACAGCTCTATTATAGATTTATCCATACTTAGACAGCATGGTTTATTTAATTTTATAGATGATTCAATAATAGAACGAAACACTGAATAAAAAAAGTAGAATTACGAAAAGCTTCCAGCATAATACGTATAATATAAAATGTGGACACATCACATATCTTGGATTTTTACCCAACATTGAAAGCTCTTTAAGTTTAGTAAAAGATCTGATTTTGTTAATCATTAGCTTGTGACTAAGATTTCTGTCGAATCACAGACATCTGCTTGTATCTTAAAAGCCTGTCGTGACATAATGCTCGGCTATTTATATCATTGCGATCTTTAAAATATGCTAAATCAGTAAGTACTCAAGAAGACTTGACAGGTGCCGTTGCTGGAGATCCAGTTTCACCAGTGAGAAGCACCGCATAGTGGTTTATGTCTAGTCAGCAAAATCAGAGTTGCAAATTTTGATGAGTTGGTGAAAGTGAAGCTCTGTTAAACGCTCTCGAAAGTAAAATAATTTGCCAGAGTTTCAGTCATCTTTTTGGAAAAGAAACCAATGAAAATCGACATCACATCTATTACATGGATTAATGCTGTATCAACAGCATACTGAATAGTATCAGTGTTCATTTGATAGAGTTTTCAAAACACGAATGAGATCAGCCAATTATATTACAAAGCTGTTACATGGCATTATTAAATTATAATTTTCGTTTTTTTTTCCAATTTCAGATAATGTGTAAAAAGCTGGAAAAGAATCTTATACTTTCAGATGTAATACAGTATTCAGCATAATCGGGGTATAAGTTTAAGAATTCACCATCTTCTTAAACGTACGTAAACTATTATAAGCTTTTGGATATAGAAGTCGTTTAGAACATTAAAATCTGTTTTCATTCACATTAAAACTTCTAAATTAGAAACCATAAAGGTACATTTTGACAAAGACATTTTCAAATTGTTCTCGTCTAAAATTATAAACAAGCCATCAAACTATATGCATGTCCTATTTCATCATCACTAAAAAGGAAAATATTGTTATATATATATATATAAACCTTATTAGCAAATGTTTTGTCCATAAAGCATTGATGTGTTGCTGCCAGTTTTTAAATTTGAAAGACTGAATTGTATTCAAGCGGTCCAAAATGTGTTGTTACTACTAAGGAATGTGATCAGGATGTTCACTTATTTGGTGATAAGCTGAAGTTAAGTCTATTTTTGAAAAACAACCTTTGTTGGTAAGTATCTAGGTAAATCTAGGTACCTCCACGAAATCGCTAAAAAAGAGCATAGCTTGTTGAAAAAGACGCCAACCTTGCCGAAAACAAAATTTTATGCTTTATATTTTTACCCAGGCACAGGCTCTAGCCAATGACCGTGAAAAATTGGAGGCTTCTTGTTGAGCAAGCCACCATGCAACGCACCTATGACTCCAGCGTTTTATAGGACAAGAAGAAAAAGAAGAGGAAAAAAAACTTTTGAGAATCTAGCCTTAGCGGTTAAGTCTGCAATATCGGCTAAAAATCACCAGACATCTAAGCTAAAATTGTGTCTTTGCTATTGAAAACCGGCCATGTATTGATGTCTCCATAAATTCTGGTACTTTAATTCTATCATGTAGCACATGAATATCAAATGATGTATATTCATCTTCCATTTTTAAATAATTCTAATAAATTTATCGAGTGAATTTAACATTTCTATATTTAACTGCTGTTGTTATTATATGAGCGCCTGAGTATATGTACTTTTTTTTTTTTCGAAGACGATAATGCTACTAAGACGCAAGGAGTTCCTGGGAGTTAAAGTGAATGAGAAGACTTTAATGGGGAGAAAGGGCAATAAAATACAGGATTAACAAAGACAGAAGATGTTGATTGGTGTCGCATTTAAATTTTTGAAGAGTGAAGGCAGCAGAAGAGAAAGAAACAGGAAGAGAGTTTCACAGACAGGAAGTGAAAGAAAATAAATTATTGTATAGAACGTATGGTTGCATCAAACTAGTCCAACAGTAAAACAGTGATACATAGTTGCTAATCTAGTAGTACGCTTAAATTTATGCAGTCAAAGCACCAGAACAAATGTAACTTCACAGTAATGGGAAAGTGACTGAAGTCGAGATGTCAGATCAGGGTTGATTACATTACAGACAATTCTTTGGATTTTGTCAAGAATCTCGAGATATATAGCAAGGGTATCAGACCAGATATGACAGAAATATTCAATTCACGGACGAATGGTAGATTTATAAATGTGCAAGATAGATTAAAATAAGAAAAACTGTCTGGCATGACACAGTAAACCAACTTTGCTAGCTTTATTCCAAAGGATGTATTTAAAGTTTCTTTTTATGGTTTATCATCTTATAATTGTGTTGGTAATTTGTCATTAAGTAATCTTCCAGTAACTGTGACAAAATTTAAAACTTCCATTTATTTACTTTATTACAAGGCAGTTTTTATTTGTAAAAATATATTTTCAAATAAACAGTTTTATTATTTAAAATGTTCTTAGAAATAGACGTCTATCTGGTAAGAGTATGTTTATACATTTAATAAAAATGTCGTTACTCAAATTTTGCAAAAAAAAAAAAAAAAAAATATGTAAGTATAAACGTATTGACTTAAAGAACCTGGAATGTGTATATAGTTTCACCAGTGAGTCGTTTTATTTCGAGGCACTTCAATTCACTCTTTGGGTAAAAATAGTCGCTTGACGACAATTTGTGTAAACGAGATGGTATTTTGCTCGACTTGTTAGTCAAGCAAAAGACCTGTTGCAAAATCTTGTATTTTTTTTTTTTCACGGGATGCAACACAAAGATTTTTTTTAAATTTATCCAAACAAAGTAGAGATTGTTTGAAAAATCTCTATTTTATACCTGGTTTTATACTTCGTCAGCGAATGTCTAATCTTAGTTTAAATTTATTTTTGGCACTTTTTTTTAGCGCAAACCGATCCACTTTATGTCTTTAATGTTTCAGAAATTTTGACACACTATTTTAATACAGTGTAACCCGGATATAAGAGAGTTGTCGGGACCGGAGAAGAAGTCTCTTATATCCGGGTTTGGTCTATTTTGTTTAGGTAAGTATGACTCTAATTTGGGACCAGAGAAAATCTCTCTTATATCCGGGTTACACTGTAATTAAAATTTACTATCTTATTACAGGCGCTGTAAAATTAATAAGCATTTGCAGTTCTGCGGCGGCAGATTTGACTAGTTTAAAAAAATTTTTTTTTTTTTTCAGTAAAATATTTCCAAATCTAAACGAGTAACAGAACACATTATTTTCGAAGGATAGAAAGCCGATTAGTTTTCTGCACACATTCGGGTACAAATAAGGAATTTAAATAGCAAAAAGTATTTGAGTCATTAGAAAATATAGAAATACTTTTTTGTTTTTAGTTCTTAGAGTCTAAATATAAAAAAAGTATTATAAATAATAAATATAATAATAATATCAATAATATCCTACAGATAGAGGGAGATTATCTTTTTTAAATCATACAAAAATAACACACATATAAAATTTTAACACATTTATAACGAATAAGAACAGATTTTTCTCAGATCAATGTATGAAAATGTATTTCGAACGAATGAAGCCTGTAGCGAGGACCATTCTGCTTCGAATCTCGTGAACTGGGGCTACAGAATCGAAAAAAAAGAATCGTATTAAATAGTTGAGGACTTTCAACAACAGCAACAACTAAAATGGGTAACACACCGTAGAGTGGCTTATTTTTCCTGAAAATAGAAAAACGTAATGACCTACTTGAAACAGAAATTGCGATATTGAAATCATTTTTTTTCTAACAATTAGATTTGTCAACTGCCATTTTAATTTGCTACTGTTTCATAACTCTCTCGTTCAATAGACATCAAAAGATAAAAAGTCGGCAAAATGTTTTAATACACACCCACCCTTACCTAATGTCTCCCTACAGAGGAACCAAGTTTTACGAAGTTGGCTTGATTTAATAAAAAAAAAAAAAAAAAAAGTGGTGGTAGTGGTTACGAATTAAACTTTTTCCAAAAATTTTAATTATTAAAATTTAAATTTTTTAATAATTTCAATAAAGTGACCAAAAGATAAAGTAGGTTTTTGTCCCTAGATGACTTTGTAGTGCTACTTTTTTTTGGTGTGTGTGTGGGGGGGGGGCACTTTCACTTAATTCTTATTCAGGATTGTAGAATTCTTTGCAAGGGTTGTCACAGACACTCATCTAAAGTTTAAATTAAGTGCTAAAGTATGAGGTACTTATCTGGAGCAAATTATCCAATGGGTGGATATTCCAGCCAGTAAAAATTTTCATTTTTCTTTTATTTTAATCAATAACATTTATATATTGTTACACTTTCTCACTAAGTAATGACGCAAAAACAGAAATCTATACTGAAAGGGATGGGGTGGGAAACGGAATCCCCTAAAACCTGAAACGGAACTAGGGATAATTTGAAAACAGAAAATTGGTCCCTCTACACATGTAACTCGACTAGAAAACAATGACATAATCAAGACGTTGATGTTACACACTATTTCAAAGGAAAAGGTTATGGAGAAAGACCCCGTCAATAGTTGAAAGAGCGATAACACTAACAGTTATTGAACTTGAGGAACCTGTTTTCTAAAAAAAATATTTTAAAAGAAAGATTTCATAAATTTCAACCGAAAGTAGTACTTGCTTCTCTGTCAATGAATACCGAATGTTTCCTTATAAAGAAACAACAAATATTACCACTACTATTATACATTTCAGAAATTCCTGGAACAGTATTTATGCATTCATGCAAAATTCGATCTTATTTTTCAAGAGTTATAACTTTTTTTACATTTAAAAAAACTAACCGTCGTTAAAGCTACTGTGAAGTTATTTAAATTAATCATAGCAAAATAATGATATACAGTAAGAAATGATCAAAGTGAAAGACGTGAGTTTAATGAACAGAATTATAGTACAGTGATACATGGGATATGGTTGAGCTCTGAAATCCCCAAGACCAAAATCAATGAAGCCTAAAATGCCGAAAGATCAAAATCCTTTTAAGGCGAAATCTGGAAAACCGCAATTCACATGAAAAAAAGAAGAAAGATAAATAAGTTCAAAAATGCTATCTGATAGACTAAAATTTATTGAAATACTGACTGTGGGTGTGGTCATTTCCCAGTAAAATGCAAACTAAAATTAAAATTACGGAAATAAAAGAAACCTAAAGTAACGCACAAAGTAACAATAAAACAAAAATCAGGACATCTCGGCTTACTAACAGACACGTATAGTAACAGAGTTAAGAGAAAATATAAGATCTTAGGAGGAGAGAGGGTTAGTAATTCAAAGTGGAACACGTTAAGGGAAGGATTAAAAGTCCTCGGCAATAATATTACATAGAATACAAGATATTAAGCAAAAATATTAGAAATGAATGTAAGGAGACAAAAGATGAATGACTCAACGAGAGGTGTGCAGAGATAGAAACACTCCGGAACTTACATATATAGCAAACATGCAAAATAAGATAAAAGAAATAACAGGACAAAAAATATGCAATTGCACAGGATATACTAATAAAAAAAAATGCTAATAAAAAAAAAATACTACAACGAATGCAACAGAGACTTCTTCCACGATAACAATGGAGAGAAACCTACAAACATAAAAACGTTGAAAGACCTGTAATATTAAAATCTGAGGTAATATCGTCACTCGTTAAAACGAACAATAACAAGCAGCTGGACAACAGGAAACTGTAATAGAGATACAATCAGCCTTTAATGATTTCTGGATCGATAAGATTACCAAAATATTAAATGAAATATATGACAGCGGCGAAATACCAGAAAACCACAGTAGATATATCTTCACAGCGGAGACAAATGAACTTGGTTCAAATAAAAGCGAATTCCATCGGACAAACAACTTCATGAACCACATAACTAAAGTTATAACAAAAAATTTAATGAATATAACTTGTAACAAAATTAGACCGGGAATAGGGCAAAAAACAGTGTAGCTTTGTCCAAGACACTGAAACAAGAAATTCTGTCTTTATAATTGGGATGTTATCAGAGCTGGCAATGCAAATACAGAAAGTCCTATATCTATATGTTTTACACAGTAGCATTTACATTCGGACAATTATTCTCATCTTTGTTGTTGTTGTCAGAGGGTACAACAACTGAAACGAAACAACAAAGATGGGAACCGAATGTAATAGACCGAATGTAATTTAAGGAATTAGATTTCAACATAAAGCTAAATGGTTGTGAAAGTCGAGCACAACCTATCACTGTTATAGACTTTTTTTTTCATATCGTGTATATAACAGTGTTTTCATGTTTCTGAAAAGGAAAAAAAAAAAAAAATCTTAGCAATCATGAATAAATTTGCCCGCAATAAGTCGGAACGTCAAAAGGACAGTTTTTTTTTCTAATGACCGATTTTTTTTTACTCTTCGCCACTGTTTATTGTTTTAAAAAGCGATGATTAGAACTGTAATAAAACCTAAACATATGAAAGTGAATTTATACATTTCAACAAAAATAATAAACACTATTTATTTATATTGTTTATTTACACCATTAAATTATATTATTTACTAGAATGGTTGGCAAAACATCGGCTAATTGCCATTTGATTCAAACTTTATAAAATGGCAAATAATAAGGATTTCCTTATACTTGGTGCACATATTTTAATAATTAAGTAAATGTTTATAATTTTATAAATAAAAATTGTTACATTTATTTCTTTATAAATTGGTAAATGATAAATATTGCATTGCATTTAGTTTTTAGAATATTGTAAATATAAAATTATTCTTGTAAATAAACAATCTAATAAATAAATAGTATTTATTATTTTTGTTGTTAATTCGCAAGAACAAAAAATGTATAAATACACTTTTATGTTTAGGTTTTATATTACAATTCTAATAATCGCATTTTAAAACCTTTTGTAAATCTTTTAATAACTTAAGATATGTTTTGCTGAATTCTATTTGGAGGAGGATTTTGATCTCTCAGGATTGTCGTTTTCAGAATTTTAACCTATGGGATTCTCGTCTTTCGAAATTTCAAATTTCAGGGTTGCATCTTTCATTATGACCCAAACCCGTTCCAACTTGTATACGGAGTGAAATAAAAGTATAAAATAGCATATTTACTCTAGCTGCCCAGTCCTCACTTCCCAGTCTCGACCGAGTTCGAAAGCGGGTGTGCTGCTTTGTGGAGCGATGAGTTTTCCACCATGCAACTCTGCCTACCCCCACCCCGACAAATTGTTGCTATCCACTAGTTACTCTATCGCTAGGTTCCTGGCAGATGTTCGGGCGAACTACATTCCTTGGTTCCAACAGTTCACAGTTCACAGCTAAAATCCCACCATGCCGCGTACACTGAATCGATTCATCCTAATTCCTTTCATATTTCATTAGTGAGAAGTTCCACTCAGATAGCTTCTTCAGAACTGTTGCAATGTGAAACTGATTCTCGAGATGATGCTTCCCTGATCACTACAATTTTTACCTCTTCAAGTTGAGGTTAACTATCTGTTCTACATATGTAAACCCATGCTCCTTTACAAAATCTCCATCATTCTACCTTGAGTAGCTCTCATGCTTTGTAATGGATGTACAATAGTAAAATTTTTTTTAAAAATAACGTGAACTAATGTTTATCAATAATATATGCTTCTACTAATCTATTACTAAAAACCGGACGATTGTTTGCTTGCATGCATCTTACGCATGGCCAAACGGCTGAACCTAGAGGATTGTAAGAAATTATATTTTGCCCTCCTTCATCACACCTCCCAAAAATTTCAGATGCCCCTTCCTGGTGTTAAGTATAAGTTTTCTTTTTGTTTCCATTCTCCCCCAAACCTCGTCGTTGCTCACAGGCCAATGGTATCCTTAGTGCTCTTCTGTAGAATCACATTTCTATTGCTTCGAGTCTCTTTTTCATCTTTTGTCTAGCATTCGCTGTCATATAGGAAGACAGATATCACATAACAGTTCCGTACTCTTTACCAACGAAATTTTTTGCCTCTTAATACTCTACTTAGGTTTTGGAATGCATTTTTGGCTATCCCAATACGTCTTCGTATCTCAGTGTCACACTTTCTGTCCTCTGTTAGAACACTTCCCAGATATTTAAATTTCTGTACCTGCTTGCTTTTAGTGCCCTGTAAATTGCATTTTGGGTTCATCTTTTTGATGATGACCATGCATTGTCTTTTTGTAGTTTTTGTAGTTTCTTCGCTACATTCTGTAGGAGGTTTTGTAGTTCCCTTTCCGTGCCTGCTATCAGCACTGTGTCATCTGCATGTCTTATGGATTTCTAGTTCTCTCAGTATTGCCTCGCGGTATAGGTTGAATAAGTCTCGTGAGAAGACACATTCTTGCCTTACACCCCTTTCTATATTTGTATATCTGCTGACCTCTTTTTTTTAATCTTTATACAGGCGGTTTTTGATTGTTCTAATATCTTTTCCCAAATATATCAAGGTTGCTGAGCAGTTCCAACAGATTTTGTGGCGTACTTTGTCGAATGCCTTTGCGTAGTCTATAAAACATAGGTGCACGTCCTTCTGCATTTATATTGCTCTTTCTGATAACATTCTGAGCATAAATAGTGTGTTCCTTGTTCCGGCGTCGTTGACAAACCAGCACTGTCCTTGTCCTATCTCTGGCCGAATTCTCCTGCTCGCTCTATTCATCAGAATTCGGATAATGAGTTTTGTAATGTGGCTCATGAGGCTGAGTGTTCGGTGGAGTTCACATTCGTTTGTGACTGGTTTCTTAGGCAGTGCTATGAAAATAAATCTGCTTAGATCTTCCGATATATCACGACTGTTGTAGATTTCAATTATTATTTCTGTAATCTTGTCTATGCCGAAATAATCTAAGGCTGCCAGCATTTCTATTACAATTCTGTCTGGCCCTGCCGCTTTGTTTCTCCTCAATTTGGCCAGTGCAGCTTCTACTTGAGTCTTTAGAATTTCAGGCCCGTCGGTATTTCTGTGTATTGCCAATTGTTCTCTTTCGTTATGGAAGAGTGCTCCAATTTATTTGTTCAAGCGCTAAAGAATTTTTTCTTTCTCTATTATGAGCGTTTCGTCTTTGGATTTTATGTAGCCTGTTGATGAGCATGTCTTTTGTCCTGTTCTCTTATTTTTTTATGCATCTGTGATATTCATTCTCTCTATTTCTGTACATTTTTCGTTGAGACATTCTTCTTTAGCCTGTCTGCATTTTTCCTTATTTTATTGGGTAGTTTTCTGTATTCCGTTCCTGGTCTTGGCATTGTTTTCTATCTCGTTAAGATCATTGTTAAGAATCTCATTCTATGATTCATTCGTTTTTCTTCTTTATCCATTCTCTTTTGGGTTGATATCATAAAGTTTTTCTTAGTGTGTCCCATTTCGAGATTCCATTTCCATTGTGTCCCTCGTATCTTCTTTTCACACTACCCATATATTTTTCCTTCATGTTCAGGTCATTCAGGAGGCTGCTGTATTGAAATTTGGGTGCTGCGTTAGGCTTCTTCAGTTTCCGTAGTTTCACTCTTAGTTTACATATAACAGGAAGGTGGTCGCTTCCACAGTCGCCACTGCATTCTTGAATCTTTTTTTAATAGTTATGTGGTCAATTTGGTTTTTAGTTTCTCCTCCTGAGCTTCTCCATGTCAATAATCGTCTTGGATGTTCTTGAAACCGGGTGTTGGATATTACCTGGTCATTAGTAGTGCACCATTGGACCCATTTTTTTTCCGCGTTCATTGCGGGTTCCTAGTCCGAATTTGCCAGCTAGCTTTCCTTCCCTCTACTTGTCTACTTTGACATTCAGATCTCCTATGATAATTATAACTTCTTGTGATTTGCACTGTGCCTTGGCGTAAGTGTAATTTAACTCAGGGATAAACATGGAATATGTAGCGCTTGTCTCAGGAGTCAAAAAAATTAGAGTCAAAACTGCTCTTTCAGCTCAAACTGAAAAAGGGGAATATATTTAACACGACAGCACTTACACCTGAAATACTTTTGTTGTCGGCGTTATTGTAAACATTTATTTCTAAAATAAATCGTGATGGTCAAAAAGTGAATGGCAAAGAAAATGGAATCAGTAAGTCGAGTTTAGATTCTGAGTAAAAAGTCATATAAAAGAATTATGTGAATTAATAGAGTATATTGGAAAATAGGTCTGATTGATTCTAGATTTTAAATAAACAGCTGGAGATTGTCAGCATTGTTTTAAATAATATAAAGTTTATAGGTGTCGCAACGCAACGCCTAAGGTTAAAAATTAATTTTAAAAAAATGAAAAATCTTTTGTTTTTGTTTTAATTTCATGTTAATAGATTCAAATTAATATTTCCAATGAGCAAAATAATTTGCTGTATTTCAAAATCTAATTTAAATTGAAGGATTTTTTCACTAAAAATCGCTGATTTTAACACCATTTTAGCCATCTCTCAGCACAATGTAAGTCTCTTCATTAAAAAAATTTCAAATATATAAATACTTTTTTGAAACTTTATTTGAAGAATATTAACTGATTTAAAGTTTAATTAATCTGATTTGAAACAAATATTATATACCTTTAGTTTAAAATATTGAACGTATACTAAACTCATATGATTGTATTTTCATATTAGATATTTAGAAAAATAGTACTTCTGCTAGTATTATGGTGTTACGGTTACTTTATGTTTTAGTCGCTCAAAAGTTGTATCCATGTCAAAATCGACTTCTAGGTTTTATCGTAAAAATAAACTTTGACACGAATAATACTGTATGACATTTCATCTTTATCACCATCTCTCGTTCTACGAGGTACTACCCAAAAGTTCGTGAAATTTGAACAACGACTTAACTGAATATAGTAAGAACTTCTACTGCTATGATTTGGAAGTAGTACTTATTGTGAGATGACTAATTGAAAAGGACTATTCAAAAGCAGGCGGTGATAGTTGATAGAGAAAGTAAGTTTTCTCCTGATCGCATTCTATTACCTTTTATTAGGTTGGTGCACAAATAATGACGTAATAATGTCGTTTCTTGACGTATTTTTTAACGTCAAAAAACGACATTATTACGTCATTATTTTTGCACCAACCTAATAGGTAGTTTCTCGGATATGAGTAATAACAATAACAATGAGAGTAGGAGCACTTGTAGGGTGGTGTTCGGTTAGCGGAATATGGGGCACTAGGTTGAAAAATCTTTAATTTTAGATTTTATTTTCAGTATCAAGTGAATAATGTACACACACAAGAAGTCAGTAATGTATACACAAGAGCTAGACAATATAGCCATTCTCTCACAAGCGTTCAGTAATCATTAAAATAACACCGTTAAGCATAAGAAAGCGGAAGGCACATTTCATTCATGTATTAAAAAATATAAGAACGCTTACACAAACACACACATATATGTAAATAAATCTAAAGAGCCAGACTAACCTACCTAGGTTTCACCTACGCGGATCGTCTGGGCGGTCTAGCTGCCAGTCCGCCCAGACGATTCCCGTAGGTGAAACCTAGGTAGGTTAGTCTGGCTCTTTAGATTTACTTATTTTGCACTACTTAGCGTATTGAGCACTTTGTTTAGTTATTTTACTTTACTCGTCTAGGAGTTTTTTTTCTTTGGACTCTGAACTTAGATTCTAGGCGATTATTTTCGCCGGAAGTACTTATGTTCTTAGTTCTATCTTTTTTCCCCCTTGGGTATTAGTTTGTTTATTCACAAGCTAAGACTCCTAAGGTTTTGCTGGACGAGTATAGCTGCTTACATTTATAAGTTTATTAGTGTTATATATATATATATATATATATATATATATATATATATATATATATATATATAAATTCTCGAAAGAGCCTGTAATTATATTAGAAATACTTTAGAAATCAACCAGTGGCATAATACTGTTGACGCCATTGATTGGTTCAATAAAATTAATAAGAAAAGTGAATGCTTTTAACTACAATTTGATATTTGCAACTTATCCATCACAGAGAAGTTGCTTACGGATGCGATAAACCTGGCCAACATCTACTGCCCCACAAGCGAATGGGACATTAGCATCATTAAAGTTTAAAAAAAACCCTTCTGTTCCCTGTGGAGCAATCGTAAAAATCCCGACTTTAGTATTGCCATGGGTGCATTTAATTTTGCAGAAGCTTGCGAGCTAGTTGGCATACTATTACACTGGCGGCTCAGATCTATTTTTGATATTAAAAACACAGGCCTTTATAGGGATGACGGGATTATACTCCTACGCAAATCAAGCGCACAAAAAGCTGACTGTCTAAGAAAAGACCTAATGAAGTTCTTCAAAGACCAAGTTCTGAGCAGTACCACCACCACCAATGTTAAAAATATCAATTTCCTGTATGTAACATTTGACCTATATAATGGGCTTCACAAACCATACACCAAAGATTTATACTACCATAGATATATCAACAAACAGTCCAACCACCATTCTAGAATACTGAAACGCGTACATACGTCGGTCCAATTAGACTGTCCACCAACTCTAGCAATAAGGACATTTTTGACAAAAATAAAGGCAAATACGGAGACGCACTAGAATTTAGTAACCATAAAATTAACCTCGAATTCTTAGCAAATAGTAATAAGGACGCTAACAAACCAAAAGGTCGTAAAAGCAATATTATATGGGTTAATTCGCTCCTCAACAAAAATGTCAAAACATCGGATTTCTTTTTTAATTTAACCCACAAACGCTTTAGTCATTCCCCAACACTTAAGATCTTCAACAAAATAACATCAAAGTTATCTACAGTTGTGCTAAAAACATCGACCAGTATATAATTCGGTACAACAATTCCACTCTAAACAAGCATTTCAACAACGCCCAAAACAACAATATCCACATAACTAATAACTGCAATTGCAAAAATAGCAAACCCTTCCAATTAAACGATAAATGTATGTCCAAATCGTTAGTTCTAAAGCTGAAATCAAACATGTCGACGCGGTCATATTTTACGTGGGCTCTACGGAAAACAATTGGAAATCGTGCTTTTACCACCACTGAATGATACTTAGCAATATCAAATATCGAAACAGCACTTTCCTCACTAAATTTTTTCTGGAAGCTAAAAAGCGAGAATAAAAACCCAATTATTACCTGGGAATTAGTAGTGAAAGTTAAGTCCTTCAGCGAGAAAAGCAAGAAATGTAACTTATGTCTCTCTGAAAAATATAAAAAATCCTAACCTCTTATATAGAAGTGAGTTGATTAGCACCTGCCTTCATAGATCCAAATTCCGACTCAAACACGTTGACCCAGATTAATATAGTCTAACTGGACCAGGCATCAACGTTTACTAGTACTGATATTAATATATTTTTTAAAATATTCTTTTTTTTTTTACTTTTCTTTCTACCTTTATTGTACAAATATTGTTATTTTTAGACGATAAAGCATTTAACATTTTTATCATTCCACTTTTTCCATAATTCTATCACTATCATTTTTAGTATATAACTATTATTTTTACTTTTTGCTCTGTTGTCTCTTTCTTTCACCTTTAGTCTTTCTATCAGAAACGTGTTTATTTACTCATCTATTTGCATTCATCATTTTTATTCAATTATTCGTTTATTTGCCTTATTCATTCATTTATCTATTTATATATTTGTAGATTTACAAGTTCCTATATATGGCTTTCATTTCATCTTACTATATATAATATATATACTCCTCAATATATATATATATATATTTCTCAATATATATATATATATAATATATGTATATATATATTTCTCAATATATATATATATATATATATATATATATATATATATGTATATATATATATATATATATATATATATGTATATATATATTTCTCTCTATATATATGTATATATATATATATATATATTTCTCAATATATATATAATATATATATAGTATATATATATATAATATATATATATATATATATATATGTATATATATATTTCTCTCTATATATATGTATATATTTCTCAATATATATATAATATATATATAGTATATATATATATAATATATATATATATATATATATATATATATATATTTCTCAATATATATAATATATATATCTCAATATATATATAATATATATATATATATGTGTGAAAAGTGTGTGTATATAAATATAAATAAATATATATATATGCGTATAATTATTTATATATTATATGCGCGGTACTTATTAGAAAGCGCTCAATATCAGAGATAGAGCTAACATCCACCACTTCCACAATAACACCAATACACGCAATCTACATAAAACCAAAATTTTTAAAAAATTAATCAGTTTGTCTGACGATCGCTAAAGCGTGAAACCCAGGGTCACAAGCTCACATCTATCCAACCATATATAATATATATATCAATATATATATATATATATATATGTAATATATATACATATATATATATATATATATATATATATATATATATATATATATATATATATATATACATATATATATATATATATATATAATATATATATATATATAATATATATACATATATAATATATATACATATATATATATATATATATATATAATATATATATATTGAGAAATATATATATAATATATATATATAATATATATATTTCTCAATATTATATATATATTGAGAAATATATACATATTATATATATATATTGAGAAATATATATATATTATATATTGAGAAATATATATTATATATATATTGAGAAATGTATATGTATATTAATAAAAAGTAAGAACAGTAAGATATATAATCCGGTGTTCTTATATATATTTTTATTTTTACAAAATAGTGCTCAATGTAAATTTACAGAGCATTAATATTACAAATTAATAGACTTAAATGGTTTTTCGCTAAAAAATGGAAGCTAAAAGCCCCGAATTTAATTTTGTAATTAAATTAAAGACATTTAGTTCCATTTCATCCTCAAGCGAATTTTGGAGTAACTTTAAAAATTACT
This sequence comes from Acanthosepion lycidas, assembly GCA_963932145.1. Taxonomy (NCBI): domain Eukaryota; kingdom Metazoa; phylum Mollusca; class Cephalopoda; order Sepiida; family Sepiidae; genus Acanthosepion; species Acanthosepion lycidas. Next base: position 34,144,198 of record OZ010594.1, on the reverse strand, counting down.
GGGTTTTAAATACACAGCTAAAACAAAATTCATGTTTCCAAGGTTACAGATAAAATCTATTTTGCTAGGCTAGGGGTGTCTGGGTGTTCAATATGTCTATATTTTAATGTATCAGTTATTGTTACGTTTTGGTAGTGGGTAGTGATGTATTTTTCAATGAAATCTAACATCCGTTAAAAGCGTGTCGTCTGGATTTTTTTTTTTGTGAACGGCTAAAATTCTTACGACATTTTTTTCGTTCGTATAAAGATTTTTGGGAGGGGTCTTATGTCAGAATACTTTTTATTTAACTACGATTTGAAATATTTTTACTTTTAATTTTTAATATACTATATTTCTTTTCAGAACAATTAAATGTAATTAGAATCACTTACAGTTTGTAGAATTATTATCACAACAAGTATATTACTATTTTTTAAAGATTTTATTTGAATATTATTTAAGTAAAATTTCCATTTCTCTGATTTAGTAAACTTTATTATTTATAGTTTAAAAGAAGTTTAGGTTAGAATTCATTTTAATGAATTACAATTTTAATTAAAACTTTAAAATATTTTAGTTTTTTTTTACAGACTATATAATTTCATTTAATAGAAGTGAATGTATTTTTATTTTTTATATTACGATTTAAAATTTTTTTTTTTCACTTACGGCAAACAAAAATAGCTATTTCATTTCTCTGAAACTTTATTTATTTAAAATTACAATTTAAAAGAAGTTTAGGTTATAATTCATTTTAATTAACTACAATTATAATTTCAACTTTAAAATATTTTCATTATTAGTTTTTAAAATAGATTATATTTCATTTAATAGAAGTCTGTAAATCTATTTTGTTGGGGCTACAACGCCGCTCTTTGACATTAAAAAATACGTCAAAAATACGACATCGCTACGCCACTATTTCTGTACCAACCCAATATTTGAATTACTTACAGTAAGTAAAATTATTTTTCTACATCAAGTATTATTTATATTACGATTTTTAAAAAAAATTTATATTTAAATATTATTTAAGTAAATTTTTTTTTTTACGGCAAAAATTGCTATTTCATTTATCATTTCTCTGATTTAGTAAACTTTATTTAATTACAATTTAAAAGAAGTTTAGGTTTAGAATTCGTTTTAATTAACTACAATTTTAATTTCAACTATAAAATATTTTAAAAATATTTTCATTATAAGTTTTTAATATAGACTATATTTCATTTAATAGAAGTAACTGTAAATGTATTAGACATTAAGTAAAATTATTTTTCTATATCAGGTATATATTTTTATATTTAAAAAATTATTTAAGTAATTTTTTTTTTTTATGGCAAAAATAGCTATTTCATATCATATCTCTGATTTAGTAAACTTTAGACTTTATTTAATTTCAATTTAAAAGAAGTTTAGGTTATAATTCATTTTAATCAACTACAATTATAATTACAACTTTAAAATATTTTAATTGTTAGTTTTTATAGACTATATTTCATTTAATTTTTATATCAAGTATAAGTATATTACGATTTTTAAAAATTTTATATTTAAATATTTTTTTAATTTTTTTAAATATAAACTTTGTACATACAGGTGAAACTATATATTACTAAGGACATGGGTCATTCAATGGTCCACATCCTCTAGCTTTTCGTCATGATTTTATTTTTCTGTAGGTGTTTTATAGGATTCATTTGAGTGTCGGTATTTCTTTTGGAGGGGTGTTTAAGTTAGAATACGTTTTATTTAACTATGATTTTAAAAGATGTTTAGGTTAGAATTCGTATTAACTACAATTTTAAATACAACTTTAAAATATTTTCACAATTATTTTAATAGACTATTTTTTAGGAAAAACCAAGTAAATATAATAGAATTACTTACAGTATATAAAATTAATTTTTCATGTTAAATATATGTATATTACGACCTGATCCTATTTTATAAATTTATTTTTATTTTTAAATATTATTTAAGGAAAATTTTTGACAATGACGGCATAAAATAGCTATTTCATTTCTCAGATTCAGTAAATTTTTATTTTTTATAAACTTAGTAATATATAGTTTCTCATGTATGCACAAAGGACATGGGTCATTTAATGACCTACATATTCTAGCTTTTCTTATTAACTTCCATTTTACTGTAGGTGTTTTATTTGATTCTTTTAGGTGCCAGAAGTATTTCGATAGAGATGTCTGATTTTTATATTTATTTATCCTAAATGAGCCTTGATGTTGGTTGAATCTTTTTTTAACTCATGGCTAGTACAACCTATATATATTTTTAGGTTTTCTGGTCTTTCAATCGAAGAGATATTGCATTGGTATACTAATGATTCAGTACAACATTTATTTTGTAGAGGGCAATTATTAGGGTTTCTACAGTTACATAATTTTTGTTTATTTTCATCAGTTTTTATTTTTATTTTTCCATTGTCCAAATTTTTAGGGTTTATTTAAGATAGCGTTATGGTTCTTAATAATTTTTTCTAAGTTTTCCGTACAGCTGTAACTCAATTTTAGTGTGTTTTTATTGAAAATAGTACTTAGTTTACTTTCACTAGGAAAATGCTTGACTATTAATGCGAGGAATTTTTGTCCTAATTTGTTCATTACCATTTGTTTATATGGGGGCTTATACCAAATTATTTTTCTATATCTGTTTTTTCTATGCTTTTAATTTTCATTTTTTATATAAGTTAGTTTTGGGTTTTTGTAGCCACTCATTTTTAGAGCTTTATTATAGGTATTAATATGCTCATCAAAAATCTTGTCATTTGCAGAATTTGTACTTATTCGTTTACTGATAGATAACGGAATGTTTAATTATAGTTGGGGGATGATTTGAATTAGGGTGTATATATAAAAGATTGGTGTTTGGTTTTTTATAAGGTGTGTATGTATTTTTATTTAGATCTAATGTTATATCTAGGAAGTTTACTTTTTTTTAATTTAGTGCTAGCCGTAATTTTTAAGCACAGGTTTTTAAATTCTTTATATAAAACCTTTCTAATTCTATCAATTTTGAAGTTGGTTGAGTTACTAATAACCATGAGGCCATCGTCTGTGTACAGACCAATGCCAATTATATTAATATCATAGTGCGCTGTAAGGTTATATAATATAAAAAGACCGATGAGATCAGAAGACTCAGCTGAGTCTAGTGATCCCCAATTGTGATGTCGAAGTGGTCATATATATATTATATATATATATATTTCTTAATATATGTTATATATATATATTTCTGAATATATATTATATATATATATATATATATATATATATAATATATATTTCTCAATATATATATATAATATATATATATATAATATATATTTCTCAATATATATATATAATATATATTTCTCAATATATATATATAATATATATATATATTTCTCAATGCATATAATATATATATTTCTCAATATATATATATATATATATATATATATTTCTCAATGCATATAATATATATATTTCTCAATATATATATATATATATATATATATATATTTCTCAATGCATATAATATATATATATATACATATATATATATATATGAATATATATATATATATATATATATATATATATGAATATATATATATATATATGAATATATATATATATATATATGAATATATATATATATATATATGAATATATATATATATATATGAATATATATATATATATGAATATATATATATATATATACATCTGAATATATATATATATACATCTGAATATATATATATATATATATATATCTCAATATATATATCTCTATATATATATATATATATCTCAATATATATATATATATATATCTCAATATATATATATATATATATATATATCTCAATATATATATATATATCTCAATATATATATATATATATATATATATATATATATCTCAATATATATATATATATCTCAATATATATATATATATCTCTCTCTCTATATATATATATATATATATATATATATATCTCTGTATATATATATATATATATATCTCAATATATATTACGAAATGGACAAAGTCCGACAATTTATTTATTAAAGACATTTTTATGTTTAACGTTCTTTTTATAGATACAAGTATTTAAGTAAATGCTATGTTTATAATAAACAGTATTAAATAACATTTACTGGCCTGAATGTCCGAGAAATTTTCATAGAAAATATTCGTTCTTTGACAGGATTCGAACCTGCATCCAATACGGAACCGTCATTTACGCTGACGTGCCTTACCGTTAGGCTACAAAGAAGCAGTAAATTCGACCTTGCCTACCTCCCTCTATCTCTTGCAGCTCTCAACAAGTTTCTTCCCTCTGCTACATCCCCCCAGATCACGTTTTATGATCTATTTCTCAAGTCCGCCAGTTATGTTACGCGTTGTTTTCTCTTGTTTCTCTTTCTCTCTATATGATCCGTGAGTATCACATTCTCCAGGCGCTCCTTCCTCATTATGTGTCCAGAAAATTCACCTGTCTCTTCCTGATATTATCTATAAGCCTCCTCCTTTGTTTGCAACCTCTCTAAGACCTCATCGTTGCTCACACGCTTGGTCCATGATATCCTTAGCATCGTTCTGTAGAACCACATCTCTGTCGCCTCGAGTGTCTTTATCTTTGAGGAATTCGTCCAACATTCGCTGCCGTAATGAAGGACAGATATCATGTAGTATTCTTTTCTTTGTTACCCAAAAAATCCTCCTTTTTCGCAGTACTCTGCCCAGCTTTTGGAATGTGTCCTTGGATATCTCAATACGTTTACGGATCTCAGCATTGCACTTAACGTCCTCTGTCAAGATGCTTCCCAGATATTTAAACTTCCGCGTCTGCTGGATTTGTGTTGCCGACCTTCAAATTGCATTCAGGGCTCTTCCTCTTACTGATGACCATGCATTCTGTCTTCTTGTAGTTTATGCTTAGTCCTTTCTTCTCACTCTCCATCGCTACCTTCTGTAGAAGAATTTGTAATTTCTTTTCTGTGTCTGCTATCAGTAATGTGTAATCCGTATATCTTATGTTGTTAAGATTGTGACCGCCAATGCTAAACCCCAGTAGGGTTTTCAATTCTCTCAGAATTGCCTTGCTGTATAGGTTGAACAGGTCGGGTGACAAGACACATCCTGGCCTTACGCCCCTTCCTATTTTTGTATATTCACTGAAAAAATGATATTCTATGATGAAAAAAATGCCCTAAATTTGAGGAAAAAAAAAGGAGTTCTGAAAAAATATAATAGCTTTCTTCATCCGCGGAGGAAATATCTTCCATTACCTGAACTACCGAACCATATATTCTACGGCTTGTCCTATACATATTGGCAGACTTAAATAGGAGCAGTCCGCTCCAAGTGGCATGTTTTGGGAAGTGACATTTAGTCAAATTATCTAGATGTACCAGCATGTTGTTGTAATGAAGTCCAGTTTTCGAATGTTGTTTAGAGGGGTTGAAAATTCTACGACCACCCCGGTCAGCAAAGATGCTAGTATACCGCTGCCTGTACATAGTAATGGTAAGGTTTAATTTATAGATTAGACACAGTAACCGATTAACAGCAATAATGAAACATATCAATTTATACAGTTTCTTACTGTACATCTACTTCAATATACAATTTTATTCTTTCCGTATTAGGTTGAGAATCTCTGGTTTATTTGTTTAAAACAAAACATTTTACAACTCTGGAGCAACAGAGATTCCAACTAGTTTTGCGGTATGGGAGAATTATTATGGGAAGTTTATGGATTGTTCAATTTTTCAGTTGACCACATATATTTGAAGCTGCTGGTATTAGGTTGGTGCAAAAATAATGACGTAATAATGTCATTTTTTGGTGTTAAAAAATACGTCAAAAAACGACATTATTACCTCATTATTTTTGCACCAACCTAATAACTGAAGCCATGAATAAGGGTTATATTTTTTTGTTTTAATGCAGATATTTAGTTCTTTAGCAAATCCAGCATATATGATATGCGACGCATTTATGTACAAAACCGCCCTTTAGGAAATAAAGGGTGGTTTTGTACATAAATGTGTCGCACTGAACTACAATGTTTTCTTGACAACTTCACAAAAGGTTTTTCTATCTTATGATTGGCTTAAGCTTTTTTAATTTTTTATGCTAATTATTTAATGCGAAAATTTGTTGATGTCAGCAAAAAACCGTTAATTCATGTCTATGGTTTAATAAATTTTCATTATTTTGAAACTTAATAATGTGTAGTTTTTCATGTAGGCATAAAGGTCATGGGTCATCCCAGGTTTTACAAGTTCTTGTTCTATTTATTATTTTCCATTTTACTTTTGGTGTTTTATCCATTTCTTTTAAATACCAAAAATATTTGGATAGAGATGTCCGATTTCTATTTCTAATATTATCGAAGGAGCTTTTGTGTTGTCTCCATCTAATTTTAAATACATTCTTCGTTGAACCAATGTATATCCTTTCAGTGTTAGGACTCTCAATGGATGAGATAGTGCATTCGTATATCACAGATTTTGTGCTGCATTTATTTTCCAACGGGCAGTCTTCATAGTTTCTACAATCACATAACTTTTCATTATTTTTGTTTAATTTTAGTTTAGGATTTTTTTAATACTGTTTTGGCATGCGTGTTTTTCCAGGATTTTATTATTATGTTTTTTTTTTTTAATGATTCTTTCTAGATTTTCAGTGCAACTGTAACATAATTTTAAGGTGATTTTATTAAAGATCTTGCTAAGTCTGCTATTAGTACAAAAGTGTTTTTCAATTAAAACTAGGAACTTATGTCCTAGCTTAATACTGACCATTTGGTTGAAAGGAGGGGTATACCAAATGATTTTTCTTTTCCTGTTTTCTTCTGGTTAGTACTATTGTTTCTTCTCAGGCTAACATTTTCCGGTGTCATGAAGTGGAAAGATTATACTGAGTCAATTGCTAGGTCTGCTACTAGTAAAGTTGGTTCACTGAGTTGAGATAGACCATTTTTCTCGCCAGAATCTATCTTACGTATTTATAAATCTACCATTCGTCTATGCTGTGAATATTGCTGCCACACATGATCTGGTGCTCCTGCCATATTAGAGATTCTTGATAAAATCCAAAGAAGAATATGCAATGTTTTTGGTCCTGACCTGGTATCTCGGCTACAGTCATTTCTCACCACCGTAATGTAGCTTCCTTACACTTTTCTATAAATATTTTCATGTCTGCTTCCTAGTCAAGTTTGATCTTCAAAAATTTAAATTCATTGACAATCGCTACCTTCTTAATTCTTTTTCTTTTATTCTTCACTCCCGTTAATAGTATTTTCTCATATTCGCTAACACTCAGTAATCCTTTGCGTCTTAGTCACTTTATTGCCTTGCTTAGGGTGAAATAGGTAAAAAAGGAGAGAAAACAATAAAAGAACAAGAATTAAGAAGACAGAAGATAACAATTGGCATCGCATTTAAATTTTTGAAGGTGGAAATAAAAAAGGAGAAATTTTGTGAATCCGACAGTCCAGAAATGGTATATTAACGGACCACCATCTCTTCTAACGGTATTTTTCATTGAGAATTAAACTTTTTCCTTGTTCCTTACAGATTTTAAAACTGATGTGTAAAGTGATCGACCGAAACATGTCAATAACATCGAGGACACGAAGAAGATGAATAAAATTGAGAACCTGAATATATATATATATATATATATATATATATATATATATATATATATATATATGAGTCCACGTATGTTTCATATGGTTTATAAAGTAGAGTAGATTATCATTAGTGATTTTCGTCACGCTTTTTCACTTTATTTTTTTCCGTACCCACCCCATCATTTTTTGACAATGATTTTCCAAAAGGGATTCTTTAATCCCTTTTTTAGTATTTCTTCCCTCTGATCCTATCACGATGCGCAACATCTATTTTTGTATGTTTTTTTTCACGTCCCCTTCCCATATTATCATTATCTTTATTTTTAGTATTACTATTTTTTTTATTTTTTTTGCAACTACAATTGTCTAACATTCAGATTTTTTCTAATAATTCCACCTACAAGCGGAATCTACCCAAACCTCAAAAAACTGATTTTTCATCGATGCCCTTTCGTTTGACTTTGTTTTATTGACCAACTTATCTATTCTATCGTCCTCTGTCAGAACACTTTCCAGATATTTCAATTTCTGCACCTGCTTGATTTTAGTATCCCCGACCTGTAAATCGCATTTCGGGCTCATCCTTTTGCTGATGACATTGCATTCTGTCTTCTTGTAGTTTATGCTTAATCATTTCTCCTTTGCTACCTTCTATAGGAGTTTTATTTTTTAATTTCTTTTCCATGTCTGCTATCTGACCTGTGTCATCTCTGTATCTCATGTTGTTAACATTGTGGCCACCAATGATGAATCCTGGCAGGATTTCCAATTCTCGCAGAACTGCCTCACTGTATAGGCTGAATAAGTCTGGTGAGAAGACACACACATCCTTGCCTTACGCTTCTTTCTATTTTTGTATATCTGCTGAGCTCTTTATGAAGGCGGTTCCGGATTATTCCAAAATCTTTCCCAAATATATCAAGGTTGCTGAGCACTTCCAACAGATCTTTGTGGCATAAGTTTAAAAAATTCATTTCCTTTAAGGCCTCACACAATTTACAAGTAAAAGATTCTAAATATCTTGTAACCTTGTTTTATGAATATGAAAGAAAAGTAAATGCAAATTCTGTCTCTATAATGTTGACAATTTTTAGGGTTGACACAATCAAAGATCACATCAAATCAAAAACTCATTTGACAAAAAAGTTTTCAAAAAAGTTGGCTCAACTGAAATAGAAGACAATCACAACTTTGTTGAAGAGTAAAGAGGTAAAAGATGATTTTGTCCTTGATTTTTTTTAAAAAAATGTGCACTTTGTCTGATATTCCCCAATACATAATTGACAAAATGAGGCCATTCATATTAAAACATTGTAAAGAAGGTGGTGCTGATCCAAGTGTTTTAATTGTGTTAGACAACTTCATCTACCAAAACTGTTTGCTAATCAATCTGTCAGCATCACAACAGATGAAACGACTGGTGTGACCACAGCATTTTGAATATAATTGCAAGCATTCATGGAGGAATCATTTCTCATTGATGTTGTAACCTTGGGAGAATGTAGTCATCAAGCTGTAACTCATGTGGATATTGCACTTGAGAATATTATTGACTTTGTAACAGATTCTGCAGCCTATTGCAAAAAAGCTCATAAAGAAGTGTTGTCAGATGTCCTTGATAACAGTCGACATGTGTTGTGCTGAGCACATATTTTAAATCTTGCTGATGAAGTATTTTCACACTGGCCAGTATTTGATAATGTTACCCAGCTCATTACTTTCAGCAAGCCAGCCATTTTTTTTAAAAAGCCTAGTCAGAAAAAGCAATACTTAAAATGGCTTGAAGGTTTCTTGCCTAAGGAACAAATGAAACTACCCCCTGTACCAGTAGAAACCAGATGAAATTCCTGGTTTAATGTGGCCAAATATCACTTATTCTTTGTACAGTTTTATGAAGGATTCTTTAAAGAAGAAAAGAACCATGGCCTTGCAGTAGATAACATTCTAGAATTAGTAGATAATAGTCAACTAAATCATGCCTCTTATCATAATTTGTGCCTAAATCTGCATTTTATAAATGAGAATTGCACTCATTTAATAACAGCATGACAAACTTATAAGATAATAAGTCTCCGCTTTTATGTGTTGTATATATTATGATGGAGGATCTAAAATAGTATTTGCATACTGGTACATCAAAATCAACATTTGGCCTAGAAAGTGATCATCTTCTGTCTGAACTAGAAAATACAGAGAGGGAGAGAGTTATCTCAAATTTCCATATCTTTTTCGAAACTGAATAAATACATGAATACCCACGCTGGGTATAACTTTTACAAGTCAGCTCACCTGTTTGATCCTAGCCAGCTACCCTGTATAGGCCATGATTTGGACAGTTTTGTAGCCATCAAGTACTTGCAATGTCCTTCTACTGATCCTCTTGAAAAATTCCAAATGTATGTGAATTACCAAGATGATTTACCAAATCCTTTTAATATCACATCATTTTGGAATGCAAGTAATAGCAGATTTCTTCTTCTGGAACAGATTGACAATAAGGTCATATGGATGCTTGTTACCAGTGTAGATACTGAACATTCATTTACTCAGTAAACAGCATGAAAGTCTTACCCTTGGGAACACTAAGCAACTCACAGTGTTGTATTACAATGGAGATTTAGAGAAGAGATTTGAAGATTAAATATTTCCCAAATTAAGAAATTAGTAATTTTGAATTTGAGTAGTATTTGTTTTATTTAGATTTTGAATTAATATGTCTAATTTGTTTTTTGATATTTTGTTATTCAGTTATTATGGTTTAATTAGTTTTTGTAAAATTTTAGTCAAAATGTTTGACTTCATTCAGATATTTGTTATAGAGATTCAAGTTATTTGTGGTTGATTCTTTAAATGTAATTTTTATGTTAATTTTTATATTATGAATCAATAATCATAAATCAATCTAAGTCTTTTTACTTAAAAAAACAAAAAAATATCTAAATGTGTTCTTAAAGAATGAAGCTCTGATTAAAAGTTTGTTCTCAAAGATAATTATGGACTGTAACATAAAATTGTTTTAATGTCTAGTCATTTTACATTTTTTTATTTTTACATATAATTTATTTTTGGACTTGGATTATAACATTTAAAAAAAAAAAAATTGTAGATATTTGCTATTTCTTTATATGCAATAAAACTTTGAATTATGTTTTTATTTTCAGTCTTAATAATAATTACAGCATATTATGATGCAGTTTTCTTATAAAATACTATAAAATGGAAGAAAGTAAAAATGGAAAATAACAGAATTTACAAAAAGTGAAAACATAATCAGGGAAAATTTGAAACGGAAAAATCAGGGGGCTATATATATATATATATATATATATATATATATAAGTTTGAATCAAATATAAGTCAAATATGGATCAGAATCCAACAGAATGATAAGATAAAGAACAAATAGGATTGATAAACTTTTCCTATTTGTTCCTTATCTTATTTGACACAGACACACACATATATATATATATATATATATTAGTTGTATTGATGTGAGTTTGTAACCCTGGATTTCATGCCAAAACCTGACGATCACAAGGGCATGAAACCTGAAGTCACAAACTACCATCAATACAACAGAATATGTTAGCTCTATCACCAATAAGTACTGTGCATATATAATATATAAATAATATATATAGAAATTACATTTTATATATATATATATATATATATATATATATAATGTAATATATATTTGGGGAAAAATGTAATACAAGTGGAAAAAGCTTTAGTATGATGGTCATGAATCTTCTATACAATTGTTTATTCATATTATATTAATTCTTGGAAAATCAAAATTATAATCTTTCAACTGATCACTAAGAATAAACTACTGTATGTTGTTTCTTTCCTTGTACCTGTTTCTTCTCATCTAATTGTTATCACAATGTTCAAACAACTGTATTCTTCAACTATCTGTAAGTGTTTATTGTATCTGGTATAATTTGTACCAAACACAACAGACACCTGAGTGGCTACAGCAGCTGAAATGTTGCGATAGAGACAACAAAATTAATGAAATGGTAAAAAATAGCATATTTTAGAACTTCAGATAAATACAGAAATATTAGTGGTTTCATTTTTTTCCCTACAAAAATTAAATAAATATTTTTAATTAAATTAATTAATGGTAACACATGGTTCAAAGGATTGATCAGTTGCTAAACAAGGTGATAACATATCAGATATATGAAATATTTATAGTCCTTGTCATGAGATAAAAAAATCTTCAAATGTTGTACATTTGTCCAGTTATGGAGTATAGTAGTTGAAAGAGCTTTTATTTAATAAACTTAATTTTGTATGATACAAGGTCACGTATAGAGAAACAGAAGCAGAAGTTTGTAGTATGACAATAGGCATATATCTAAGACAGGGGGTTAAAGTCTCCCAGTATGGTTCTGTTTGTGGCCAATTTAAATAACATAATTGTGAGTAGGCTAAAAGCAACAAACTTTTCATGTGTTGTCCTCAAGTGCAGTCAATAAATGCAATTCAGCATTGAATATTGCCTCTACATATCTCGAGATTCTTGACAAAATACAAAGAAGGGTCTCTAATGTAATCCTGAACAAGCATCTCAACTTGACTCATTATCTCACCACTGTAACATAGCACAGCTGTTTAAAACCCTTGTTTTTGTCATATAGGAAAATCCAACATAGCACATAAACAAAATATTCAATGAAAAATCCCATTTGTCAGTAACATTTTAAATACCCCATAGAATGTAAAGTTCTTAAAGCAAACCTATACCAAACTGTTTTCCTGAATCCTTGATGACTTGGCTGTTCGAAAATGACAACATCAATATGAAATAATGGAAACTGACTGTGAAAAACACAATTATGTGCAACAAGTTTTTGATCAATCTGTAAACTTCTGGACATTTTCAGGTGACGTTATAGGATGGTGACGTTAGGATCCAGATGGCCATTGTTTGCACATGGAATTATTCACTGGTAATTAATCTTCAATTTCACTGCGGAAAATGTCACTTGCCGGTTAGCATTAAGAAATTATGCCCAATTTTCTGAGAAAAATCATCTTTTTTTATGAAAAAATATTTATTTTCACTTCAAAATTATATCATTCAAACATCATCCCTTTCTCCTTAATTTGGTGTGAACATCATTGAATAAAAGGAACAGCTAAATGGCCTGGTGATGGGAAATACAAAAGACATGCGTCAAAAAAACAATGTCTGCTAAGTGTCATCATCACCCGGGTCACAGTATTAAAAACAAAACACATCAAACATAGGTTATATCAAGCCCTACCAATGTTGACCTCTTTTTTTTTTTTTCACTCTTTGCTCTTATCTGGGAGTGGTGGCTTTTATTACAAGCTGATGACAACTTGTTCTAAACATTTATTGCTGACTGACCTTTGACCCAGGTATGTCAAAGTCAATTTGGCTTAATTTTCCTTATCACTGCTATTTTTTTTGGAAAAAAAAAAAAAAAAACCTTTGGTTTCTGGTGGTCAGGAATTGCAGATAAATCTTTCACCTTTTACTAAAGATTTCCGTGGCCAGGTGTCAATTATTTTTAACCCCTGGCAGTCATATAATTGAAAATTACCAAACGGACTTTGTCACATTTTGACCCCCTAGGAATGTTGATTTCCTTCAAAACTCAATTTTATGCCTGAAATAGTCTGATTATGATTTAGGCTTTCTGATTTTCCAAAAAAATGTTTAATTTCCCATTAATGGGGGAAATATTTGTTTAGAACAAGAAAAAAATGCAAAATTTTCACTATTTTTTCACATTTTACCCACTGAAAAAAATTTTGAGTCATTTACACCAGCTAATTTTACTTTTAAATGAAAGTATATATATTTTGCTTTCAGAAAATACCTAGTTTCATGGGGTTCAGAGATCAAAAGTTTCTTTGATATTTGTTTAGGTAATGATAAAACAGTCATTTTTCAATATTTTACCCCTATAAAAGTATGAAAATCCATTTTTTCAGAGAAAATAAGCTGTGACAAAATGACTTTTGCCATTTTTGTGATGATTTTTACTTGGGATAGAAAATTTTTACCATAGCAAACCTTAATTGACTTTATTTAAGTTCAGTGGGGCTATGTGAAACCTCAAACAGTTCTGATGGCTTCCTTCTGTTTTTTTCTACAAATATTTTCATGGCAATTATTCTAATGAACTTTCCTCCTTCGTACCTTGACTACATTAATTTAAGTGTGCTACTAGATCAGCAACTAGGCATCACCGTTTTACTGTTGAACTAACTAAATGCAACCATTGTTCTAATCTAATAGTTTCTTTTCTTGCATTTCTTGCCTGTGGAACTCACTTCTGTTTCTTGCTTCCCTGCTACCCACAATCATGTCATCTATATCATCTAAAACCTGTCATCTATAATTTTCAAGAATTTAAATGCAATGCCAATCTTCCTGAATCCTGTTATTTTATTGTCTTTTCTCCTCACTAAAGTCTTCTCATTCTCTTACACTTCCACTAAGCCCTTGCATCCTAGTGTCATTAACACCTTACTTGGGATTTAAAAAAAAAAAAAAAAAAACAACGACAAAGATCCCAGCTATCAGGAAGAAAATGAGTCAGTGAGTGAGCATGACAGAAAGCAAGATGTCATTCAGCACAATACTATTTTTAAAGAATCAGCAAATTGGGATGAACTAACATGATGAAATTTGAAATTATGAAATCCAGCAATTGTACGTGTTAAATTCAATGGGCAAAATTCTAGATATTTTCTAAGCTTAGCTTATTATGGCACTTGACCAAGTGGACAGAAGAAAGAATAAAAGGAAGGAATAAAAGAATTATGTTGCACCAAGTTTCAAAGATAAAAAGGTTTACCTCTCTGGAGAATCAGCTTTCAGAGTTCCAGCTGTTCCAATTTTTTTCTCTCTTTCTAGAAATATTGGATGTGCAAACAGTGTAAAGGTTTTCAGTGAGTTGTGTTCAAATTTCTATCAATTCTGCTTCATTCACTGCATGCTAATGCTCTTGGCAAAAGGCATGAATTTATCTTCTTCTAGCTATAGGTTGAATAGTAGAGCAGAGTGGCTCTCTTGTCAGTCTAAGAGAAGGAAAACTCTGAATTCAAGACTAGCCTAAAGAGAGATTGGCTCCATCAGGTTATCTTACCCAAGACACACCACTGCTGCTACAGCGGCAGTAGATCTGCCTACAAACACCTATGACCATAACAGACTACAGGACTCACGATATGACTAAGAAATTTCACTAAAATACAGTGACTATACTTTCCGACTGTTTTAAGGTGTCTCTGTACTATGGAAACCTCCAAAACAAACACAAGAATGGTCAGAGAGTACAGCAGCTGAAATGTTGCAAAATGGAAAGGGTAAGTGAACTGAATGAATTAATGAGTAATAGTAAGAATTCAGCAATTCAGATAAGGGATAAATTTGATTTCTTTTACTATTTTGTGGTTGTTATTTGAGCCAGGTTTGAACATTAACTAATGATGCTGGTGGTAATGAATAACTACATAGTACTTATTTTATCTCAAAGAAAACTATATAAATCTGGAAAAACTTCTGTGTGAAGCATAGTTGTGTCACAATACAAAAGTATGGGGCACTTATCAAGGATGAAACTCACTACTCACACTAGACAAACCTGCTAAACATTACACCAAGTTGAGGTGCACAAATGATATATTATTTTTTGCACCAACCTAATACTAAGCATAGCTTAGTTTTTTGGGGTTTTTTTTTAATCATTTCACTCCAAGCAAGGCAATAATGCCATAAGGATGCAAGGGATTACTGGGTGCTAGAGAATATGAGAAAAATGACTATTAATGAGAGAGAAAAATAAAAGAACAAGAATTAAAAAGACAGAATATAATGATTGAGATTGCATTTAAATTTTTGAAGATTAGTTTTGACTGGGGAGCAAGAAGACAAAACAGAGTTCTACAAGTGAGAAATATGAGAGAAGAAACTTAGAATAGAACTTACAGTTACATGTAACCATTTCAACTGTAAAATGATGAAACCTAACTCCTATCTAGTACAGTGCTTAAATTCATAAAGTCTAGATGTCATAGTGGAAAGTTAATCGGAACAATTACCATGAAAGAAATTTATAGAAAAGCCACAAGGAAGTTATGTTATGGTGATGGGAAAGGGACTGGAGCCAAGATGCCAGACCAGGATCAATACCACTGCCAATTCTTCTTTGGATTTTATCAAGAATCTCTAAATGATTTGGGTTAGGGTTAGGGTAAGGGAATGATATGGCGCAGTTAGTGAGGAGAACTTTGTTCAATGATAGAAATATCCATCATCCACAGTTAATAAAGCCCTTGCAGATATTTAACAGAGGATATCGGCTCAATAAATGTAATCGGTCAAACCAAGTTCAAATTCCACCTGCAGCAGCTTATCCTGACTTAGAATATTCTTGAATCTAATTTTCCCTTCCCTACATATCTTGGTAAAATGGTTTGAGCAAGTATGTAGCATGGCATGATGAGGAACTGAGAAGAGATTGGTTGAGTGATCACTTGGGTAAGCTGGTCTCCCATAACTATCACCCTCGGAGAAGTGTAAAAAAATGTTCCATTCACTATCAATCTTGAAAAAGTAGACATTCCATACTCTTATTATCAGGGCCTTTTTTTTCTTTTCTTCATTAATTTTAAAATGAATGAGTTCATTTTACTTGCATGCTCACTAAGTTCTCACCAAAGTGGCATTTGCTTTCTTCAATCAACTGGCCTTTGTAATGAATATTGGATAAATGAAAAGTCTGTAGGTATACATGTCTAACCCTCTATCTACCTCTCTCTCTCACACACACACACACGTGTGTGTGTGTGTGTGTGTGTGTGTGTACTAGAGATACTAAGAAGTTTTTAGAATAGTTCACTTCTCAAAGTCAGACCAAATGACCAAATCAAACCCAATTTTTTTCTAAAGTAATTTCTTGGTCAAGCTGAGAACTTTTCAGTTCATACACACACACACACACATACATATATGCACACATGTGTGTGCATTAAGCATTT
The DNA here is from genome assembly GCA_963932145.1 of Acanthosepion lycidas. Taxonomy (NCBI): domain Eukaryota; kingdom Metazoa; phylum Mollusca; class Cephalopoda; order Sepiida; family Sepiidae; genus Acanthosepion; species Acanthosepion lycidas. Next base: position 34,127,517 of record OZ010594.1, on the reverse strand, counting down.
GACAATTAGTTCTATCAGAGCAGAATATGGATTATGTCGTGTGCTCAATTACTGTGAAACTTAATTACAAGTATGTTTGTCACGTTTTTAATAGCATGTAGGAAACGAAACATTTCACTATGTAACTCTGTCCTCGGGATACTGAGCACTGCAGTCAACATAATTAGCAATAGTCTGTATTTAATTGGATTTACATTTCAGTTTAGTAATTGTTTTGTATTGCGCACACACACAGATTTAAACACGTAAAACAAAAATCCTACATTTCCTTGATAAAGTCTCTCAGAGGATGAAATGCATTGGCTAAGAATAGATTGTTTCTCTTTTTATTCATTTTGTTCCTTTAGATCTCTCTCTCTCTCTCTCTCTCTATATATATATATATATATATATATATATATACACTGTTTAAAATTTGTTGGAAGAGTTTGAAGTTATAAACAGTGTGGATGCTGAAGTCAAAACTATATGCCATATGGCAAAAGACAGTTTCATGCATTAAGCTTGAAACTGTCAGTTACCATTGATTTTTATGTTTACATTGTTTTTATATATATATATATATATATATATATATATGTATGTATGTATGTATGTATGTGTGTGTGTGGGGGGATGTATAATAGTATCCAAAACGAAAGAGAAGACGATGAGAAAAAGTGCAAAATTTATAAACGACACATTTTGCTGAAAGCGTCTTCTCTCTCTGGCTTCCTCAGGTTAGAATGAAAGACACAGTTTTATCTTTCTTTCTTTCATTCATTCAAACCTGAGGAAGCCTTGGAGGGTAAACGCTCTCGGCAAAACACGTCATTTATAATTTATAAATTTTCCATTTTCACTCAGCATTCTCAGCCACCCCCCCCCATATATATATCAATAAAAAAAAATTTCTTCTGCCGAACTTATTTTTAGACACACACATATTTATATAATAATAATAATAATAATATGGACCATTATATAGCCTGCTGTTTGTGAATTATACCAATGATTTCATTTTGATTTCACAATTTCTTTCCTATTTTGTAGTTCACATTTTGATCGGGGTCCCTGACCATCAACGGGTCAATGAATTGTCTACTTTTATTAATTTTTACCTAGAAACGTGTGTCATCAGTGCGATTAAATCTCCGACAGTCAGCCAGATGACGATGATTGGAAAATACATGGGCTGAAAATCTAGAAAACAATTGCAAAACCTTATGACATAAATAAACGGAAAAGACTTCAGAAACAAGGACAGTAATCATAAAAGAAGGCAAGACAACGTGGCTATCTTGTGTTTACTTCCGCTAAATATGTAGTCATAGAAGTTGATAAGCAGGTTTCAATAGAAGAAACAAGAAAACCAATGTAGATAACACAATTTCAAGAACAAGACAAAAAACAGAGCAACAGAAAGCAAGAAACATTAACAGGCACTTACTTCCTGTTTGGAGTCTGCGTGAATTGACATTGTTGTTGGACGAGACGGTTAATTTTGGCCGATCGCCGAGACACACCAACGAAATGGTATTCCAATCCAATGTGCTAATCAACAAACAGTAAGCCGCCTTTTTTTCACGCGAGACAAAAATGTTTCTTGACTCTTCAGAACGTATTTGCCGCTCGATAACGGCTAAAATGTCGGACCGGAAGTGTGAACAAGGAGCATGCGCGGCACGGCACTCTGGGATAAACAACCGGAAAGAGGCGATAAACAGCGAGCCTCGTTTTCATCGTCAAGCACGCAACCGGAGTTGAATGCTGGGAAATTGAAATTAGAAGAGACAGAAGAAAAGAAAGAAAAAGGTTGCAAAAGAACCCAGCTCTGCTTTAATGTATTAACGGAAGATCGGTAAATTCGACGACGCATAACGACGCTCGGTAACGACCTAATTTTCGTCTTTCCAACCAGTACAGCCGTATTTGCCTGATCGACCAGTCGAGCATCAGCAGTCTAATGTGGACTCGGCACTTCTCGGCAATTTCCGTATGTTTCAATTGAGAAAGCAAACGTCGGTCTATTTTGTGTCAAGCTGATATCGGTAATCTCCGTACTTCTAGATCGTGGAAGCAGGCGTGGCTTTATATTACTGTGTCATGCTAACTCCTTTTGAATAAGAAAAAGATTTCTGACTCTCAATGAACGACAATCATGCACTTACTTCCTTCATGTTATAATGCAATAAGTTAATTTATTATTTTGACTTTTCTGATTTAATTTCCTTTATTTATGTCTCTTTATGGAAAAAAGAATTTGAATTTTGTTCATTAATTAGAAAAATTGTATCAGGTTGGAACAAAGGTTTTCTCCAATTTTTGAGTTGAAAATGTTGAACAAAATTTGCCTCTATATGTTCTTTAGTAATGTTCCTATGAATAATTTATCTTTTTCTTTCAGATTATAAGAGTATTATTCATAGTTCGAAACATGTCCCTATATGTGTCCCAACTAAACAACACATTAGAAATATTGTACTCTATCAGTTTCATAAAAGTGTTAACGCAAGTGCAGTGCAAAATCTATCCAGCACACTTATCGGGTCGATACATTGGATGAAAGAAGTTGTAGGAGGTGGTATTCACTTTTCAAAAGTGAGCATTTTAGTCCAGAGGACAATCCAAGGGAAGATCGTCTAAAAGGAGTTGCTTCAGAGGATTTGGAAGCGACTGTTACAGTAAGTCCTGCTACTACGGCAAGGGTGTAGAATCGTAATTCTACACTTCTGTGAAAACACCATCTAAAAGTTGATCACTGCATAATTTTTCTTTAAAATCTTTGCAAAAGTCATTTAAAAGTGCATCACAGCCATATTCTTATACAAAACCAGTTCCACACATAATTTCCAAGAATTCGCTTGCTGATTGGCTCATAAACAAGCAAGTGAGCGTCGCCATCCACTCACGCGCATTTATGTTTCATCTCGTGATCGAGTTAAATATTTTGGCGCTAATTTTCTGGAGCCTATCACGTGTCCATCCAAGTAAATAAATTCATGGTGCAAACTCATCTCACTAGGGTGCATCGTGACTACAATCCAGTTGTTAAACAAATCCACGTCACTTTATCATCTGAAGTTACCTTTTAATATAATCCAAATCTTCAGACATCACTCACTTATCTTTATATTCAACTTTGTTTATTACACAGCAGAGAATTGCTTATCACCTCAACCACAGAACATTATTTCTCTTCTGAATTTGCTCAAACAATTCAACATTATTTCTTGACAAAAACGGCCAAAGGAAGATAACTTTTACCACAACTAAATTTATTCCAAACTACATTGAAAATTTCTATTGCACAAAACAGATTTTATTCTATTCCACGTAAACAGATTTTAATACTTTCACTGACTTCGTGAACTTTTCGTCACAACTTCCGCATACAGCCTTTCAGTTAAACTCACAAATTACATTCCAAACACCCCAACACGAGTTTATACAAAGATTTAAACGAACACAAAACAGATTTCATTTACAAATGTGAATTCATTCCAGCATAAATTGTTGCATTTTCTTAAGTGAAAAATTTGTTTGTTGTTATATAATATTGTTTTGTGTTAATTCTCATTTTGGTCTGTAAGTCGTTGAAGAAGTAATTTAAATGTATTGAGTTTCTTTGAACAACCATCCGAATTCACTCTATAAATTGTAGGTAATACCGACATAACTCTACAGATAGTAACCTCCAATGTTGCAATGAATAATAATCCTCTACAAGAGAACATAGTGTGAAATTTAATAATAATCATTAGTATTACGTGAATTGAAAACAGTTGGAAATGTTTCAGTGAAAATGTGTCCCACACAACCAGTCTCCAACAACATGTCGATTGGTGCTTACACAACAATTTCAAGTGCTCTTTTTGGACAGACTTGTTACTGGTGATGAGAAATGGATTTTTTGCCATTGTAATGGAAGAGATTGGAAGAAGAGTTTATTCTCCCATTTAAATTTCCCCCATTATGGGCATTATTATATCCGTGATATTATAACACCGATATTTCACGGACGGAACAGAATAGCTGAAAGGAAAAGGAATGACAAACATGCTTTGTTCTTAGAGAGAGCTTTTTATAGCAGTAAGTCATTCAAAAAACTATATATACATATTTACATGCAGACAGAAATATAATATACATCTACATGACAAGTAGAATGAAAGGAGAACGAAAATATAGGGTCTTACATATAATATCGATATTTTTCTATGTTTCTAGAGAAGCCATGTTTATGACCCCAGATTCAAGCGGATAGGATATCCCATCCGAGGATATATTCCACGAACTGGAAACGGTGTGTCTTGGCTTTTCTCAAAATGAGGACTACTAACCAGAGATTCTTTCTATATCTGAGGATGATATATTACCAAAAGGAAACTGTGCCATGTGCTTATAAGCTTATAAGAGGCCCGAGTCAAACAAACGACTGTTTCGTTTAGCTCTTGTAAACGAACTGTATACCTTACTGACCACTTTCGTCACTATGTGAAGTGACGTCAATAAGCGACCGCCAAGTGACCCATAATGTTAAACGTCGCCTTCAGTGGATCAGTCGAGGAAACAGACTTACTCAGTAACCAAGGGATGATCTTCATCCAAAGAAGACTATATTGAGTGTATGGCAGGATATTCAATGATTCATCCATTATGAACTGTTAGACAATAATCAAACTATCAATGCTGATTTTTACTACCAACAACTTCGTTTGAAAATAGCTTTTGGCAGAAAACGTTCATTCTTAGTCAACAGAAAGGGAATAATACTTCATCACGATGTTGCCTGTCCTCATACGGCACAACTGACGAGAGATTTCAATTAGGAAAAATGCTTCTTCCTCCATATTCTACTGATCTTGTACTTTCTGATTATCACCTGTGTTTGTAGAAACATTTGGATGACATAAAGCTGACAATAAGAGAAGAGGTTGGACATAAGTTCTTTCGTATTTTAAATCAAAACTATAAATTTATTGAAAGTTGGAACGAGGCCCTAGAAAGCAATAGAAGTTATAGTGATGATTAAATATTTCTACAAGCATTAATATCTTCATTTGATAAAGTCGGACAAAATTTCGTTGCAACCTGATACTTCAATGGGATCAAATAATAACTAACAATGTTTCATGATTGAAAAATAAAAGGATGTACTGTTTCAAGTAATTATATAATCAGTTCATTGTTTAACTTCTTTGTTCTTCATGTCTTTCAGGTGTGTTCGCGAATATCTAAGGAATTATTCTATTTCTGTTACAATTCCGCTGATGCATGATTAGGTCAAAATGGATGAATGTCCTGCTTCAGCAGTTGTAGACGAAAAGTGTGAGAAATAAAATAAAAATTAATTTCTCGGGAAATTAATTTCTCGCGAAATAAAAATGAATTTTAATTTTATTTTTATTTCTTTTTTTGTTTTAATGTAGTTCTAGCAATTCAGATTTTAACACTCTGTCTGTTCATCTGAACACGTATTGGATGCCATTCCTTTACGAACACTGAGATAGTTGAAATTTCTTGGACACATAATGAGAAAAGAAGGAATGAAGAATTTGACACTTACATGACACTGAAGGCAAGAGATACAGGGAGGGAAACAGCGAGTAACTTAATTTCTCCGTGTGAGACAATTTGTGAAGTTTAGAACTATATTTATATAGTGCATCTTAGTATGACTTATATATGCGTACTCCAATACTATATATAAAATGTTTCCAAGGATAACTCATTTATGAATTGATTGATTAATTCTACGGCCTATCAACACTTTGCAGATTATTCAAAGCCAGAACATATTTTTAGATTGTAATAATGTTTTTTGAGGAAATTTTTTTAACCGAGTTCACACCATGCAAGGCAGTAAAGCCATTGAGACACAAGGAATGTGGAAGAGTTAGAAACAATTGCAAGAACAGAGGAAGAGTAATCAGGAGGACAGTAGATAGCGATTGATATTGCATTTAAATTTTTGTCAAATTAAAGTTGGCCGGAAACCATGGAACCGGGAGTTCCACAAGCGAGAAGTGCGAGAAAAGAAACTGTTAACATAGAATTTACGGTTACATCTAGCCAGCCCAGCTATAAATTGGTGATACCTCGTCACCAGTCTAGTACCCCGCTTAATGTTACAAGTCCGACTAATTAACCCATAACTGGTGAGAGAGAAGAGGTGGATCCATATCTTTCCCAAAGGTATTTGTACGTAAGTGAATTTAATGAACCCAACCTAAAATGGAATTCTGAGCTATTATCCACTACACCACTTGTACATCCACACTTACAGCACTGGTATTCTCGTCACCTATCTATACACTTACCAGGCTCGACGTTGTTTACTCCGGGGATAGTACGGGATCCGGTGTTTCCACGCTTCTTAGTGGTAAGCTTCATTTATGGAAGTCATTTGTTTGAGCTGTTCTAATCCTTCCTTCCGTCATGTTAAGACGTTAGTATGTCACGAATATACTAATCCCTATAGTGGACCTTGGAGAGTGAAGGAGACCAACGTATTTATTCTCTCTTTCCAAACACCCAATTCCCAACAAAAGAGAACCACGAAACAGTCGAAATGATTCACGCTTGTAATTGATAGTTTTGCTGTAAACAAAAAGACTTCTTTTAACATAACACTGTGAGGGACAAGTTTACCAAATCGGGATATTGATGTTGGTAGAAAGAATTTCATTTGTTTGGCCGTGGAAAGCGTATTCAACAACAGCCTGCTATTTGAAAATCGAGGGTGTGTGTCGAGGAAACTTCTTCACCTGTTAACTCTTTTCAGGCAGATTGGTTCGTTTGACGTTGACATACCGTTTGATTTGATGCAAGAGAAACTCAGGTTTAAGATTTAGGTCCATTGTTTTGTGTAAATGAAGTTCATTGTTTATATTACGAAGATCTCCATAAAGATCTCGTCTACTTCAATTACAACTCCTCTTTGTTTTTGTTTTTAGATATTTACTACAAAATTTACGTAGTAGGGCCAATGGCCATCTAACACATTGAGATAGATAGGGTTCCATTGTGACGTTTCTTTTATTTTACAGTCAAGTTCACTCTGTACAACGCCACGGGGCCACTCGAAGTAGAGGGTTACGTTAAGAGGCATTTTGTATGGATAGGAGAGAAAGGTTACGATTAAACCTAGACATGAACAGGTTAAGAGTGTAGTGATCGGGGAAGCATCCTCTTGGGAGTCGGTTGTGCAGAGCAGCGGTTCTCATGAAGAAGATGTTTGAGTGGAACTTACTTCTCACCGATGGAATACGAAGGGAATCTGGGTGGTGGCATGGCGGGACCTTACCGTGAAGGTTAAACCTGGCTGGATCAAGGAATGCAGTTCTTCCGAGCACTTTCCGTGAAAGTAGCGACAGAGCAGCGAGAGTTTTGCCACATCCCGCCCGTGAGAGAGAGGTTGAAGGGTGGAAAATAATTTGTCACCTACAAGGACTCAGAGACTCTTTTGGACTTTATCGAGCCTTAAAGAGCGGTTTGTGCAGCTCCCGACCAAATATGATAGCAGTACTCCATTTTCAGCTTGATCTGGCTCTTGTAAAGGTAGAGGATAGTACGTAGAGTGGGTACAGAGAACCGACTATTTTACCTGCATCTTTAGCGATGGTCCGTATGTACGAGTTCCACTTGACGTCAGGTTTAAAACCCAATGGTCTCTCAAAACACATATCTGAGGGGATATCTGTGCATTATGACTGCAGCCAGTGTCTATGGTTTGATCTGGAGGGAGATGGGTCCGCTAGGTCTACTTGCTGAAGACATGCTAGTCACTAGTAAATATCTCTCGGGCTTTCACTCAAGATATGTGAAGGGAACTTAGTCAGGTATTTAGCTGCGCGGCGAACATACGACTACACTCGGTCATTGGATGGATGATGATGATGATGATATATTTACTACGTTTAGCTTAGTCTAACACAAGGTCACAAAAAAGGTCATAATATGCTGTATGAATTTATATTCAGCAACCAAAATTAGTACACTGAATTCTCTGTTGTCCCTTTTTGCACTGGATTCGTTCTGGAAATAAAAAACGTGTACAATGATGATGTTTTTGTTTTGTTTTTTACACTGAGAAAACTTCCAGACAATATTCAAAGAATATATTCCTTTGGAGATTCTGGAATGAAACTGTGCTAATAGTCAAAGAATCTGGAGATTTGTCATAATGGTTTTTGTTGTTTTTCCAAGCTAAACACTTCAATATCTGGCCTTCTTCAGACGAAATTGTTTTCAAATTTTCACAATGGAATGTAGTTGATGACAGACAACGAAATCAGCATTGTTAATAGATAAACACATGAAGATGGCAAGTGAATTTACCAACCGAAACATTACAGATAAAAGGAATTCAAAATTTTCTATTAGATTAATGGAATACTTGTAACTCTATCGTAACAGATGATCACAAGATTTAAAAGTTATATGGTGAAGTAATGGTTAGCGGCTCGGATTGAGGGATCGAAGAGCTGATTTCATTACATTCACTTACGTGCTAATACCTTTGGGAAAATTATGAATCCATCTATTCCCCAACCCCATCTCAAATATAGGTAATTGGCAGGACAAATTGGATTCTGTAGCCTTGGTTGGCAGCCAGTCTAGGAGAAGGAAAACGGAATTCAAACCAGCCTGGAGAGGGTTAGGTTCTGTCAGGCTATATTGCCCAAGACACCCACTGCTGTAGTGCGGCTGTAGTATATGTGGTGCATCTACGACTCTCAGGGGTTACAGAACTCGTGATGGTGTTTATATATTTCATATGCGCATCTACTCAGCTCTTCACTTTGTCTTTGCAACAAATTTTATGTTTTAATATTTTGACATGACATTAAGAAGTAGCGACCAGAATTTATACAACCCAAGCGACCGTGGGTCAGAGTAGTAACGGTGTTATAAAGTGCTACCGTCATAGACTAATTTGTGACCCTGGCCAGCGGTGTTATAGTTAGTACTGTTCCCCAGGCGTGTTAAATGTGGTTGCCATGACCTAGGATACAGCAGTATTATAACAAGTAATTTATAACAAGTCCCCCACTTTTTGCCTTAATAGATTCCATACATTTCTTTACTCGAGACGACATTTGTCGCAATGGTTCCCAAATTTCGAATTTCACTATGACGTTTAGGGCGACTTATAAAATAAGCTGGGCTAACACGAGTTACAAATGAGAAGAAAATCAATTCCGTGTTTGATAACGCTGAACTTTTAAATGTTATTCACTTTGGTACTTTTAGTCTAATCTGGCAACTTTTCAGTGAGGAATTTGAATTTGAATTTTTTTAATAGTTTTTAATAGTATCATACTAGCATTTGTAACATTCTATGTTTTGATCAAACTCTAATCCTCTGATCGTGAGATTGGAGGTTTTGAGGAGCATGAAACAACCTCTTAAATGCTGTTGTTTCCAGGTCCACCCTGACCCCGGGTGGTAACACCTGTGAGGGTCCCAGCTATGAGCAAATAGTGAGCTCCCAAACAAAACACTATGAAAGTATAAAAATACATTTTTTTTTAAATAAAAATACCAGCAATAGATTTTTATATAAAAAATTACCAACAATATTTATTTATAGTAAAATTACCAACAGAAATTTTTGAGCTGCTTGCTTCGATTTCTGCATATCGATATTCCTTCTGACATCTTTCCCATTAAAATTCTTTGGTCCGCTTTTGCTGTTGGGTTTGTTTTCTTCAAATCGACTGAACATGTGTTTCAATAGCTTTACATTTCCCCTATTTGCCTGGATCCCTTGATTAGGTGTTAAATTACACAGATGGTCACTTGGGGATGCATAGATGATTACTGACTTAGCAATTGATGACTGCAGGTTGACCGGTGTCACTGGACTTCGAATGTTAATCTGACATGGAAGTAAACATATGCATCGAATTTCGACACGTAATTACAGAAATCTTGTAGTCGAAGGATGGTATAAGAGGATGCCTATCTACTAGGGTGGCTAACCAATCCCTGTAGCAGACGCCTGCCCAGGCACATTTGTGTTTGTTCAACACCCACAGACCAACTATGAGGAGCGGATTTTAGTTACAGTTTCTGAGGGAGGCGCGTTATTTAACGTGATCAACAGTTTGAACATGGGCAGCTCGTTCAAACCCACGGTCAACCCAATTTCACTGACAAGTATGGTTTTCAGGCCTCCTCCAGGCTGATAACATGAAAAAGGGACCTTCCTGGCAAATCGTCTGTGGTGAGATTCGAACCATGGATATCATGGTCAGAAAGCGAAAGTTCTAACTACTCGGCTACGTAGATAGGAGCGTATATGTTACTGAATTCGCTTTTTAAATCAGCGGTTGGGAAGATAGAAGTAAGAGCCTACTGTCGTAGTTTTTCTAATCGAATTTTCTTCTATATTAAACCAACAATAGATATCCGCTACTCATCAAAAGTAATGGCTGAACTAAGTAGATTTGGATTTGGTCTTACAGAAGATTGCATTGTATCTTTTTATTTTTACTATTCTATTTTAAGGTAGTTGTAGCAGAAAAACTTTTCGTTTCACACGCATGCGTTGATAGCTCTGTCAACAGCAGCAGTCTCTTTTCAGCTTTTGAACATGCATAAAAATACTGGGAGTATGCGTGCTGTAAATACCAGGAGGCTAGCTCTCTCTCTCTCTCACATCGGACCGAGGTTGTGATAGAACGCTAAAGTTAGCGCTCCGCATAATAGACGTATATGGATTAGACCATGCACATAACCCACTCTTTAACTCACTGACAGAGTAAGTTCATCTATTTCTCCATTCTTTACAGAAACTCTTTAAAATTACTTCAGCTTGGACTTTCTTTCAGGAACAATCCTTAAAATATCATCTGCACAAAAAAGTACCAGTTAGAATAAAAATGTTTATCTTATATTGTTTCACTCTTTTGTTCTTGTTTTCATTAGTCAACACACGACACTTTTACAACTTCAATCGACTACCCCTAACCTAATAACAACATAGTAAAAGCCCTCGCAGATATTTTATCTTTTTACTATTTAATCATTTCTACATTAGAATTTGGGTGACATCAAAATGATAGGCATCTTTTACTTGGTGGATTAGGCAGGTAATTGCACAATAGAATAAATGTATAATAAATACAAGCCTATTAAATAACCTAATATTTTGTAAAGAAATAGAAAGCATAATTTATATGGTTATACCAGATGTATTTCAATTTTACTCTATTAGTCTAGTTTAATAATTACTTAATTATAATTTTGTAATACTTTATCGTGCATTTAGTCTTTTTACTTTGCCTTTTACATGCTTTGTTATAATACATGAGATCCGCGCTTCTCTTACAAGACATTCGATTTCTTCCCCTTTTTTAAATTTTCCTTTTTCAGTCATATTCAGGATATGCACTGAGCGTAAGGTGAATCAGCGATCCGAGTTCGAATTCAGGCCTTTTTTGGTAGCGTATGCATTTACACAAATGCTCTTGGGGAGGAAAAAGAAAAAATATAAATCTAACATATCTCCAGCTATGTGTTAAATGTAGGCTGTGCTCCCGAGCCTTGGCTAGCAGCTAGTCTAGGACAAGGATTACTCTAAATTCAAGATCACAATATTTCCAAAGAAATTATGGTATTTCATAAACATGAAAAAGAAAGCCGTGTCGGGTCATTAACGTATACTGAAAATGCATCATCTTTCCCAAGATGTCATAGCAATTAACTGATAATATAGAAAGGGAAACAGTGGAGAGACATGATTGCCAGCATCCTGAAGAGACGTTGCATTTCAAAGAAACAAAAAGCACTTTATTATTGGCTGTTATTTACTCAATATTTGGTATGACTACCTTTATTGCTTGTAATTTTTCGCTGTTTTACTCGTCGTGACTTTGATGTGATATTTAAGCGTAAACTTGAAAATTTCCCATTTCTTCTATCGTCTTTAGATCTTTTTCTATATTTCCTGTTCTTTTTACTTCACTATAGCTCTCGTTTATCGAAAATGAACTCCCAAGTAACCCGCTAGAGTAAAACTGATTCCTTGTACTGTCCCCAGGAAGTATCTGATTTCTACTACCATGCTCTCTCTTTATAAGAGTCAGATCAGACCAAAAGTTTTATTGCTGCTATATCTGAGCTGGAGCTGTCCAGTACTGACTCCAGCCTTGACAGAGTTCAAAAGCGATTACGCAACCTTGTGGTTGATAAATTATTTTTCGCCCTGTAGCCTCTTTTTCCCCCACAGACGATACAGCTAGTCTATCGTTATTTCTATGGCAAAGGTTCATACGAGCTACAATCCTTAGTTCTACTAATTCAGATCTACACAGCTAGAACGCACAATGCCAACTACACAGGGTCAATTCATCCTCTTCATATTTCTTTGGTTAAGAGGAAGTTTTATGCAAAATAATTCTTCTTTAGAACTGTCACTCTCGAGTGGCTGCTTTTCGATCACTACAATCTTAACCTCTTCAAATCTAAGGTTAACCGTTATCTATCCCATATATCCTCATAATATGAACTTCTTAATTCCGCTATTTACACCTTTACAAAAACTTAATTCAGTAACATTCTACCTTGAATGGCTCTTAGGTTTTGTATTTGGTGAACAATAGTATAAAAATGAATGACCATTTTTCATATTTCTAGAAATTTATAGATGCGATTAGTTATTAGAATATTATAAAGACCAATTTTTAAAACGCTATAAATCCAGCATTAACAAGGCAAACACAAGGACATTTCCTGGCGCAGACATCAGCAGCGATCATGATTTTGTGATGACGACTTTTAAATTAAAGCTGAAAATTAAGCACCGTTCAATGGACTCCTGCATCCGCTTCAACAATGAAAAACTAAAAGCCCCTGAAGTCACTCAACTGTTGGCAGCAAGTTCGCAGCCCTGAAACTAAATAACAGTGATGTAGAAACGTTTGTAGATCACATTAAAGTAGTGTTACTCACAACAGCTGAGGAAGTTTTGGGTTAACACCAAAGGAAAATCCAACCGTGAGTCTCGAACGAAATCTTGGATTTGTGTGATAAGAGGAGAGGACCGAGAAGAAAGAAGCACTCAAGTGGCGAGGTCTGTGCCCAATATCAGGAAGTGCACAGTGACGCGAGGATAAAAATGCGAGCGGCTAAAGAGGAGTGGATACAACATAAATGCAAAACCATTGAGAAGGATATGCTTACTGGCAATAACAAACAGGCCGACAATACCCCCAAATTCTTCACTAAGGCCAGCCAATAGAGAGCAAAGGTTGTAGATGATGTGAATGGTAAATTGTTGACGGACAATGAGGAGATTCTCCATAGACGGATGGTTTATACAATTGCCAGCTTCACCCAGATGTCTCCATATTGCAAAGTGACCAGCACTCCCTAGAAGAAGACGAGACCAGTCCGTCAATACTGTAAGAAGAGTTCGAGTTGGCAGTAAAGAACTTGAAACCTGAAAAGTCGCCCGGAGTGGTTAATATTCCTTCTGAGCTGATAAAACATGGAGGTGAAGAAACCATCAAAGTCATAACAACACCATGTCAGAAGATTTGGGAACAAAAAAGTGGTCTAACGAGTGAACTCAGCACAAACAAAAACACCTGTGTCAACATTACCATGAATGGAAATTCACTGGAGGAATTGTCCAGTTTGAAATACTTAGGAGCAATCTTGTCTAAAGATACTACCTCTAACTCTGAAATCCGCACCTGGGTTGCCGCAGCCATGGCCAAATTGTCAAGAGAAGAGCAAAATCAACTTTCAAACAAAGTACAGACTGTACAAATCATCGGTAGTCTCCATTCTCCTATATGGATGTGAAAATGTTGGCAGATACAGAGAGAAGCGTTTGAGAACAAATGCATGAGAAAACTTCTTGGCATTTTCTATTGAGAACAAAATACCAAAATAGTTTGTGCGGAAAAGGGTTGAAAGTTTTGTGGGATACCAGGAAAGTCTTCTTGCCACTGTCAAACGGAGAAAAATGGCGTGGTTTGGACACATTACAAGGCATGACAGCCTGTGCAAGACCATCATACATGGTACCGTTAAAGGTAGACGTAGGAGAGGACGCAAACGCAAAAGCTGGTTGGACAATGTCAAACAATCAACAGGCATAATTGTACCAGAATTGCTGATGGTTGCTGTTGATAGACCGTTGTGGAAAAGAATTATTGTGGCTTCTGCATTAGGATCCGCCCTACGATTAGAAAAGTCGAGGGGATGATGAGATTAATCGCAATACGAGCATTGGAACAGGTGGAAAAAAAAGCTTGATCGACAAACCTTAGAGAAATGTCCCTTCTTTCCGCCCTTGTGACATTTAGTTTCCCTAGCTGGTCAACACGACCTGCAAAATGAGGAAGTCAGTCGTAGAGGACTGTCTTTTTTTTTTTTCCTTGTTTGGATCGTTTGAACTGGTTGACTAGTAGGAGTGCGAGTACGTAGTGCAACCTCTGCAACACACTTGTTTAGGGGTATGAAGAACACTGCTTTCCTGCCATCTCCAAGGTTGAGAACAATAGCTAAATCTAGATGTTTATTTTCCAGCAATCTTTGACGGATGTAATTCGATTTTAATCCATTTATAAAGGAGTTTCATCCTTTGTCTGATCTATTGTCATCGCTTGAAAGTCGCAGTCTTGACTTAAGATTTTTATTCGCTGAAGATCCTGTTCTATCCTGTTATGATGTTGATTTGGGGTTAGTAGAGAAACGCCAAATAACACGTAACAATAAGGGTTTTAATAGGTTGGTAAAAAAGGTACAGAAATCGCCTGAGTAGTCAATAACTAGCTCAGCTAAGAACTTCTGTCTTTTTCATGTCAACTGACATGCCACTATTTAAAGTCTGTTTACAGACGCAGATGAGTTCATCTTCAAGAGGGGGGGGGTAGGTTTCCGACACAACATATCCCCTCCTCGGGAAATTGGTGGGTGGTTGCTAATACATTGTAGTAGCCTGTCAAAGATTATGCTTCGTCTCTTCACAAAATTTCTATCTGACACAACACCTCCCCCTTGAGATTAATTCCGGAGGAATTAATATCTTTTTCTTTTGGGATCTGGACTTAACCGTTCCACCCTAGTTCTTTTTCTTTTGCTTGTCCTTTGGACAACTGTTTCGGGCAATGGTGGAGTTGGTATATCGAATAAGTCATAATACCTCCATTGGTTCTTCATTTTCTTTACTTATTTCTTCAATGATTCTTTTCCTTAATTGGTTCAAATGTCTTTTGTGCGTCCATTTTTTACTTATGTATAACATCTTACCAATTCTTTGAGTTACCACTCCATCTTGCCAAAATTCCTTCCCATTTTTGTAATTAAAAAAAAAAAAAAAAAAAAAAAAATCTCCCGGCCTGAGATATTTCATATTTTCCTGATGCGTTTTGTTCTGATAACACTTTTCTTTCCGGCAGCAGCCTATTGAATACAGATCTAATTTTTCTTGCAAACATCAGTTCAGCTGGAGACATCCCTGATATAGCATTTGGTGTTATTCTGTATATACTTAAAAACTGCTGTATATTGCCATCATCTGTATTAGTACCAATTGTTTTTTTAAGGGCTCACTTGAACGTATCAACAAACCGCTCAGCCTGTCCATTTGACCTAGGATCGTACGGTGAAATCGTGATGTGGTCAATTCCCAGAGTCTTACAAAACGTCTTAAATTCACTTCCTGTGAATTGAGTTCCATTGTCGGTGACAATTTTTCTGGTACTCCAAAACGTGCAAACAGTTCTGTAAGAAAATCTTTTGTTACAGAAGCAGTTGGTCTTTTGCATTTAAAAATTTCAGGCCACTTGGAATAGCTATCCACAACTATCAAGTAGAAATTACCATTCATGGGTCCAGTATAATCTATGTGGAGTCTGGTCCATGGAACATCTGTTTTTGGCCATGGTGTGTATTTTACTGGCGGTGCTTTCGCTGCCATTTGACACCCTCTACAAGTTTTAACTACCTGTTCAATGTCTGTCCATATTTGGCCAATAAACGTAACTCCTCATCAGGGCTTTCATACGTCCAATACCAGGATGCCCCTGATGAAATTCCTTCAAAATCCCCTTTTGTAGTACAACCGGTATCACGACTCTTCCAGCATATAACAGCACTTCATCACATATTGAATATGCTAGTGAAGAAGTTTTATACTTTTCTGAAGTTACAACTTTTCATTTTTCTAATAAAAATGTCGTTTTCTGCTTTTAATTTTATTTCATCTAATGTCACCGGTAATTCTTTTACTGTGTTATACATTACTTCAACCAATTCATTTTCTGCTTGTAACGACGCTATCACCGTATCTTCTAGCGGTTCCGAAGACGTTGGGATCAGTCTAGATAAACCATCAGCATTGCTTAATTTTTTTAGATGATAAAAATTCCATTTTGAAATTGTAATTCAACAAAATGGTTCCCCATCGTTGCAAACGGTTTGCCGTATGAGTAGGTATACCCTTCTTCGAACCATGGATTGAAAGCAGCGGGCGATGGTCGGCTGCAATATAAACCTTCCATGTATGTACTTATGGAGTGTTTTACAAGCATAGATGATAGCTAAGCTTTCTTTCTCAATTTGAGAGTACTTCTTTTCTGCGGGTAATAATGTCCTTGCTGCATGTGCCACTGGCTTCGTATTGCCGCCTCTGAATTTATGCAGAATTACCGCACCTATTCCGTACTCGCTTGCGTCCGATGCCACTATAATTTCCTGTTTAGGGTCATAATGTGTTAGTGATAATTCCGACGTCAAAATATTCTTTATTTTGTCAAACGCCTTCTGACCATTCCCACTTTGATCCCTTTTTAAGCAATTTAATGGAGCCGTTAGGCTGCACATTAGGAATATATATCCCATAATAGTTAGCAAGTCCTAAGAACGCTTGTAGCGTTACTACATCTTTGGGAGTTGGCATGCTTTTGATCGCGTCTGCCCTCGCCGGATCTGGTCTTCCATCAGAGTCTATTATCTGCTCCCAAAACTTAATTTCACTCATAAAAAATTAACATTTTTCAGCTTCAAGTTTGAATCCATATTCTTCAATTCTTTCAAAAACCTGATTAATACGTTCCAAATGTTAATTTCGATCTTTACTTTTTATCAAAATATCATCAAGATATGCAATGGCGAAGTCCAACCTTGCCAGCATAGTGTCCATAATTTGCTGAAAAATACTAGGGGATACTTTTAAACCAAAAGGCAGGCGGTTTAATTTGTATAAACCCTTGTGTGTATTGATAGTCAACAATTTAGAACATTCGTCTACTTTCACTTGGAGATAGGCATCCGATAAATCCAGTTTAGAAAATATTTTTCCTCCATTTAAACTTGCAAAAATGTCTTCTGGTAAAGGCAAAGGATATGTGTGGTCTTTTAAGCAATCATTTAGACCCGTAGAGAAATCAGCACACATCCGAATTTTATTATTCTTTTTCTTAACATATACAACAGGGCAGGCCCACTCTGAAAATTCAATGCGTGAAATAACTCCTAAATTTTCAAGCCGTTCCAAAACACCAAATGGCACATTTTTTCGCTTGAAAATAGGTTTTACATTTTCCTTCACTTCAAATTTTGCTTTAGTCTTTTTGCAACATCCAAGACCTTCTGAAAATACTTGGAAATTTTATTTTCAGATCTTTCAAATTTTCTGTAACCCGATTTTTACATGGAGAAGAAACATTAATTCTATTGCAAAAAGAATTTATAGGGAGTTCCCATAAATTAAAAAGTATAATCCGATCTGTTCCAAATAAATTTGAAGCATTTTGTAGCACATACACTTGACTTTAGTGTCTTACCAACAAATGAAATATTACAAGAAAATTCACCATGAAAATGCAATTTTCTTCCAGAAATCCCGCGAGCTACTTTTTCAGTCATTTTAAGCAAAGGTCTGCCCATTTTAATCCATGTTGCTGTATTAATAATGGAAATATCACTTCCAGTATCTAGCTGTAGTTTAACATTTTTTCCATTAATTTTTACCTGTACGAATTTTCTTTTCTGCCCCTCCTCAATCTCCTGACGTGACAACACAATATTCACATTATCTTTTTTCGACTTAAATTTTTTCTTTTGCTTTTACAATGAATACTTATATGGCCTTTATTGCCACACGAATAGCAATTTTTGTCGCGAAAAAAAAAAAAAAAAAAAAAAAAAAAAAAAAAAAAACAAAACATTCACTTTTAAAATGACCACCACCGCATCCAAAGAACGTTGGGTTTTTTTTAACGTTTTTATTAACTATTCCAGTTTTTGGTCGAATAGCATGGACACGGGATATGTTTTTTTCTTCAATTTGCGTATTGTCATGTTTTAAGTTTTCAATTCTTTGACACTCTTCCGTAACCTTCTGCAAAGTGATCTCGGAATTTTGTTCGAGTTTTTGCCAATATTCGGGACCTTATGTCCTTATCTTTGCTAGAAGTCAAGCCTTGAACAAATATCAAACATTTAAATCGATCAATTGAAAAGATCATGTAACAAAACGTTCACACATTGTTAACATTTCCAGCATACGTAACAACATCCTCATCGTCACGCTTTACCATATTCAAACACGAGAAACGAGTATGAAACAAACTAACTCGCTCGCCAAAAATACTAGATAAAGTATTAACAGTTTCTTCGAAAGAAATGTCACCAGTTTTTCTTGGAAGGACAAAATTCGTATACTTATTATTTTCATCTGTACCCAACTTTTGTAAAAGTAAACTCACTTTTTGTTCATCAGTCCAATCTTCATTTTTTTTCAAATATTGTTTCAAATCTTCAGAAATACGCAGGAAATGTTATGCCCTCCTCTGGGTTAAATTTGAACTCAGTAATAGAATTAGCAATACCTTCGGCCGTAAATGACGAATTTACTGGATTCTTAAGTAAAATCGCTTCATATAAAGCCTTTGTGTCATTTCGCTGCTGAACTTGTAAATCCAATAGTTGTTCTCGAAACAATTTTTGTTGCTGAATTTGTCTTTGCACTAGAGTTTTCGTTAATGCAATCAAATCTTCCATTATGCGTAATAGATTACACAAAACACTTTTCGAAAACAGTCAAAAAAGGAAAAAATACATCCAGAATGAGCTAAGTCTATCTGTATCAGTCTTCTTTTTGTCACGTTGAAATCCCATTTCTTCGTGAAGAACAAAGTTCGACGTATTTTTTTTTTTTTCCAGAGCAAAAAAAAAAAATTTATATAGTGATAGTCCACATAGAGTTGAAAAATTCTCCACTCAGCGTGATGAACGAATCTCTCGTCGCCACTGTTATGATGTTGATTTAGGAGTTAGTAGAGACAAACGCCAAATAACACGTAACAATAAAAGGGGTTTTAATAGGTTGGTAAAAAGGTACAGAAATCGCCTGAGTAGTCAATAACTAGCTCAGCTAAGAACTTCTCTGTCTTTCTGTCTCCCTCATGTCAACTGACATGCCACTATTTAAAGTCTGTTTACAGACGCAGACGAGTTCATCTTCAAGAGGGGTGGTAGGTTTCCGACACAACATATCCCCTCCTCGGGAAATTGGTGGGTGGTTGCTAATACATTGTAGTAGCCTGTCAAAGATTATGCTTCGTCTCTTCACAAAATTTCTATCTAAAACGTCCATGGGACTCTGGTAAGTTTTGCAGTGATAAATACTGGTATATATACTGATATGGAAACGTGATTCATTAGCAGGCTAAGTCTAACTGTATCAGTAATAAGAGTGGATGAACTGTTTTCCAGTGAGAGCAAAAATCCTTCGAATAATTGTTTCCAATATTGCCAGGCATCAGTAAAAGACGGATCTGCAGAGTCAAAGTCGAGACGTTCTGGTTTAAGGTATTTGTCCATAATTACGTTTAATAAATTTTAATGAAAACTCAGAGTCTACTTCGGCTTAATGTGCCTTTATTGAACGTAAAAAAAAGAGTTTTGCCGTTTTAGCTAAAACGGAGTTACTTATTTTATTTATTATAAATAAATAATTTATACAAATCATAAGACAAGGGGAGGTAATCAGGATGGACCCTAAATATAAACAACAAGATGAATCTATTAAAAATATCATTCGCCAGTATATATCATTTAACAACCCTAATATATACCTTAGATTTATCATTTACTATAAAAAATTTTAAAACATTTAACCTAATTATTAGGAATAACTCAGGACGTCAACCCTACCTATATATAAAAAAAATGTTGTTTATAAATTCTCATGTTCTTTGCGAGATCTCCAATACCAATAATGATAAAGCAATATTATTTTCTTTCATTGGTTACACATGCAACTTAGTGCAATTCATGCAAATATCGTTAATTACATCACAAACAACCAAAAACAACTATTAACATAAAGTAAATTATTAGTAGATAATACTAAAATACTGCATAGCACAGATTCAAAATGCGAATTTTTGTCTGGAAAGTTCATAGGCTGATCAAGCTATAAATGTAAGTAGGCACACCAGTTGACAGACTGAAAGACATGCAAGTTTACCAGAATAGAACAGCTGGCCGACTAGCTGTTCTATTCTAGTAAACTTGCATGTCATAATTTTTATTTTTGTCTCTGAAGTAGAAGCTTGGAACCAGTCTAAAATTAAGCCAATTTGTGAAATTTGAATGATGGAAGTTCTGACAGATTAATCGATTAATATGTTGCTTAAAAATCTGGACAAGTAGAAATAAAACGCAAAAAGTCATTTTCCAATATGATAATACTGCAGCACATACCACTAAAAACTGAATTATAGTTTCAGCGACAGTCTTTGTACCTTTTTGGTCTGGTCATTCACTGGATCTTAACTCCATAGAAATCATATGAATGCATATCACTGTCAAATTGGTTGGAAGAAAATCTGGAATGGACTCCTGATCTTGATGTTGGTACTGGTTTTTTATTTTGTTTTAACCACTGTCTTTTCCGTTTTCTACTGACATAGATTAAATGCTTCCCTTTCATATTTCTTTGGAAAAGGTTAAAACTCATTTTCCGTCACCTGTAATAACGCAATGCAAAAGTGAAAGGTTGGTATTCCTGGTTAAAAGACAGTTGCAGATGGTAGAACGTTGTATTCCGTTACAAACAAAAGCATTAATTCTTATTTAAAAATAATGTGTCGTCTTTCGGCTAAAAATGTTTAAATAGTTTTAACCCTTTTGAAAGAAATAGGAAAGGGTAGCATTTAATTTATAAATATATAATTTAAGAGAATCATATTGTGGGCAATGCCTGAACAAATTGTTTCAGTAGTTTTAATGGGACGAATTTATTAACATTCAAAATGGCCTTGAGAGCCACGCGTGATGAGGATAGTTGCTGATTACCTCCCGACACACGACAGGGATGGCAATAAGTTCTTATTTAGATGTCGACTGGGACAGATGTGGTACTCAGAGATAAATAAAACAGTGCTGGCCGTCCCTCTGAGTGACATTACAAGTAAAATATGTATATCCGTCCCTTCGCTTAGAGCTTGTTTTTTTTTCAAATGTGCTATAATTTCTCCGTAAGAGGCAAATTATGAAAACTCTTTCTATCTATTTATATAGGATTAATGCAAATATAAAATTTGTAACTTAGCTGATTCAGCATCTCAACTCCGGAGTTTGGTAGACGAAGCATTTTGTAATTGTTTCAGTTCACTCGTCATGAGGTTTCAACAACTGATTGCCGTTTTTCTCATTTTCGTTATTTTTAAATTATATGTTTATAAATAACATTTTGAATAACATGTTTATATATTCTAGTGATATATATATAAAATCTTTTCAGGTATAATTTATTTGGGGGATTAATTTCTTTGCGTTAGCATATCACAGATATACTAATGCTCATTTGAATGATGCACTGAAATAAAAAAAGACTATTTTCTAATTAAAAAAGTTAACCGTTTATTTTGTTTATGACCAACACCCGTCCATGTGTTGCAAATTCGACGTAGTAAACAATTATACAAATCGATCTATGACACAGATGGTACATCCACTACATTTCAAAATATGATTTACTATTTACAAAATTTTGCTATTTCAGATAAGAATTCGACATTTGTTTTAGGATTGACCGTATAAAATTTTTATTCCTACCAAATCTAAGTTCTTGTGCTAAACACAAACACTTAGCAGAAAGAGCAAGACACATAAAGGCATAAAATTACAAAAGAAGACAACCACTGCGTAAAATTTTAAAAAGAAAAATATATACGAAAAAACAATTACCCATAAACTGGAAAAGATCCTTCACAAATTTTGGCGAGTGTTAACCGCTGAGCCGAAAAAGACACACAGTTTTTACACAAACTATTTGGCCTACATAAAAATACACTTCTCTCAAAAAACGTGTATTAAAAAACAACTTACACGATTATACACTTAGAGGATTATAACATTTAAAAAAAAAAATTAAATTTTTATAACCGAGTGAATTGCGTGAAAACTGGAAAGAACTACTCAGAAAAAATAGCGGAAACTGAAAGAACAATTCAAGAATAGAAAAGAAATTACTTAGGGAAAAAAATGACAAATGATCGACTAAAAATACATCTCAAACTTCCGACGAAAGTTTCTTAAAATGATTTTCAATTTTCAGAATTTACTGTCGTTATTATTTTCCGAAAATTTAAATCCACGGCGTAGTTCGAGTATATTAAATAATTAAATAAATAAAAATTCGTAAAACTTTCTAAAATTTTTCAGATACATTTACCATGAGTCACAAAAATGAACGTGTCTTTTTCTCTCGACAGACGGACTGGCTGACTGACAGTATAGAGTGGGGTTAGAAAAAGATGTTTTTCATGACATTGCAACCCGGTCTTGAAGGACAAAAATTATTGGATTAGACAAAACATATTGTTACTGTGATTTAACCATAGAAATCTTATATTATTTTTATCAAGGCTTTTAATTTGAGAACGTTAATGAATATTCATTAGGTTGTTGGAAGTTTCAGTAAAAACATGTGGCGGACACAAATTGCCACAATTCAAAGTCTGGTATAACAAAAGTAAGCGTGTAGTATTCAAGAAATATTTTCTTTTATAATGAATATTGTTTAAATTGTGATCAAATTGTTACGGTTTGGGATGGACGGACATGCTGTACATCTTCAAAAACATGAGATAAAGGATTTAAGCGTTTTCTTTTGATTTTTTAACATTTTTGTAGTTGTGTATGTTGGCTTAGAAAATGTGAGATTGGAAAGAAACCGGGGCTTAGATTTATATTTTGATAAGATTCGATAGTGGCACTCTGGAGAATTTTCCTTCTAAGTAAATTACTTTCTCTTTTGATAACTATGGCATTTTAGATCAAAATTGTGGTTGAATTTATTTCCGTGTGTTACTACACATTTGATAAATTGCTGTGTATTTTGTGTTCATATATACGTTATTTTTTTTAATTTCTGCATATTTCCCCAATGTTTTGTGAGGAACAGTTTTGGCACTTTATTTTATATATGCTTGCTTCTGAATTATTATTGTTATAGGTGTTTTGGGTTCTGATCATATCCATAATGGTTTTGGAAATGGTTGTGACTATTTTGATGTTACTTAGATTGGATAAGTTGTTTTGGATAATGAATGTTACAGAGTTGGTAGGTAGTATTATGTATCTGTTTTTGTCTAGTTTATTGCTGAGGATAAATGCTGTTATCTTTTATTGCAGTCGAGTATTTTATATGCCTGTCTCTTTGCGTTGTGGATGAAATGATAAGGATATTGGGGGTTTTTGAATATGTTTTCTGTGTTTCTTCTTTGGGTAGGTATTTTTAAACATTCTTAATGAACTTAAATAGACACCTATAATTATACCAGATTTAATCTTACTAAAGTGGCGGGAATAAAAATTGGCGAGGTCATTCTTGTTGGTAGCTTTTCTGTAAACGTCAAATTTGAATTCGTTATTGTTTCTATGTAAGGAAGGGAAGTCTTTAGTTGGCTTTAGGTTTAAAGGTAAGACTTATAGATTCAACACTATTTCGTTGAAAAGATCTAAGTGTTTTTTGAATATATTAGTAGGGCGTTCGTCTATGTATCTGAAATAAGAAAAGTTCCATAGTATATATATATATATATATATATATATATATATATATATATATATATATATATATATATATATATATATATATATATATATATATATATATATCTATATATATTCTATATATATATATATATATATATATATATATATATATCTATATATATATATATATATATATTCTATATATATATTCTATATATATATATATATTCTATATATATATATATATTCTATATATATATATATATATATATTCTATATATATATATATATTCTATATATATATATATATTCTATATATATATATATATATATATATATATATATTCTATATATATATATATTCTATATATATATATATATATATTCTATATATATATATATATATTCTATATATATATATATATATATTCTATATATATATATATATATATATATTCTATATATATATATAAATTCTATATATATATATATATAAATTCTATATATATATATAAATTCTATATATATATATATAAATTCTATATATATATATAAATTCTATATATATATATATATATATATATATATATAAATTCATATATATATATATATATATAAATTCATGAATCATTCATATAAAAAACAAATATAGAGGTTAATTAACCTCTATATTTGTTTTTTGTATGAATGATTCATGAATTTATAAATTATATTTGCACCTTTTAATTGAAATTAAATATATATATATATATGCAATGGAATCGTGGAGACGAATTCAAATTCCAGATGAGATTTTTTTCATTGGTACAAATGTCTTTGGAAAAGGCATAAATATTTGTTTGCTAACCAAAGAGAAGAACAATTCTTAATTCAGCATCCGTGGAAAAAGTAACAAAAAACCCATTCATTATCTTTTAAAACAATCATCATGCCAATGATCAAGTTAGAAAGTAAAAAAAAAAAAAAATGTAAGCGATGAGAACTTTTATTCCCCAAGTGTATATGTCTGGTCATGTGTATATGTCTGTGTGTAATTTATATTTTCGTAGCAGTCCTTCATTAATACAACTTTGATTAAACAATTTAGACAAAGTATTTAAAAAATTAGTTAACTTTTCTTCCTTACATACAAGAAAACGTATGTTTGCGATCTAATATTTCCAATCGTAATTCTGGCCATTCCTTGATCTTGATGATCAAGGAATTGAAAAAATACTGATATTCCTTTTTCTTACCTTCTATTTACAAATACTTTAAAACTCGACATGATAACATTCGTGCATTCTGATGGCGTTAATTACCAGCTGAAATACACGTCAAATTTCTGCGCTGTATTTTTCTTTTATTGAAAAAAAAATTCACAAATCCCATTGTACAAACTGAAAACTTTATTTATCTTGCGATTTATTCAATGAAATGATGACGTTTTTAAGAATTTAAAGTCATTTAAAAAATACTGTTTGCGATTAATGTATTCTATATAGGAATTGCTGATGTCGGCTTTATCTCGTATACAAGAATTTAACTTCTATGCTGATCGCTTCCTGATAGCGTTGATTACTAAATTCGCTGCCAACGTGCAGACTCATGACGAGAAGGTTCTAGTTTCACCAAAACCTACTCCCATCATAGATTCCCGATCTCCGTTTGTCATCCCCCAATGTTTGTTCATGTGTTTATGTTTGATTATTTGCTTTTATGTGCTTGTAAATAACAGTTAAGTCAACATAACTCTCAGTGGTATAATGGTTAGCGGCCTGGAGAGCCGAGTTCGAATTCCAGTTGATTTTTTTTCTTTTTTTTTTTTTTTTTTTTTTTTGCATTCATTAAACAAAATACATTGAAAAAGACATGAATCACTTTCTATTATTTCCAAATACCTTGGAGGTAGTATGGATCTGCTTAATCTTTAATGAGTTTAATATTAGGACAGACTGGTGAACTGTTCAAAATGCCAATGACGGCTCAGAATTTTCAGATATTTATTTTGAATATCTGCCAACATTACGAAAGTGGTAAGCAAAGCAATAAGGACACAGGAGTATTATTGATGACATTCTCGGACGGAAATGGAACTGGAATTGAGCAAAGAGTAGACACAGCAAACTGAGAATGATAATGTTAATATTAGTCGTTTCTCTACAAGGAAAGATTTGGCATTCATTAACAAAGCAGCCAGTACTGCTTTCGTTTGAAATTTATAAAATCTTTCACTTAAAACATTTTTAGCAAAACAGATTTCTCAAGTCAAGTAGCTGTTGTGGCTCTTTCCAGTGTTAATGGAAGGAATTCCTTCCTAAACTTTTATTTAAAGTGCTGCGGAATGTTAAGAACTTGATTATGAAATTATTTTCTCTTCAAGTTACATGTGATATCTATTTTAGTTGTTGCTGCTGTTGATAGTCCTCAAATGATGTGGTTTCTGTTATTTGGTACTTATGTTTGGGATTCTGTAGCGTCAGTTCACAATGTTCAAAGAAGGATGACCTTTGCCAAGACACTCAAGCTTTATTCTCTCAAAGCCTTTTACACCATTGATCTTGGAAAGTGGTTGTATACAGCTGACGGCTTAGATATTTCTGACCGGTTGTAGCGCCATGAATGTTATCCATATAAAAGTTTCGATCTGACCAGGCAATTTAAGGACATTACTCGAGTTTTCAGATTGGTGTTTTGGTTTCGTAACAATTTGTGTTGTAGTACAAAGATACCCCCTGACACAGTCTATTCTTTGTTCAATTTCTTTTTCTCCTACACTTAATTTGTTATAACTGGCCCATACACCGGGCTATTTAAACTCTACGTCCTAAATTTTTATGATAGATTCATAGAATAAATTTTATTCGAATATTTGAAGAAGAAGAAAGAGAGAAAAAGGAAGAGAAGGAAAAGGAGAAGAAAGAAAGAACGAACGAACGACATCTTGCGTTGTATGCTGGGAAGGATGAGCAGAATAAAATCTGACAACAAACAGCTTGTTGGATGTTAGCAAACTGCTAAGTTTTGGGTGAAGTTTTTAATGAGCTACTTTGGACATTTTCAACCAGATGGGTTTACACAGTTACACAATGTAAACCAGTTGAGCAAATCCAAAATTATTGGATCAAAGGTCCCAGCGTTTCCGGGTAAGATTAAAGAGTTGAAACGATAAATTTGACATATAATAATTTGGAATGTGTAGCGTCATAATGAATAAGATTGTAGAACAGAATAGAGGTGTGAAAAATCGAGAAGAATGGCAAAACATAGAGGGAGGATTTCGCAAGTTTAGTCGAGTATGAACATGAGTTGGAATTAGACAAGAACTAGAATTGACTTAATCTGAGCTGGCTAGTAGAGATGTGAATTACAGCAATGTATTGCTCTACAAACTCAGCCGAATAGTTAACAGAGAAAACAGATTTATGAAGGAGGGTGTAGCTCAAGCGACACTTACATTGTTGGTTGATTGCATTTGCTGAAGCAAGAAGACAAGATTCATTAGAGTTTGGGGTTATCGCAAGAGCCGTATAGGAAGTCAAAAGAATTGAAAATGATTAAAGTTGCTATAAGTGTGACTATAACAATATAAACAGAAGCATTCACTCATTAAAGAATTTCGGAAAACGATGTGCGTAAAATGCATTGGTTAGATACATAAGGCAAAGAAATGTTCCTCTCTACTTTGGAAAAGAAAGAAATCCCTCCCCGCCAAGAAAGAAACGATAATGGTAGGTTAGGAAACCCCAGATTTCTAGCCCAAAGGAAGTTAATAAAGGAATTATCCGGATCATATATATATATATATATATATATATATATATATATATATATATATATGATAAAATATAGTTTTAGAGTATGTTATATTTATCGTAAAAATTTCCCAATATTCAGGATAGAGAATATATAAATATAAGAGTGGGCACTGTGGTCATCACCGAATGGCGACGGTCTGCTTTATGCTCAGTACTGACTACGGTGTCCATTCATAACTATAGTGAATGCTCGGGACGGTAGTGGAATACAAAGTAAAGGAATAATAATTAGGACAGATAGAAAAGGAAATGCTGAAAAAGTTCTCTCAATAAAATAATTTTGACATTACAGAAAAAGTTGTAAGGGATTTGCCTTTTGGCAATGTGAAAGAAGAGGACATTTTTAAAGCGATTGTCACCAGAAGGATTTGTAAACGATAAGATTAGTGGGGATGTAATGGAAATTTGGTGCTACAAAACTGGATTGAACCGGTTGAGGTGGGAAGATAGCCTGTAGAATAAAGAAACAAGAAGAGGGGGGAAATGAAATAAGTTAGGTGAACTGATAATGGGAATTTTCTAAGCGCAGCTTATATGTGGCACAGATCAAAAAGTTTGATGTACCCAGTGCAGATCTAACTCACTAGTCAATTGTGATTGATCTTGCGGGACAAGCTTGCTAACCATTACACTACGTCGAAGTGCCCAAGGTGACTCGAGAATGACATGGAAGAGAGGAGAGAGAAAAAAAAAAAAAAAACAGGCTAAAAACAGAGCACTGTGAAAGGAGCTCAATTTGAGAATCAATATGTTATTTGTTATTTAAAGTACCCAAACCATTGTGGAAGTATGTGGCTCATGGCTTGTAGCAGAATTAGGCTGAAAATAGTGCAAGTCAATGTGGCTTTGTTTGAAACACTGGACCAAGAAATGCAATTCTTATTATCAAGATGCGGTCAAAACTAGTAGTAGAAACGGAGAAAGAACGATTCTTACGTTTAGTAGATTACGCAAAGGCGTTCAATAGAGTACAGCAATTCCTTCTAATTTAGGAAATATAAGCTGAAAAATATTTTTAAAATTCTTAACCTTTACCGGGAACTAAACAGCTGCATGCAGAGAAAGAGAGAGAGAGAGAGAGGGGAAAAGAGAGATAGAGAGCTGGATGGGGACGTGAAAAGGATGAAAAGAGCTATAAGGATTTATTATAGATGGGTGTAATCCTAAAAATAAAACTTCTGCTATGTGGATGATACTGTGATGATAGCAGATTCAGAAAGAAAACGAAAATTATTATTAGTCTAGGTAGGAAAGGAAAGTAAGAAGGAAAGACTAACTATTAACTGTAAAAAGACAGAATATGTACTTTTTAGTAAAAAGAAACAATCTTAAGCGCAAGTTTTAATTCTTCGGTGCTTGTTTTGAGTCCAAATTGATGGCGATAATAGCTCTCCACTACTTCCTGCCCATTATAATTCTCAGCACCGTTTTACGATTTACTATCTGTTCTTGGATATATATCTTTCATAAAAAACGTTAATAAAAATAAATAGTTTAAATTATTACAATAATATTATTTATACAGTTAAATTTATATAATTAATTATATAAATTATAAATAATTATGATTAATATTATAATTAATATAAATATAAATAATAATTAATTATAATTATAATTAATTAACACATCTGTGAAGAGAACCTGAAAATGTAATCTAAAACTATAATTCTCGAAATGTGTGTGTGTGTATATGTGTGTTTGTGTGTGTGATCGGATGTTGTTTATGCGTTTCCACGGTTTTCACACGATTTCGATGATTTTTGTTTTTGATGGATAGCTACCTCTTCAATGTCAGTTTTGAGTCCAAATTGTTTAGAAAAAATAACAACCTTGAAGATGAAAAAATTGCGCAAAAATCAAAGGCAAAATTTAATGTCTGTAAAAAACAGCGTACAATCAATTTAGAAAGTTGAAATCTAATACAAAAATGAACAATGAAGAGACGGCCATGTAGCATTTGCGGGGATGTTCAATGAGTGGCTGTACGAGGCAACAGGCATGCAAAATAACATTTTTTTTGGGGGGGATGCCTCAAGCAAGAGTCAGGGACATACTATTTTCGTCATTTTTTCCCGTGAAACAATCTCAATTGTAGCGAACTTAAAATAAGTTCTACAGGTGCAAGACATCAGTGATGTGCCCCGTTACCTCAACATTTAGGCACCATTCTGTCTGCATACGAGTAAACCCACTCATTCTGCAATTCTATGTGTCTATTTACCAAGTTTTGTTTGTTCATGTTCTCTCAGTTTCATTCGCCTAATACATTTCCTAGTATTACTTTTTCAGACATAACCTTCCAATCCTAGCTCATGCTGTGTGGGCATGATTTACACCTCCACACGTTGCCCATGGTTTGCTGCTGACCTTGATAATAAGCGCGTGTACGTGTGGCCCTGCAACACGCGCTATGCCACGCGTTGATGCACACGCATACTCATAACCTGCGGAACGCGATACCTGTTCGAGTTGACCATTGACTTCACGAAACCCCTTTACACGTCCAATCAAATGTCGCCGTGTCATACTGATTGTCTACGCAACCTTAAGCTCGTTGCTACCGCTTAATTCCGCAATTCCATTTCTACTTCTGTACGTCTAGCTCTGCTTACACATTCCCCTTTTCTTGGCCAAGTCCAGTCTATCTCAGATGATTCATTCACTCACCGTAGTAATAAGTAAGCTTGCTTTTTTATTGCTCGACATTTATTTTTCCAGCTTTTCCTAAAGTTATTCGAGCTTAGTGACCGCTGTAGCTTTACAGCGTTCTCTTCTGGTATTTGCCAACGCATTCCATTTGAAAATTCATACCTGCCTAAGACATGTCACCAAAGAAAAGAACTTACCTAGGTTGCAAAACCGCTGCCGCAGATCCGCCATACGAATAAGGGATAACGAATTGTCTTTAGAACGTTCAGTTTGCCTTTCTCAAAATGCCTCTCGGAACGCTTCAATCAGAGCCACTGAGTCCGAAGATCAACGTAGCCATCGGCTTTCCAGAATAACGATTCTGCTTCTGAACGCTTCTGCGCGCGAGGCTGAAAATGATGATCAAAGGACTCAACGGCTAATGAGAAACATTTCTTCAACTGCTGCTGCGCGTGAGCCTGAAAGACTGTGACGTAAAAACGGCCCTTTTCAGGAACCCCACTTCAAATTTTTACCCTCCCTCCTATTTGGGGATGTACCCCAGTTGCAACCAATTGCTGTTACTAATATTGATTTTCGGATGGGTTGACTTTAAACTGCTCCAATTGAACGGCAAAAATTCCCAGTAATGAAACACCCGGTCGAAGTCTGGTTATACTGCTAGTAATTTCACTAGATTTAAATTAATCTATTTTTTATACTTCTATAATAAGTTATGGATACAGGACAAAATTATTATTTTTGAACGATGGCATCATAGTCTACTGTGCGTATATAAGCGTTATTTTAATTATGTTTTAAAGTAAGCATTACGTTTACAAAATCCAGTTAAATAAACATTAAATTTATTAAATGGCTTTGAAACACAACACTATTACAAATATTGGACTGTTAAGAAATTTTAAAATTGGCTGTTTATATTTTTCGCCTACTGTGTTGGTTTGATTTATTGATGAGTGACAAGGTAATGTGCCAATATTTCTAAAACTCCCACAAACTTTATATACATACTGAAATTTTTTTCTTTAAATACGGATAAACTTTCTATTATCTTTCAAATAAAACGAAAATTTAACTTCAAAGAAGGTATTTTAAATTATTTAGAATGCATTTTTAGGATGTACCTAAAAACAACAGGCTGATTTTTTAAAAAATAATTCTTTTTTCAACTAGGGAAAACGTAAAAATAAAATAATGCTTTGTATTTAAATAAATAAGAGTCTGCCAAGTTCGAAGTTATTTTGTTACAAATGAGTCTATAAAGTTCGAAGTAATATGTACGCCAATGTGTGTGTGTGTGAAGCACAAGCTAATGAACCATGTGTGCGACTGCTGAATGATTTCGTGTGATAGCGGTGAATTTAGAATACAGTGAACAAGGAGAGTTGAGACAAGACTTACTTCACCATGGCATTGCATGTAGGAAAATCATCGCTGACTGCCGCGTTGTCATGGTAACATGTGTCGCGAACAGGCCTGTTCCATTTCAAATCTCGTCCTGACTTTTGGTTTGGGTCATCTCCGAATCGCTATGTGTTTTACCCGGGAACCCGGTGCCCTAACCTATTTCCAGGTCATTTGGAATTCAACTACGCGGACGTCATAGAGAGCACATCACGTGACTTGTCATACTCAATCAGGTTCCAAAATCCACTTATTTAATTTTGAAGTCGTGTTTCTACAGAATTGCAAAAGTTTTTCGTATCTACTGAATTTAGTGAGATTTATTTGCAGGTGTCTCTTACTTGTTTGTACTTCACCGTAAAATATAGGAGTTTATATCCTATAAATTCAGTACTCTTTTCTTTGTTTCTAACGAAATTTTCCTGTTTCTTAATTCGTTGCTTAGCTTATGCAAGGCATCTTTCAATATTTCAATGCGCCTCGGTTTTTAGTACCGCACTCCCCGTCTTCTGTTAAGACGCTTACCAGATATTTATATCTGGTAAGCGTATTTCCAATTTGTAATTTGCATTTTAGGCTGTTCCCTTTTTAACAACCACGAATTCTGTCTTCTTGCAAGCAAGTCATTTATTTTCTCTTTCTTTCATTATCTCCTGTAGGAATTATTATAATTTACTTTCTGTGTCTACTATCATCATTGTGTCATCTGCATATTTTAAAATTATGGCCGCCAATAATGAATCCGGTTAAGACTTCTAATTCCCTCTAATTGCTCTATAGGTTGAATAAATTCGGTGAGAAGACACATCCTTGTCTTACACCCCTTTCTATTTTTGTATATTTACCAAATTCATTTTCTATCCGTATGCAGGCGGTTTTCGCCCAGTATAAGATTCTGTATTATATATCCTTTCCAAATATGTCGAGGTTCCCTAGCAGTGACCAAAACGGTGAAACCGCTAAAAACAAGCAAGTCCAAAGAATATGTGACCACGTGACCACCGAGATGAGGAGCTTGTACTTGATCAGCACAAACAGGAGTTACATGTTGGTACATGGTGCCTGATGTTGAAAAACCTGAAAATTTTAATGAAACTGACGCATCATCTCAGAGAATTCGAACAATGTTTGTTACTAATCGTTTTAAAAAATGTCCATTTGACGCGCCCTACGAGTTTTAGGAAAGAAATTCGACTAACCGGATATACTTTACAAGTATCCTTTTTTCTGTTTCAAACAAAGGAGTAACGAATTAATGGGAATAGTTAACAATTAGTACTGGCTGTTCTATATCCGGTTGGTATAGAATGAGGTTTAATGTAAAATAATTTGTCTCAATGTAGTGTATATATTATAACTCGAATTTAAATTACACTCAAACTATTAAAGTAGTTACCTCCATGAGATCGCTAAAAAAGAGCATAGCATGATGAAAAAGACGCCAAACTTGACGAAAACAAAATTTTATTGTCTAAACGTTTGTTATTATTAAGAGGAAAGATCAAAGTATTTTTTTTTTTTTTTTACATTTTTTAGTCGTTCTTAGCACGGGCGAAAATTTCGTTAAAAATCTTCTTTTTTTTTTTTTGAGTCAGTAAATTAACAGATAATAAATCATGGCAACCATTTTTTTCCATTTTATAAAAAAAAATGTAAACCTCAGTTTGAAATTCTTTTAAAAATCAATTATCATTTGTACAAAACTTATTTTAAGAAAAGCAGAAATTATAATGTTTACTTAAAATATTTTGAACCAAGCTTAGCTTAGCTTCTGCGCCGAAAAGATGTAGTTTGAAAATAAAACAAAGCAGGTCATAACCTTTCACGTCACTTGACAGGTGATGAATGACGTATTGACGGATTTACGTGATCATAATTTGTTCTATGGAAGGAGAAAAGTGAACAAATTATTTACCTCGTTATTTTTAAGGAAAACTTTCAGCGCTCTAATTTCTTTTTTTTTGTACTTAGATTTCACCTTTGCTTTATGGAAAATATATTATAAAAAAATTAAAATAAGACTGTTAAGAGTGAGATTAAATTTCACAAGAAAGGTATCTAATTAATTTATAGGTACCTTTCTTATAAAATTTTATCAGAAGTTATTACTGTGTTATTTGTATTTCCATTCATTTTATTATTAATTTATAGAAAAATGTCATAACTGAGATTACATTTCTTAATTACTGCGGGTCTTCTGATTAGTCAAATCTATACAATGTGGTAATAAAATATGTAACTCATAAGAACATTTACGAAATCGAATGCGGCTTTTAACTAATTTTATAAGATTTTAACAAATTAAATGTAAACATCTATTATAATTAAAGAAATAACAAATAATTGTATATTAAAAATTCATTTTTCATCGAAAAATTTTTTGCTTTCAGAAAATATTGTCCATATTCATAAAAACAACTAAAAGCAAATAAAAGCATTTGAAATTAAATAATATCTTTGTTTTATTGAGTTTTGTATGTTAGAATTCAGAGCTGATTTTTATATAGGGGGTTTCAATTAAACAAAAAACATGATTTGCATTCCTCAAAGCCCTGTGCTTTTAACTATTGTAATCACTAAACTGTATTCGATCGAATTTCTAGAGTTTTCATAAAATTAGTTAGGAGGGGGTAATAAATATAAAAAAATATTTCTGCCATGACTTTAATAAAAAAAAACAACTTATTTATAATAATTTCGATCATCTGTAAATAGTTCCTGAACGTTTCATTAACATCCGATAATTATTTATATTTTTGCAAGATTTTCCAAATTAATATCTGTCATACAAAAAAAATCGTGCTAAAAATTGTATATGTTATTTTTACTAGTTCCGGTGATACAAAGAGAAACAAGTTTTTTTTAATCAAAATTTAGAATGTTCTAAAAAGAAGGAAAGATAAAAGATAATTAAAAAAAGACTTTGATCTTTCCTCTTAATAATAACACAAACATTTAGACGATAAAATTTTGTTTTCAAGTTTGGCGTCTTTTTCATCATGTTACGGTCTTTTTTTTAGCGATCTCATGGAGT
Source organism: Acanthosepion lycidas (assembly GCA_963932145.1). Taxonomy (NCBI): domain Eukaryota; kingdom Metazoa; phylum Mollusca; class Cephalopoda; order Sepiida; family Sepiidae; genus Acanthosepion; species Acanthosepion lycidas. The sequence goes on along the minus strand of OZ010594.1, from coordinate 34,092,615 downwards.
TACCTATTAAAGTATCCGCATTTTCTTATTATCATGTTGATTGACTCTGAGGTAAGGAATAGTAACAGAACAAAATTAAATTTTAGAAAGAAACATTCGTTATTGATCTCGGTTATTTATATCTCACCCGGTTTACATACAGTTGAAATAATAATGACTTGACGCTTCGACTGTTTCAATATGTCTGCAGAAAATAAAAGGCGCTATGAAATATGCTTAAGGCTAAATGCAATTTATTACTGTGACTAAGTTGACTGCGATTAGAACAATAATTCCTGATAATCTAATTCCGCAAATCAGTTGTCAGTGATAAGCAGAAAGCATTTTCACTCAATGTTCAAAGATTCTTTCTTTCTTCAATGACAATAAAAATCAATATCATTCAGCCAACCTGAGAAGTGTCAAGAACAGAGGCACGCATTTAAAATAAAACAACCAATCGACATATAACTGTGCTTTCATATATGATCTCCTTAAATATGTGAAACATGCGTTAAGATTTTTCTTTCATTGGTTATCTATTTGCAGTTCGTTTTATTTACTCTTTCTTTTGGGGTTCCTTCCTTCTTTTTCCTTCCTTCTCCTTCTTTCCTTCCTTGATTGTATGCTCCTAAGACTCAAGAAATGGAGTAGGGGACTATGATGCTTAGTACTAAGAAATGTGAGAAAGGAAGACCTTTTAAATATATATATATATATATATATATATATATATATATATATATATATATATATATATATATATATATATATATAAACAGATGAAACATGAAATAAACACTTTATTCAAATTAAATATAAACTAAATTTTTATTTCATTCTTTGATCGGTTGTCCTCTAGATATGGATGCCCGGGGCCATCACATCCGCGGCTCTCATTTCTGCACATTACAGCTCATTCTGTTCTTCCTTGACCATTTAAATTTCTTTGGTCTTCCTTAGACCATTTAGGTTTCTAGTTTGTTTGCTTCCTTTCTTTTGATCGCTTATTTTATTTTCCCCTTTTTCTTTCTCAGATAATTTCTTTCTTTCTTTCTTTCTTTCTTTCTTTATTTCTTTCTTTGCCCCGTTTTTATTTGTTCTGATTTATTTTTTTCTTTCTCTTTGGTTCTTTCTTTCTCAGTATATTTTCTATTCTTTGTTCTTTTATAGTAATATACAAACCTGAACGATTAAAATAGCTAGTGTTTAAAGATTTCAGCGGCATGTAAAAACCACGATTGAGCATTGGCATACGTATATATATGCCAATGCTCAAAAGAGAATATATATATATATATATATATATATATATATATATATATATATATATAATATAGATAGATAGAGAGAGAGTGGTGTTTGTGTGTATAAAATTAGAAATTTCCAGATGTAGTAGAAAATATATAACGTAGTCTCAAAAGAGAATTATCAACCAACCAACCGTTGTTAGCTTGGATAAATTAAGAAACCTTCCAGATTATCTCCGATGAAAGCAGATAAATCCGAAACTTTGCAACAAGACGTGTCATTGAAGTCGAAAGTGCTTTCTTATTTACCAAAAGAAGAAAACGAAGTGGCTAGGGATCATTCGACTCACCGACAACTAAAACTACATGCTAATTTTCACTAAATCAATACGCTTCTATGTGTTTCTGTTCGCGAGCTATGACTAAAAAAATATGATCTTTTGATATTAGGGTATTTGAAGTAATAAAGTTCTATTATGAACCGATACATCCATATAAAATCAAGTTACACACATAAGATTTGATGTAAGATGTAAATAAACTGCAATTTTACAATAATTATTTACTTATATTTGTGACATATGATGAATTAACAAAGTCCTTAAACTTTCTTTTTATTATATTTTTTTTCTATTCCGAGAATTTTCTTTCTTTTTACACGTGTCCTTTCTTCGGTTTTTCTTTCTTTCTTTGATATTGCCGCGTCTCTTCGTCATCACTTTTTCCTTTGCATATTTCTTCAACTTTTTAGTTGTCTCCCTGTTCTTTCTTTCTTTCTTTCTTTCTTTCTTTTAAATTGTTTGTTTCTTTCTATTTCTTTCCTTTTTCTATTTGGCTCTCCGCACTTGTTTCTTTTCTTTTTTATCATTTTCACTTTTGATTTGTTTCCATTTTCTTTATTTTCTTTCGGTTTAATTTGTCTGCATCTTTTCTGTCCTTGTCTTCTTTCATTTTTCTTCCCTTATTTCCTTGCCTATTTTGATCTGTCTCTCTATTCTTACTCTTTCTGTCTTTCTCAGCCTGGAATGTACAGACACTTTTGCAACAAACGTGCACGTCTCGCGCATATCATGCTGAGTAAGGATTTGGTGTCGCTGAAAGGATGTAATATATTTTCTGCTATTTGGCCGCCTTTGCTATCTTTTTCCCAGCCCCACGCCCACTTTATATTTACACACACTGTTCTGCACAGTGAGAAAAATCCAGTCAGCCAGTCAGGCAGATGGGTCGGCAGGCAGCCTATCATATTGACAACTCGCTCGATGTAAATCACGTGACGGAGACATGGTTTGCAGCTGTTTATTTTTGTTATTTTAAAAACTATTTAAATGTAAATATTTCATTCACACTTTTCATTTCCTTCGGACAAAACTTCCCAGTGAAAGTTTTATTTTCATTTTTCTATTGCTATTTGACATATTTACTGACCTATAAAGGCGCGTATTGTACAAATGAATTTTATGTGGTGTACTTCCAAATCCAGTTTATTATGAGCCCTTAAAGTTTACAGTTCCATCTTATGATTGTCGGTTTCACATCTATAATATACAATACAAGGGCAATGAACGCAAGACTCGCGCGCTCGTTCGCGCCTCCACAACATATATATATATATATATATATATATATATATATATATATGTCTGTTTCTCCTTCGAAGGGGAACGCAAGTACGAATCATCCCGGAAGGCATATCACCTTTATTAACTTTTCTCCAGTACCCAGGCTTGTAAATGGAATAAATACTGTTTAGGAGCGTCTACATAAATAAGGCTATCCACTTCTTTTTCTTCGTTATGTGTTGTGTCCCCAATCAGGAAGTTGGCGATCAAGGCTTTCCACAACTTCCTGTCCTTTGTAGCTCTTAATAAACTTTGTCTTTGTGTCATTTCTCCGAAGCCCTGTTCCGCCATCTGTTTACTCAAGCTCACTAAGTAGATTAGGCGTTGTTTTTTTCCGCGTCCCTTTTGCTTTTAATCTGTCATGTGATTATGAGATTTCCTTTCTCATAATATGCTCCAGAAACCTCAACTATGTCTTTCTGTCGTTAGTTTCCTCTGTCGTATTAAAAAAAATATGAAATCCATTAATTCTTTAGAAATCACACACACACGCTCGTGCGCACGCACGCATATATATATATGTGTATATATATATATATATATATATATATATATATATATATATATATATATATATATTACATACAAAGAAATAATCACACATAGAATCAATCAGAAATATTAATGCCATTAATGGTGACATCCGTCACTAGAGACATAATATATGCATTAAAATACTGTTAATCCATAGAGTGAAGTGATCCTCGTCGAAACCATAGATGTCGGTAGTTTTCAGTTTATTTGATGTTAAAATCCTAGTACTTACGAATAGTCCTCAGGCATGTGTTTTTTTTTTTTTCCTTATAAAATCAAAAACTTGAAGACGAAATACCTGTTTGTCGACCGAAAGATGTTTTTTGAATGTCTGCTATTAATGACGGTTAGGAACAATTTTCGGAACAAATATTTCGTCTTCAAGTTTTTGATTTTATAAGGAAAAAAAAAACACATGCCTGATGATGAATAGAGGACTATTCGTAAGTAGTAGCATTTTAACATCAAATAAACTGAAAACTACCGACATCTATGGTTTCGACGAGGATCACTTCACTCTATGGATTAACAGTATTTTAATGCATATATTATGTCTCTAGTGACGGATATCACCATTAATGGCATTAATATTTCTGATTGATTCTATGTGTGATTATTTCTTTGTATGTAAATTATATGCTGCCTAATGTTTTATATATATATTTATATATATATATATATATGTATGTATGTGTAGTTTAAAATATGCTATATTTATAGGAAAATAGTGCCCAATAAGGGAAATGGAGCATTTATATGTACAGTCAACGATGAAATTATTCGTACATCCATCAATTTTAAATATTTTTTATCCATTTCTCAGAATCTAATCCCCATATGATGCTAGGTTTTTTATATGTTAATGAGAACAAAAAAGGAAAATAAAACTTAATTTTCAGAACAATAGGTTAAATACAACAAATTTGACAGGCGAATTATGCAAAATAGGAAAAGACAAAATTATTCGTACAGTAGAAAATATCGTCTTAAATTCATTGATTCGCGTAAGTATAAGTAATTTACAGAATTATTTTATCGGTGAAACCTTCTAGGCCATTTATTCAGTAGAATATTTGTGATGAATCCAGTAAAGAACATCACGTGGAGTGAATTTTGTTTCAAGTTATTGACTCGTCGTAATGACGCCTGTAATTGTTTTTGTGCCTTGTTTTTGTGGTTCTTAATTGTCTGTTTGTTTATTCTTGTTTTCGTGAGGGGAATACCATCCCGCTATGGCGGAGGTACTTCAACAAAATGAGTCATTGATCAGCACGTCATCATCATCAGCAGCAGCATGGGCGGCGGAAAGGCCCGAAGAAGGCCTGACTATTATAAGAAACTGAAAGATGAATACAAGTTATTCATCTCTAAAAATTAACTTTTGCCAATGACTTTGGTTATGGCTGGAGGCAGGAATAATTTGCCAGTTGACGGCCGAAGTCAAGTCCAGGAAATTCATAGCTGTCAACATGGAGGGGTACGGAAGAAGCGCTAAAGGCTTTAAACATCGGAAGATGCATCAAAAACTCTTGCAGGGAGCACTCTCACCACCAAGAAGCTGAGGCTCTAGACTGAGTACACAAGCACCTGAAAAACTCAGATCACGTTACATGGAGTGCCCATGTATATCACGGAGGACAATTTGGGAGCCTTTTTCTCAGATTATATACCAGTAGAAGGGATATCCTCCATCAAAAGCAAGTCGGGCATTGCCACCAGTGATCTTGAAGTCCTGGTGACAGTGAACAGATTCAAGTATAATGAGATATCCATTATAATCACCTGCGGCGGCGGGAACATTTTTGTAGTTGTGGAGAGCCGCCGCCCCTACTATTGGGCTTGTGGTGTGATCGGAACCCTATCAAAGTTGTGTCCAACCAAATATCCGACACTACAGACGCAACCAACACAGGAGCAGTCCAGAGTGAAAGCAAAAAAGGTCTCCAGTGGTCCTGCTGAATGGACTGAAGTGGCACGGAGAGGAGCAAAGGCGACACATCCGCCTCCCCAGCAGTCCAAACAGCAGCAGAAGCCGCAAAAACGGCTGGAGCCGAAAAAGAAGCAGCAACAGTAGCTGAAGAATGGTTTGGTTCCACAGCAGCAACAGAAGTAGCAGCAGCCGGAAACATCCCAAGCAACAGCATCGGCAGCGACCGAAGAAGGAGCTCCAGCAACAGGAGGTGGTAGAGCTGACTCAACTGAAACTCTACATGGAGGAAGAGGAAATGACTCCAAGATCCTCCTCACTGAAAAGTGGGAGAGATGAGGAGGAAGAATACGCAAAACACATGAGGAAGGAGAGGAAAGCTGGTCGGAGTAAGGTGGAGAAGGCCCTGGTAGCTGCGCAGACATAATCCGCTTCTGCTTCGCCAGCACGGAGTGAAACAGATGACTTACAAGGAGCCTACCTTCCTCTTCCTCTAGGATTAGTCTTCTCCTTCTTCCTCTTTTAGCTAATTCCAAGGAAAGAAGAAGCAGCATCTCCCAAAAGGAGAAAAATCTGCTTTATTGATCGTGTGGCCCTCGAGAGGGACCTTTACTCACAGAGGGCTCTCTTGAGGTTTCTATTTAAATGTACCTCTGTTGATGAGAAGTCAACAGAGGACCCAAGGATTTTTTCTGAAGCCCCCGGTGTAATTACTCTTATTAGGAACACAGGGAGTAACCCCAAAGTTTGTGACCATCTGGTAGGAGCTAAAAATATGTTCCCAAAGCTCCGCATGGCTCAGATGGAGTCTCCGAAGCTCAAGAAATTAGCTCAATTTTGTTCTGGGAAGGTCACAGAATTGATCCACTCCTCTTTATATAGGACACTTTAACTTTCCCCAAAGCCGTCGGCGGTATTGTCACGGAAGGAAGAATTACGTCAGATGTAGGTATCGGTAGTCCGAGACAATCCGCCTGGGTTTGACCCCTTCAGATTTCCGTCCAATCTATATTTAAGGAAACTAGGGCTAAAACATGTCTATTAAGCTAGCTAGCTTGAATGTGAGAGGCCCGAGAGATCGGGTTAAGGCTGTGCGCCTGCTTTGTAATCTCTTGTCCTTCGGTGTAGATGTGGCTGCGATCAAGGAGACACACTTTCTTCGCGACGTCGATGCTCGTGTAATGTCTATCGACTTTGTTGTTTATTCAACATACGGGAGCGAGAGGCTAGAGGTACTTCTTTGTTAGTCAAGCGTTCCCTGGATGGTAAGGTGGACTGTGTCCATGAGGGCGCGGAGAGCCAGTTGGTCGTGGCCGATATTGCCGTGAGCAATGGTTCGTTTCGGGTCGTTGCGGTTTATGCGCCCAACAATTATGAGGTCGAATTTTTCCGTCGGTTAGTGACGTTCCTGTTGGATTCGTCGCGCTTAGTCTTAATGGGGGACTGGATGCCATCCTGGACCCTAAGATAGACAAAGGGTGGGGAGCTAGTGGGAAGTCATCGGGCGATCGTATCGTGGTTGATCTGATCGACGAGTTTAGTCATCGGGTCGATCATCAACGTGGACGCGGATTCTTAAGTGGCTATCTCTCCAGGTAGCCAACTGCCTGGACAGAATGTTAGTGAAAATGTCGACCTAGATTTATTAGATTGTCCCACGTTCCACCGCTTAGACTATTCGGGACATAGACTTTTCTGTGCCTTAAAGGTGTTGGGTAATAGGCCTAGAATGGCTGAACACTGGAAGTCCAATCTGTCCTTACTGGACAGGCGGGACTTCCAGCAACAGCTAACTAGATTAGTGCATCGGGAATTAGTGGGGTGGTTATTTTGAGTAGGTGGTAGGAGAGGCTTAAAGATAGGATTAAGTCCTTCAACACTGAATATAGCCAACGAGTTTAGATAAGGATAAAAAGGTGAAGACTCTAGAGTATATTCTGTCTCGGGCGGTAGCTGGGGAGGGTTCCCTAGAAGTAGCCGTAGCTAAGCAGGCCCTGCAACACGTGGCTAGCAAACGCTACCCGGGTCAGGCCTAACAAATCTCTGCACATGGGCGCAGAATTGCGCAAGGAAGAGATCCGTCGATACATTTGCGAAGTCATTACCCCGGAGGGGCGTACTCTGAGGCCGATCAAGGCGTTTCGGTGGCATTTTGAGAGTCGTTTTGCCAATAAGCTTGGTCTCAGTGGCGATGAGTTTCGCAGCTATTTGGCTGACTTTCCTCGGCTTTCGCCGACTGAAGCGGCTAGCTGCGAGGGTGAGATCACTGAGGGAGAAGTTCACTTGGCATTGAAGAAGGTCGGCAGAGGCAAGTCTTGATGGTCTGCCCTATGAAATATACTTGAGGCTGTTGCACATCTTTGTTCCGATTTTGACAGTGGTGTTCAACAACTAGTTCCGGCATGAGTCCGTCCTCGATCGGATTTCCAGGGGTTGATCACGCTGTTGAAAAAAGGCAAGGGTCTTGGGCGGGATTTAGACAATTACAGGCCCACAACTCTGCTAAACACAAAGTTAAAGATTTTGGCCAAGATCCTGACAGAGCGTTTGCAATCAGTTGTCGCGAGCTTGTTAGGACCTGAGCAGACGTGCTATGAATGGACGAACAATTCACAGCAACCTGCATCTGATCAGCACGATAATAGAGGATGTAAAAGACGACAAGTGGGCCGCGCTGATCAATTTCGATCAGTCGAAGGCATTTGACTGGGTCAATCTTAGATACCTGGCTGCTGTCCTGCAGACCGCCGGATTCGAATCCGATTTCTGCAAGTGGACCAGCCTCCTGTATCGCTCCCCCACTGTTGTGGTACAGATGAATGGAAGGAGGTCGGGCGCTTTTGTGCTGTCTCAGTCCTGTCCGACAGGGTTATCCGCTGTCGCCCTTACTTTACTCTTTGGCGTTGGAGCCTCTCCCTAGCTGACCGAGGGACAGGGCGTGGAGTCTGGCCCTATGCGGAATCGCTGTCCCTGGTGGAGCTCGAGCCAGAGTTTCTGCGTACGCTGATAAAGTATCCATTTTCGTGTCGTGCCGGAGCGACATTAAGGCGGTACATAATTCGCTTGGACGGTACGAGAAGGTGACGTAGGCCAAGATTAACAGTAACAAGTCTTTCGGCTTGCGGTTAGGTTAGGAAGGGGGTCGTGCTTCCGGGGTCCTTTGGTTGGATTTATATGGACCTGTCTTGGAGTGTGTTTCGGACTTGGACTTTAGCTAAAGAATTGCTCAGAGGTACAAACAAAGGTCGGAGCGTCGGTTCGGACTTGGCGTTATTCGCATCGGGATCTGGTCGTTTTCTTTAAGCATCAGCTTAGGGTAAAAATCAGATCTGATAGAAAGCGACAGATTTCAGCGAAAGATGAGTGACTGGAGTGAGCCTGGTTCATGTGGAAGGGGCTAGCATTGATTTTGTCTTTTAAGTCTCCTTGATACAACGGTGAGATTTCCTGTGAACCCTCCGCTGGTTATGTTAGACGCTATTATGTTTTCCTAGTTAATGTGAAGAAGTGTTGTTTCGAGCATTCTCTTTTGTCATGATCCATGTTGAAATTCAACAACCTCCCTAGTTTGTTTTTGTTCCTTGTTTTTATCTCGGCTGTGTCAGCCTTTGATTCTTCCATTCCGTTATTTATTTTTACCCTGCCCATCCATTAGTGAGTGTGCTTCTTTATTCTTTCTATCGGCAGAATACAAGGGTATCTCTCATTATTTTGAGGGGTGGGCGGGTCCTACTAATATTTGTTTTGATTTTATCTTTGTGTTAAATTTTTAGTTTGTTTTCTTGGTTCATTTTTAGTTTGTTTTCTATCATTTCATGAATCATGAAAATTTATATATTTTTGTTGAAATAAAAAAAAAGACATTTTGGACTTTCATCAACTTTTTATGCCATTGGGTTTTTTAGTAGGAACCCTGTGAATATGCGGTGTTGCTGTATATGAAGGTGATGGATGAGTTCTTGTGGTGAATGTGAGTAAATTGTAATGAATTCGGTCGCGAATCTGATAACTATGACTAGGATAGCTAATGAAGACCAGCCCTTCCCTATTTCCCATTCGGCCGTGTGTCACAATTTCTGTAAACAACAGAAATAAATAATAAGAACATCACGTGGTGCATAGAGTATCACCATTATTATTCTTACGTTAACAACACGATGTTGAAGACAAAAGAGCTTAGCATTTACTTGAGACAGAATTATTAACTTCTACAAGTCGGGAATTAGTTACAACACTATTTCAAACCGGTTAACTATCCCTAGATCTACGGCGCAGTTCGTTATAAAGAAGTCTAAACAGTTTGGTACATCCGAGAATTTGCCTGGGCGTAGAAGAAAACCCAAAACTGTTAATATAAACCCAAGAATTGTTTTGAAAGACATCGCTAAAAGTTTAGATATGATGAGTATCAGCGTAAGTACTCGTACAATACAATGTTGGTTAAATAAAAATGGATTGTATGGAAACCGACCACGACGAACCCATCTTCACGAACCATGTCACATTGTTTTGCCAAAACGTTCTTGGACAAAGAAAATTGCTTTTGGGAACAAGTGCTATGGAGTGATGAAAGAAAAATTGAACTTTTTGAAGAAAATGATGTACAGATGATTTGGCACAAGAAAAGTGATTCTTTCCTCCCAAAGAACACTGTGCCAACATTAAAACCTGGAGGTGGCTCGATGATGCTTTGGGGTTGTTATAGCTCAAGGGGGACTGGAAGTTAATTGTAATAAGAGGGATAATGAAACCTGCAGACTATATCAAAATTCAGAATGAAACTCTACAACTATCACCGTAAAATCTTCATCTAGGTGAGTGATTAACTTTCCAGCATGATAAGAATCCAAACAGTGACTGCGTAGCTTCAGAAAAAGAACATTACAATTCTTCCATGGCCTACAATGAGTCCTGACTTGAATCTTATTGAAAATCTATGGCAATAATTGAATGTTCGAATAAATCGTCGGTCACCAAAACACCTTCAGGAATTAGAACATGTAACCATTGAAGAATGGAAAACATTCCAAAAAAGACTTGTTCAAATCTCATCAAAAACTTTATAAAATGATTGTAGCAAGTTATAAAGATAAGAGACCATGCTATTGAATATTAATATTGTGAAAATTGCTCAATTTTTTCAATTTTCTTTTTTCTGTCTTTTCCAATTTTACATAATTCGCCTGTCAAACTTGTTGTATTTAACCTATTGTTCTGAAAATTAAGTTTTATTTTCCTTTTTTGTGCTTGTTAATATATAAAATATCTGGCTTCATATAGGCTCCATTCTGATAAATGTATAAAAATACTCAAAATTGATGGGTGTAAAAATATTTTGTCATTGACTGATAATTGAGCATAATAAGCAACAGTGCATGGTAACTGACAGTTTTACAGTACGTCCTCTTTCTCTCTTCCTTTCTCTCCCTCTTTCTCTCTCTCTATAAATATATATAGAAAGAAAGAGAGGGGGAGAGAGAAAGAGGTACCTCGACTTACGAGTGTCCCAACTAACGATTTTTTTGAGATACAAGCTGTCTCTCGGTCGATTTTTTTGCTTTAAGTTGAGAGTTAAAATTCATGTTACGAGCCAACATCAGATACCACACCACTAATTGGTGCAGCGGACACCACAGTGAACGCCGCAATATTTGCCCATCATCATCTCGTGTCTCACTCGTTCACTTTTGAGCGGTTAGCTCGCAGTGGAAGCATCAGTATTGGCTTTGTATTTGTGCTTGCAGTTATTTTACAAAACTTTATTTTTCCAACTATAGGTCCGAAGAAAATGAGTACGAAGAACAGTTATGAGAAGAAGAAGAAGAAGCGGATGATGTGAAAGAAAGAAATTATCGAAAAACATGACCAATGTGTACGTATAGTCGACTTGATAAAGCAGTACGTGACTAGCACTTCTACGATCTGCACTTTACTGAAGCAAAAGGAGTCGATAAAGGCTATAACACTAAAGGAGTTAAATAATTTCTGAACAGTGAAAATCTATTCACGAAAATATGGAGAAGCTGCTGATGGTGTGTGGTTGACGGAGAAGCAGCTCGTAGGAGATACCGTGACGGAGACTATAATCTGTGAGAAGGAATTTTCTCTGATTTTCTGCAGCAGACCGCAGGTATTTCGACGGACGAAGCATCAAGCGAGCTGTTTAAAGCCGATCGGGGCTGGTTCGAGAATTTTAAAAAGAGAACCGGTATTCACTCCTTTGTCAAGAATGGTGAGGCAACGAGCTCGGATATGAAGACAGCTGAAGATTAGCTCAAAAATTTTGCCATAATTATAGCAGTCGAAGGATACATCATCCAGCAAGTCTTCAATTGTGACGACACAGGACTTTTTTGGAAGAAGATGCCAATTATATAACGGCAGAGGAGAAGAGGATGTCAAGCCACAAAACCAGGAAGGATAGGCTAAATCTCGCACTGTGCGCCAATGCGAACGGAGACTGCAATATTAAGCTTCTGCTCTTTTATTATTCGGAAAACTCCAGAGCCTTTAAGTCACATAAGATTCTGAAAGAAAACCTACCTACCTACCCTTGAAGATGAGATCTTCGAAGAGTTCAAGTTTATAAAGGTTCTCTACTTCCCACGCAACATCAGTCCTATCCTACAGCCTATGGACCAGCAGGTGATTCCTAAATTCAAGAAGCTCTTCACCAAGCATCTGTTCCGTCACTGCTTTGCGGTGACGGAGAGCACGAACCTCACCTTTCGAGAGTTCTGGAAGGACCACTATAGCATCGTGATATGCCTCAGAATTATCGATATAGCCTGGAAAGATGTTACAAAGAGGACCTTGACCTCTGCGCGGAAGAAGCTGTGGCCCGAGGTTGTGTCTGAAACGGACATTGAAAGATTCGAACCTGAGGCGTCAGTGTTAGAGAAGATTGTATCCCTCGACAAATCCATGGGCCTGGAGATGGATAAAGTTGACATCAACGAGCTCATCAAGGAGCATTTCGATATACTGACAACGGAGAAGCTAAAGGAACTAAAGATGCAACAGAACATGAATGTTTTGCAGGAAAATAAGGTGAGGAGGAGGAGGACGAGGAGGAGCTTTTCATTATAAGTGAGATAAAGGAAATATTGGGAATGCGAGATGAACTTTAGAACTTTATTCAAAAGAAACAACCAGAAAAGTTACAACGTGCGATGTTGCTATTTAATGACGCTTGCTTAACTCATTTCAGAAACATTCTGAAGGGGAAGGATTGGTTTTTATCGAAAATCCCTGCAGATGAAATTAAAGATAGGTTGGTGGAAAAGGACAAAAATCAGCGAATAAGATTCAATTATTCAGTTCAGTCTTACTCCTCTAACTCCGTCAGCATCTTCAAGTCGGTCTGATCTCCAAGGTAAATGCTGTACATTATACTTAATAAAACAAGTTTATTGCAGTACATCCTATTGTATTTTGTTTTTCTACAATATTCTTTAAGCACGTAACAAAAAAGTGCGGTGTTTTTGGGGTGTCCGGAACGAATTAATGACATTTTAATTCCTTTCAATGGGGATAGCTGATTTGCCATACAAGTAATTTGAGTTAAGAGCTCAGTCACGGAACGAATTAAACTCGTAAATCAAGGAACCACTGTACAGGTGTGACACTGAACCTGTGAAGTGGTTAAACATCAATCCTAAGTAGAAAAAGGGTTATGCCCAAAATGAAATATAAACTGGAAGATAGAGATATATATAGAGAGATAATGGAATACATTTTCCCTGGTAATGTGGAAGTAAACAACAGAAAATGAAATCATTACGATGGCTAGGATTGTGAAAATATATCTTGTCATAACAGACAGGTGGTCTGGTTTATGTTTTCGCTAAGACAGCGATCGACCCAAGGTGGAAAACAGCGTGTTTTGTAGAGAATTTAGGTAAACAAATATATTTTCATTGACGAAAATAAATTGGAAAATAATTTTTATCTGTCGCTTGGAAGGTTAAAATAAGAACTAGGGATTTGGTTTGTGTTCTTGCTGGACAGAGGTAATAGTAGGGAAGTGGAATAGAGTCAGGGAATTGAAACTACACCCTCTCACCTACTCACTTTAAAAATTAGATTTGTCACAAAGACAGTTATGCCAGCCCTAAGAAGTGGAAAGCGTTAGAATACCGAGAGTGAAGAAGGAAGAGGCAGAATTTTATGTCTACTAAATTTGAGAATTTTATATGAAAGGAATTCGCCGTGTATATCGAACATACGACTTAGGTGTGTGGAAACATTCCCAGTGCTATTGTTGGAAAATTAGAATATATATATATATAAACATTTTATACACCTAATATATTGTTGGGGGAAGAAACATTTACCCTCCTTACGATCAATAGTCCTGAGTAATTGTCTAGAAAGGAAAAGAAGATAATGCTATTGTAGTGACTTGTCGAGTTGAGTATTGAATACTACGATCACGACTAACTCTGTCAAGTTAAATGTTGTGTCTTACCAGACCCCAAGTCACAATAGTTGGCGACAAGGATCATTTCCTATCTATTATAATAGTGGTGGACACAGATTCGTTTTTTTTGTTGTTGTTTTTTTTAATTTGTGAAATCAGTACGTAAGAAAAAAAAACTTACGCCGGAATAACGGAATATTAAAGCAAATTTTCACGACAAACAATTAAAAATGGAAGACTTAATGTTATAATTAATAAAACAGCAAGAAAAACAACTATAACAAGAACAGCAACAACAATTCCAGGAAACATTATTGAGACAACAAAAACAGGAAAATAATACTCGAACTTTTTATGAAGAGTAAAAAAAGTAACGAAAAAACGTCTACTTTTTTCTAACAGGATTCAGTATTAAATGACATTGGCGAATTTAAATATAACCCTGATGAACAGATTACATTTATAGCATATTACAGACATTAAAAGAGAGACTGTATAAGCAGATCAGAAGAGAGAAGTGCATCTGTTAAGGGCTATGGAACACGAAAAATACGCGAATTAAATCCCACCGAAAAAAAACAAACAAATGAATTGTCGTTTGAAGATATTATGTTGTTAAATATAAGGACATCCCATAAGTTCTGTCCGAATTTTAACTTTTGTTAAAATGAACGAAATTTAAAGAGTATTTTATAATGTCTAATGGAGCTGAACATTATTTTTATGTTTAGATGCATTTAAACTGATCAAATTTTATTTCAGAGAACAATAAAATTAAATTTTGTTTGATTAAAACCCTGCTAACATGGAAGTACCCAAGAGTCATTTGAGGCACATAATGCTTTATGAGTTCAAGAAAGGAAACTCAGCAGCCGAAGCGGCTAGAAACATTCACTCAGTTTATGGAGAGGAATGTGTGAATGAAAGAACTTGCATAAGATGGTTTGCAAATTTCACAGATATCACCCTTGAAGATGAAGATCGAACCGGACGTCCAGTTGAATTTGATGATAAGCTTCTTGAAGCAGCCCTTGAAGAAAATCCTGCTTTATCAGTTGAGGAATTGGCAGTGGTTCTCAGTTCAAACCATACAACTGTTCATCGTCATCTTCAACAACTTGGAAATGTTCCTAAACTTGGAAAATGGGTGCCTCATGAATTGTCTGAAAACAACCCCAAATCTGCTCTTCTCTCCATTCTCGCCAACTTGTTTCACCTTTTTTGGATAGACTTGTGACTGGCAACAAAAAATGGATCTTTTATCGAAATGTTAAGCGTCATAGACAGTGGCTTGGTAAAGGGGAAGGACCCCTGCCACAGCCGAGAAGGGAACTTCATGGGTTCTTCTTTCAATCTGGTGGGATCGCCAAGGAATAATCCACTTTGAATTCTTACCACCTAATGCAACAATTAATGCGCAAATATACTGTCAGCAATTAGAGCGTTTGAACCAAGCTTTGAGGAAAAAAAGACCTGCTCTAGTGAATCGAAAAGGGGTGATGTTTCATCAGGACAATGCGTGACCCCACACAGCAAGAATCACGTCACAAAAGATCGAAGAACTTGGTTGGGAGAAAATTCCTCATCCACCTTATTCTCCCGATCTTGCTCCTTCAGACTACCATTTGTTTCGTAGGTTACAGAATCATTTGGAAGAAACAACTTTTGTAACACAGGAAGAGGTTAAAACTGACATTTGTGAGTTCTTCGAATCAAAGCCAAAAGAATTTTACAGTAATGGAATTAGTAAGCTTGTTAATAGATGAAAGGAAGTCATAGATAATCAGGGAAAATACATTGTTGATTGAATCTGTAATTAAATATAACATTTGGTCACTTGTTTTCTTTATCCAAAATTCGGACAGAACCTATGGGATGACCTGATAAAATTTACCATAAATTAAGACCTCAACGTAGATTGAGAAAATATTGTCACTGTCAGTTTTCAATTTAATTTTATTTTTCTACTTTCAATTTCCACCTTACTTGCTTCTTTTTTCTCTAATAAAAGTATCCACCTTTATTATAGTGTCATCTACCAGCGGTATTGCAAAGAACGTTCTTAATCTTATTCTCAGCACTTAGCACTGCAATTGCCGTATCTTTTAAGGGTTCACATAATTTAAGCATGAGTCCCGACAAACCATCTGCGTGATTTAGCTTATCTGATGGCAAGAATTCCATTTTAAAATTGTAATTCATCAGAATTGTCCCCCATCACTGTAGTAGTAGATTACCTGTATGTGTCAGGATACTCTTTTTCGACCCGAAAATGCATAACTATGGGCGGTGGATGAATTTGTGAAATTTTTTCACAGCAAAAGTTGTTCCCAACGCCTTTTTCTCTGGTTACAATTCTTCACAGCTGATAAAAGTGTTCTTCACTCCTGTGCTATCGTTTTTACAGAATCATCTTTATGGCACTGATATCGTTGTTACTAACGTCGATCGCTACGATTATTTTTAATTTTAGATCAAAATGCGAGAGAAACAAGTCCGATGTTCTTTTTAATTTTTTCGAATGTTTTTGACATTTGGCCATCCTACATTTTTTTTTTTTTTTAGTAAATTATTTGATGGAGTTCGGAATAAAAACATTATAATAATTTGCGAAACTGAAAATACATGTAAAGATGACATATTTTCACTTTTTCACTTTTTACTGAAATGTCATCTAAGTAAGCGATCCTGAAGTTTAGATCGTCCAAAATTGTGTCCATTACTTGCTGGAAAATTCCAGATGATGCCTTAATTCCGAAAAGTAATCTGTTAAAGTTGTATAATCATTCAGTCCCGGTGGAGAAATCGGCACATATGATGATTCTGCCAAAAATCTTTAAGTATACAAATAGAAAAAAATGCCGTAAGAATTTTTGCCGTTAACAATAAAATTAAAAAAATTCCAGACGACATGCATTTAACGGATGTCAGAATTCATTGAAAAATACATCCCTACCCCTACCAAAACGTAACTAATAACTGATACAACAAAATACGGTGATACACCCTTGTCTGGATGAATGGATTTCTCTGTATCCTTGGAAACGTGAATTATGATTTTTCCTGTGCCTTTAAAACCCAGTAATAAATAAGTTACTCCAAAATTCGCTTGAGGATGAAATGGAACTAATGTCTTTAATTTAATTACAAAATTAAATCCGAAGCTTTTAGCTTCCATTTTTGAAACATGGTTAGAACTGTGTAGCGAAAAAACATATTTTAAATGAATTAATATATAATTATTTGGATTGATGCTATAAAAGGAAAAGTACCACATATACCATAATAAGTAGTTTAGTCTGTTCAATTGAGCTGTCGTCGAAGGTAACATTATAGGAATTTGTTTTTGTGTGTTCAGTTTGTTTAGGAGTTTATACTATACTATTCTGCATTGATGATTTGTTATTAGGCAAAGGATACAGTATGTTGTGGTGTTATTTTTAGTTGGTCCTTATTTTCTTATTTCCCATCTTCTTTTTCGTGTATTTTAGTTTCCCTACGTGTTTTGAGAGTATTGGCTATTTGAAGATTTTATATTGCTAAATGTCATTTTAGCTGAATAAATTCTGTTTCTACGGACCTTCTATTTTTGCTATATATTTTTCTGAGTTTCCTTTGAATTTTACAGTTTTTTTTTTTATATTACTTTGGCTTGTAGGAGGTTATCATGTACTGGATATTAAGACTTTGTTCTGCACTTACCAGTGGGGGTTATTGGTGATTGCGGTGTACAAGTCACTTTTCTATTCTTTGTTTTGTACTATGTCTTCAATGAAGCTATAACCAAGCTTTAAAGTATTTTCGCGGAATATTTTGAACAGTTTGATTTTAGTAAGTATTTGTCGATGAGTTTCATATTTTGCCAATATTGACCGTTACATTTTTATTATGCGCTCTTACATTGTTACATTTTTTGGTTTACTTTGGTGTGATCTAAACTTCATAACTAATATAAAAAATACATTATTTTGTTTATTGTCTCATATTTTTCGTTTCACTCAATATCTTTTCGTTTGATAAGATGGCGGATGATCTGCAACTGAAGGATTTGAGTAGAATGCTGATTTTTTTGAATAGTTGATTGATAACTTTCTGGAAGTTGAAATTTGCATCTAGAAAATCTCTTAATTTAGTTTTAATGTTGATTTTGACTCCTATTTCCTTGAAAAATGTTCATAATCTCTTTTCTAGTTGTATCTGTTTTTTTAGTATCTTTTTGTGTCCTTCTAGTTCCACTGCTAATGTTTAAATTGTCGTTAGCCAGATTGAAGTGCTCGATGGTAGCTTCATCACTAGAGAAAATGGCTTACGTGTCAGAAAACACAACACAAACTCTTCAGCTATGACATCTCGAGAAGGAGGTTCATGAATGTCGTTGTGGTTGGTAAACATTCAGAATTTCATGAGATTAATGTATGCGTCCCACACGGCCCACTCTTCGGTCCTACCCTCTTTCTACTTTTTTTTCTATTAACGATTCGCCAAGAAGCATTATCAGGTCTTTATGTAAACATCTATGACTCTGATACCACTATTTATGAACGCACTTCCAAAAAACAACATGATCGGAGACATGCCTCTGATCTCTCACCTGATCAACTTCTAACAGTCCAATGGCGGAAAACTGGTTTATAACTTCCATTACTTCGAAAACCTGGCTAATATTATGTCATAATCAATGGATTTCCCCCAGTCTCGATGGACAGTTGCACTCTCAATTATACTCCATATTTAAAACGTTTGGTTTCAATTTCACTCTAGGTATTAAATCCATCGAAAAAGATGCTGGGAAAATGGTAGGTTCATTCTATCGCCCAGGATAGGCACATTTGGGAATGTTTTATGTTCATTCTATCGCCCAGGATGTGTCTGACTCATTTTGGAATGTTTTATCTCTACAACAAACAGATTAAACCAAAAATGGAGTACTGCTGCCATATCTGGATGGGAGTTACTCAATCCCCAGTTTCCAACCGTGATAGAGTTCAAAATAGTCTAATATTTTGGTTTTGTAGTACCCACCCCGTCACAACCTACCCTGTGTTCGATTTCCTTATCTCCTCTACTAAATTGGTTATAATTGATTCATACAGTAACAGGAAGCGCTGTAAAAGTGAATCAGAAACTCAAATTTAGAAGTTAGTCCGTTTTTACTTCGTTCATAAAAATTTGTTGAAATTATTCCCCAACGAAATTGTGGCAGCGTTATAGAATAACAACGGATCTGGTTCGAATTCAATACTTCTCCAAGATGCACAAACACACGCTTCGACGCCACAAAACATTCGAAATCAATATTTAGGAGTGGATTAGAATCGATGAATTCTTATCTGAAATTACTCTTTATAGATATCAGTGGCGCGAATCCTATCATTGTATTGAATACTATTGCCATATTTGGTCTGGTGTCCCTGTCGTAATCCAAAGAAGGATGTGTAATGTAATCGGTGCTGAATTGGCTTCTCGATTTCAGACACTTTCTCACTGACGTCATATGTCTTCTCTCTGTCTTTTCTACAAATATTTTCTTGACTACTACTCTGACGAGCTTTTTCCTCAAATACATTAATTTAAGCGTACTACTAGATTGACATCTAGGTTTCACTCTTTTACTGTTGAAATAATTAAATGTAACCACCACTTGGGAGAGGTCGTTGGTATCATTCTTTATCAAATGTGTGATTGTGTGTGTGCGTGTGAGAGAGAGAGAGAGAGAAGGATTAAGAAAAGAAGAGAGATGAAGGTAGGAGGAAGACAAATAAGAAAAAGTGGAAAGGGAAAAAAAACAGTGTTGAGAGAGAGGAAAAAGATAGATAGATAGATAGATAGATAGATAGATAGATAGATAGATGATCAAATACAAATCAAATAAGGATAGGAATCCAACAGAATGATAGAATAAAGAAGATTAGGAAACGTTTATTAATATAACATGTTTCACTTTTATTAAAACTTCATCAGATAATCAGATATGGAGAAGAAAAAAGAAAGAATTTCTGGTATTTCTACGTTTGCGCCGTTTGATTTTCATTGATTAATAAGGCATTTGACTTGTTAAGCATCGTTAGTATCATTTATGGCCTTCCGAACTCAAGGATAGATAGATAGATAGATAGATAGATAGATAGATAGATATTAATACAGTAAACGACAGATAGGAGGAGTTTTAGACGGAAAGATTTTGAACGGGATAGAAAAAGGAAAGAGGAAAAGATCTCTATACATCTGCCATAATCGTGAGTGCTGACCAGGATTTGGATATTAGCCTATTAGTAACGGTGTCGGCGATCACCTGTTATAGAAAAACGTTTTATTGGAAGAATCAGATCATATGAATATTTCATTGTTTGTATTTCTAAGACTATTTTGAAACATAGGGAATTTCCCAAAATAAAGCGAAACAGGAACAGTGTCTTTATTAAGGGTCTTTTTTTTTTTAACGCAGTGCTTAAGAAATATATAAACTATTCCAGGAACAACAATGTTTTAGCCGAAAGGTACTCAGCTATGAGGAACTTTTGGACAGTTTTTACACATTTTATGTCCAGAAAAGAAGACACTTGTATGGGAACTAGAAAAATGAAATAAAAACTGATAAAGCATTGCGATTAAGCAATATATATATATATATATATATATATATATATATATATTGCTGCAAGGTTTACCATTTACAAGGTCCTGGGGCCACTCTAGGTAGAGTGTTACGTTAGAAGACGAATTGTGCGGATAAGGCTGGAAGATAACGGTTAACCCTTTATTAGATTATAGTGATTGGGGAAACATCCTCCTGGGAGTCGGTTCAACAGAGCAGTTCAAGTGGAATTTATTTATCACCGATGAAATACGGAAGGAATATTGTTAGGTTTACTACTATGTAAGTGGTATATATATATATATATATATACAGTGAGCGATGAGGAGATTGTCATCATTTTATATTTCTAATTTCGCGCATGCGCGTTTTTTTTTTTTTTTTTTTTTTTTTTTTTTGTCGATTGCACAGTATAGTAGGTTCAGTTGGGTACCGTCTGTGAGAAAAAGAGCACCTTTCGCCAGAAATTTGGAAACAGCATGCTGTACTTCTTCGAATCGTACCGGAAGCTCCAATACAAAAATTTCAGAGAGTTTGGGGTCAATTTAAGGACATTGCAGAGGATTCGGAAGGAGTTGGATGAGTCTAATGGTGATTACGAAGGTGTTTGGAGTGATCAGTAGTGATGGTGACATTCATCTTCCCACAGGGCCTCGGGCTCAACACAGAGTGCATTAAGGAGGTAGTGCTGCCCTGGCTTAACAGGGTGGCTGGTGGAAGTCCCTATATCTGGCAACATGTATCTGTGGCATAGCTGTCAGACCACATCACCCCTTACATCTAGCCACTTAACTCCCCAGACTGCAACCCCACCTGATTATTATGTGTGGGGCACAGTTGAGCGAGAGACCAACAAAACTCCTTGTGACACCAAAGATGAATGGAAGACAAGGATTATGGCAGCAATCACTAACTTAAACAAGGAGACCGTCCAAAAGAGATGCAGAAGATTCTGAAGTCGTCCGGACGCCGTGGTATAAGTCAATGGTGATTTTATTAAATAAATCTACTCTTTAGTATTTCAGGATATTTTTGTGGAATGCTATCAAAATGAGCTGTCAGTGTTATTTTCATTATTGCGTAATTTAGACGACAATTTATACATTGCACCCGGTATATTACATTGGTTGCACCTTCTTGTCAGAAGAGCATCTCTTCATTGATCATCGAACGACAATATGCATGCATATGGCTCTTCAGATATGACACTAACACACGCATGCGCACACACATATTTCTATCTCTCTCTCTCTCTCTCTATATATATATATATATATATATAATCATTATTATTATTATTATTATTATTACTATTATTATTATTATCTGACGCTAATATATATATATAATTTTTGGAAGTGCTATCTGATGATCCCGCGTCCTTTAAAAGAGCTCTGGTGAAATAAATTATTATAATGGTACCTTAAAGTGGTCTGTTTTTCTTTTAAATTTATATATATATATATATATATATATATATATATATATATATATATATATATCAGCGTCGGATGATAATTCGTCGGATGAAATGATAGTACTGGAGATTATTTTGTTGTCGTGGCCTCTGGTAAATCGGAGATTGATTTAAACGGGAGAAACAAACAGGGACAGTAAGCCAACTAACCCACAGAGACGAGTGACATAGTAACACATCCAACCTGAAGTTGAGTTTGTATTTCGACGCGATGTCTCACTTTTTGCTCCCGTATTGTTTAGTGTCTTTAAAAAAAAGTGATTGGTTTTGATCCTTGCAAACAATAGACGACGTTGTTTTCACTTTGTTTTCACTTTGTTGTTGTAGCGTAGCTAGAAGACTAGTTTCACAGTGATTTCACAGGGACTCCGAGAAGACATCGTCTGAAGTTTCACAATCCAATAACGCCGTAAAAATCAATATCATTTTATCGCCATTGCTTTTTTCTCGTTAAATAAATATCAAGTTTTCCGCACTCTCTACACTTCACACAGTCTTCTTTTAGATAAACAATTTGGCTTTCATTTCTCTAGGTCAACCGCTGATGTGTTAACTATTATTACAGAATAAGCTTCTTAGTCTTAAGTTTTTCACTGACATGAACCGGAGTGATCCAATTGTTAGGTGTGCTGCTAGGAAAAGTGTCAAACAATTTTTCTCAATAGAATCAACCTTGTGCATTTATAATTCTACCATTCATCAATGCGTTGAATATTGTGCTCTTGCTATATATCTCGAGATTGTCGATAAAATCTAAAGAGTGGTCTGTAATAATATCGGTCCTGACCTGGCATCTCAACTTCAGTCATTTTCACACATCCGTCACGTAGCTTCCCATTGTTTTCTCTATAAATATTTTCAAGGCAGTTATTCTAATGAGCTATTCTTGGCAGACCCAACCGCATGAATTT
The DNA here is from genome assembly GCA_963932145.1 of Acanthosepion lycidas. Taxonomy (NCBI): domain Eukaryota; kingdom Metazoa; phylum Mollusca; class Cephalopoda; order Sepiida; family Sepiidae; genus Acanthosepion; species Acanthosepion lycidas. The sequence goes on along the minus strand of OZ010594.1, from coordinate 34,069,898 downwards.
AAGGGTAATACTAGATTGCCTATTAGGTCTCATTGTTTTGGCTAGATTTAACCGTAAGTTCTATTCTAATATTAGTTTGGTGCAAAAATAATGTCGTTTTCTCACATATGTTACTATGTGAGAAAATGACAATATTTTTGCACCAACCTAATAGTTTATCTTCTCGTTTGTGGAACTCTATTATGGTTTCTTGTGTAGGAATCCTTTTACTCGTTTTTTTTTTTTTTTTGTTAAACGTCAAAATTCGGAATGTCGACATTCGATGCAATAACATAGAATATTGTTGCGTGACTTCACGTAATTTGTCCGTTTTAGAATCGTACGAATTACATTGAAAGAATAAAATCAAGTAAGAAAAGAAGACAACGTAGTATTAACAAATAACATTAATTTTATATAACAACAAGGATACAAGAAAGTTGGTTGAAATTTATTGAGTGAGTAATAATGTCATTTTTTGTTTGTTAATTAAGTTCTTGGATAGAATATAAACTGTATTGCGTACGTATGTGAGAACGGTGAAATGTGGTTTCATGTTTGTTTGTGTGAAAGAGTCAGTATGTGTATGCGTGCGCAGTTGTAACGTGGATAAAGGAGATAGGTTAAGAACTTAGTTCTTACTGTTGACGGTGGTACCGTAATCTGAGGCAGCCTCTCTGTAGTTTGGTCGGTGCTGTTGAGTCGAGCGTTGTTTTTTCGTATGGACGTAAATGGGGCCTTGAATATCAAAAGCCAAAGTGACATGGACCTTGGTGGCATTTGTGAATTTTTTTTGTTGGAGCCGGACTTTGTGATTTTTATCCCTTTTTTCGCCCCCAGAATTATATCATTTTATTTATTCCTTATTGGCCCTAAAAAGACACGTCGTATGTCTCCTGCTACGTACGCGCGACATTTTGGCAGTATCTTCCTATATTATAATAAAACTAATAAAACAAACTTTCTGATTTTCATCGTATAGTTTAATTGTTTTGTTTTTTTTTTAAATTTTTTTTTTTTTGTTTCTTTATTGCATGTTATTGGTTTATAAATATTTTGTAAGTGTGGTTTAATATTCATGTGGGTATTGTTCGCTAAAAATGTTTCTCATTTTTAAAATTAGTAAGTTTATCATTCAGTTTGTAATTAAGCTTATAATTAAGATAATAATTAGTTTTATTGTGTGAATCATGTTGCATATTTTATTAGATATTTTAGTGAACTTGTTCGCCTGCCGCCCATCTTCAAAAATTTAAATGCATTCCCAATTGAATCCAGTTTCTGTACCCTCTTTTTTCTCATTAGCGTTTTCTAATTCTCTTTGACGCACAGTAACCTTTGGTGTTTTAGTGGCATTATTACCCTGCTTGGAGGTGAAATAATTTTTTTTAAAAATCTGCAAATAGTCAATTGCTAATAAAATATTTTCTACAAGGGAGGTAACTTGTATATAATATAAATAGGTTATTTCCCTTTGTTCATAACGTCATGGTTCGAAAAGCTGAAGTTGTTTTTCTTCATAAATGAATAAGAGAAAATAGCATTACTTTTTCGCAACAAATAATTAGTATTTATTTTTCAGTATCAACTCCTTCCTTGTTCAAACATTACATTCAGTGAACATAGATAGTATATTGAAAACGTCAAATTAAAATTCACCTAGTGACCTATTTATCTATCTATCTAGCTAGCTAGATAGAAGAAGATAGATAGCTTACGGCCACATCACGTTGAAACACCGGTTTTCATACGATCATTGAAATTAAACAGCATCGAGCCTGATATCTGTCACGGTTAACAATGAGTGTAAGAGTTTGTTTTTTCTTAAAATCTAAATTAACAGTATAGGTTAACATTATAATCTAGCTGTTTGAAGGAAAGTGCTAAAGGATTTCGCCTTCTGTAAAATGACACCACCCGATGACGTTTGTATGACGTAATAGGTAAAGTGGCGGTTGCATTCGTTTATGGAGGAAACCACATGAAACTACGTATCTAATTTGTAAGCAGATATGCGGTCAGTGTAATGATATAAGTATCTAGTGAAATTAAAGTTTATCTTGACCAATATAAAACCATTTGACCATTTGAACTCCTTTATTCTCGTCGTACTCCACGTTGTGAGGTTGTGATCACATAAGAATAACGCAACAACGCTTATCCTGAGCGGCTGATACGAAACTGGTCCAAGAAGACTTTGGTTTTCAAGACACTTGACCGACATTTACGCTCACTAGCTTTAAATCCCATTTGTTACGGAAAGCTTTAGGCTGGCCCAGAATGGCAAACTATTGGTCAGAACCCTGACAACCCGAATCGTGTTGAAGTGGTTTGAACTCCGTGAACGTGGAAATCTGACGGTCTCGGATAGTCTTTGTTTTCGATAAAGACGTGAAGACAAAGAGACGGCTGCAAGAATTTGAAAAACCAACACGTCACCCGCACGTGAAATCATAACTTCTCCTACGAGCTCCCCCCCCAGAAACGATGCTACACCTACTGTCCCTTATATAATAAAGAAAAGTTGGTTCACTGTGTCGTGATAGACCATTTTTCCTGGCAGAATCCATCTTAGTTATTTATAAATCTACCGTTCATCCCTGCATAGAATATTACTGTCAAATTGGGTGTGTGATACTTCTGCTCTGTATTTAGAGATTCTTGATAAGATAAAAAGAAGAATCTGCAATGTTAATGGTCACTTTACCCACCGCCGTAACGTATATTCTATAAATATTTTCATGGTAAATTGTTCTGATGAGCTTTCCTTTATCGTACCTCGACTTTATGAATGCAAACGCAGTAGTAGATAGGTGGAATAATAATAATAATAATAATAATAATAATAATAATAATAATAATAAAAGCTTCTCACTTTCTATCGCATGCATCATCCCAAAGCTGATGTTGATCGTCTGTATGTGCCCAGATCCGAAGGAGGCAGAGGATTAGTTCAACTAGAACTGTCCTACAAAACTACAACAATTGGCCTCCAAAAATACTTGGAAACTACAGAAGACTGGATGATGGTATGCGTCAAGGAACATGAAAGTAGTAAGCGTCTTTACTCCGTAATGAAAGAAGCCAACAAATTCAAACTGGAGCTTCAAATGGGCGTAGAGATGCAACTACAGCAGAATACACCGGCTGAAACTGCAAAATACTTGAAAAAGACAGCAAAGACGAATGCAACCGACCAGATACAGAAACGATGGCAAGATAAACCGCTTCATGGCCAATACTCTGCCCGTATCAACCAAGCTGATGTAGACAAAACCCGTACCCATCAGTGGCTACGCAGTGCAGGGTTGAAAGCGGAAACTGAAGGTTTTATCCTTGCTGCGCAGGACCAATGCTTGCTAACTAGGAATTATCAAGCACATATACTAAAATATTGTGTCAGCCCAAAATGCAGATTCTGTGATAAATATCCAGAAACGATTGATCATCTTGTATCAGGTTGCACGATGTTGGCACCCACTGAATATAAAACCCGACATGACAGAGTGGGCCAATATCTGCACTGGAAAATCTGCAACTTCTACGGGAAGGAAACTGAAAGAAACTGGTACCAACACCACCCAGACCCAGTTACGGAGATAGGACCTGTTACAATTCTATGGGACTACACAATTCACACTGACAGAACAATCAAGGCCAACCGACCAGATATTGTTATTAAAGACCACAAACAAAAACGGTGCCTCCTTATTGATATGGCAGTCCCTGCTGACTGCAATGTATCTTTGAAGATATTCAAAAAGCTGTCAAAATACAAGGACCTTGAAATAGAGGTCTCGAAAATGTGGCATATGGGAACATCAACAATCCCTGTTGTAGTTGGAGCCCTAGGACTGGTTGGAAAAGATTGCAGTAGACTAATTGCAGGGATTCCTGGAAGCCCATGCCTCAAGGAGATACAAAAAATTGTTCTGACAAGTACAGCCCACACTTTACGAAGGGCTCTATCTATGTAATTTTTTTTTTTTTTTTTTTGTCAGTAAAAAGTGTCATGATGCCATTTCTAACCTTAGGTCCCTGGGTGTGACCCGGAAAGAAATGTGTAAACGCCAGAAAGCAAAGAAAATAATAATAATAATAATAATAATAATAATAATAATAATGTTTTCTTTTTCTCATATTCTTTCACATTCAGTAATCCCTTGAGTCTTTTTTTTTTATTGTTTTATTGCCTTGTTTCGGGTGAAATGATTACAAAAAAATAAATAAAATAAATCGAGATAAACTAAAGCAAGCCAAACATAACAAATGAAATCTTTCAATATGGTGACATAGAAATTCCATGCAACGACTCCAACCATCTCATAGACGTTATGCCATGTCGCGTCGGCACAGACTTTAATAAATTCAGAAAAACATTTTTATTCTTCTTTTAAGAATCTCTTTTGAAATATTGAAATATTTGAAGTAAGGTAAAAAAATAAATCTAGATTAAAAACAAAATCTTTTAACATGTCGTTAATACTGTGGGATTTTTAAACAAACCATTTTAAATATTAGTTACTACTATTTAAAATAACATAGATACCATTATTGCTCTTAATTGGTATACACATTGACTTGGGTGTTCATTCTGGCGTTTATAACCAGAAAGAACACACGGGACAATGTATAAAAATAATCAATTTTGAAAAATCAAATTAAAAAGGTAATACTTAAATTAAATTTGTAAGTTTCAAAAACTCAAATAAGCAAAAGTAAGTTACATTTTATTTTCTGTAAACAAATAAAACTGCTTCTAATTTACAAAAACATTATGATTAAAACCTTGTAAATTACCTGTCAGAGATATTCAAAGTTCTACTTGACTAATCATGGGAATTTGACTTGACAGTTGCTAAATAAAAAAACTACCAAGGGTGAAAGCTCACTAAATAGTTCCAGATCTCTCCTACCCCTTGTAGGGACTCCATGGATTTAAGGGTGCAACCATACTCACCATCTTTGGTCAACTGTGGTCTGGTGAGGCTATTTAACTCTTAGTTGGAGGTTTTGAATTCAAAATTTTCCTTCCCCCAAGGCTACAGGACACCCATAGCTGGGGAAGGGAGGGAAGAAGAGATGGATGATATTTTTCCTAAGGGTATTTGCGCGTAAGTGGATTTATAGTGCCTACGTCGCTGACATGAGGTCAGGTTGAAATGTGAGTTGATAGAGAAAAATTTCTCAAGGACTCTCGGCACTTCGCCTTTTTGTGGAAGCCTCGATATGACCCGGTAAGCCTCCCCCCCTAGACCCGGTAAAGCTCTCTTCCAAAGCTTGAAACGAATTAAGTATTTTTTTTGTTGTACCAGGTGCGTAAGTGAATATAAGAAACTGGACTGAAATTCGAATTTTAATTCCTCAATCCGAGCCTCTATCCATGAATCCATTAAGGAAAAACTTTTTGTGGAAGGTTAAAATATATTGCATTTTTTTTTCACTTTAAAAATATATATATATATATATATATATATATATATATATATTTTGCATTCAAAATTTAAAATTTAGTGATACTGTTCTTTCAAAATCATTCGTATCTGACAATTGTGAGTAGCAATCATCTGCTCGGTAATCTCGTAAATCAATAACCCGCGGCAAAGCCGCCAGGACGATGCTATTTCAACCAAGTTAAAGCGTGTTTGAGTACAACCTGAATTTTCGGTAAGATGCGAACAAATTTTAGAGTCCGGAAATATACAAAAATGGTAACGCTTCCATTAGTGAACCAGCTTGAGCTTCGGCGAAGGCCGTTGCAGTAATGAACACTGTCGTAGTGGACTGATTTATTTTGCTAGCGACTGACAGGAGAGTGAAGTTTATCGGTGTAATGTCTACCTCCGACTAGTTTCTTATCTTGAACAGTTGACGAAATATTCGTCTCAAGATAACTTCAATTTGATAGTAGGGGTTGGGCACAATTAAGATATATACGTGGCAACAAGACATATGTCGTCATCCAACTCAAGTTTTACATGCATATATATATATATATATATATATATATATATATATATATATATATATATATATATATTGGGGCAGCAGCCTTTCTTTCAAATATGTTTCGTTGAATATGAGACAAAGAAGTTTATATGAATATGAAAGTACTTTACCAAGCAAGTTGTATTAAATTCACAGAAGCCAGAATTTCCATATCTCATTCTCTGATGAGGCTTTAAATAAATGCGAAACACGTTTGATTTATAAACGTTTCCTATTTGTTCTTTATCCTATCATTCAGTTGGAGTCTGATCTGATTTGTATTTGAATCCATTTAATCTTGAAGTGTGTATAAAATAGTTGATATGTGTTGTAGATAACAACATTTATTCATTTCTTTTTTCGAACGACACACATCGGCCCACTTTAACCGTTACACATGATATCAATTGGGATTTGTTTTAAACTTTTCCACTCGTTAGACAATACCAGAACGAGGCCAACAGAATCTTGCGTCAATACCAAAACGAGGCCAACAGAATCTTGCGTAGGACACTGACAGCATACGGTTCTTCATAATAACTTTGAATGATCGAAAGTACTTCAAGAAAAACAACAGAACAAGCATGTAGACTTGATGGTATCCTTGCAGTAGTCCTAAAGAATCATGTTCCTCAATTGGTTCCTGTTCTTTCAAAAATCTACAATAAATACCTTGGTGTTTATTGCTTTCCTGTTTGTTGAAAATCCTCTTTTGTAGTCCGAGTCATTAAGAATTCAGAAGAACGGCCCGGCCTATTAACCTACTACTTCTTTTTGTTAAATTACTAGAGGCTCTCTTCAGACTGACGGAGCAAGCTCATCACTCTTCAGCCTTTTGGTTTTTATTTTTTTTTTTCAGTGAGGTTCACTCTGTACAAGGCCCGGTACCTACTCGTGGCAGAGGATTACAGAATAAGAGGGACAGTTTAGACGGATATGTGAAGATAACGGTTAACCCTAAACTTGAACAGGTTAAGATTGTAGTGATCGCGAAAACACCCACTTGGGAGTCGGTTTCACAGAGCAGTGGTCTGCAGGAAGAAGCTGTTCGAGTGGGATTTACTTCTTCCCAATGGAATACGAAGAGAATGAGGTTGGTTCGCTACAATGTGCATAGCATGACGAGTCTTAGCCGTAAAGGTTAGAACTGGTGGAACTAAAGAATGTAGTCCGTCTGAGCACTTTCCAGGAAAAAAGCAATAGAACAGTGATAGGCTTATGACGTTTCATCTCTGAAATAATTTGTCATCCACAAAGACAAAGAGATGTTTTCAGACTCTATCGAGACTGGAAAGTGAATAATAGGCACTGTTCCTGTCCATATATGGCAGCTGCACTGCATTTTAGGCCTGATCTGGCTCTTGTAAAGCTAGAGGATAGCAAGAGGAATCGGGTACTTACTGGATCGATACAGGGAACCGACCATTTTTCCAAGATTTATAAATTCAAAATTATTCTTCTAGTGCAGTAATAGATTGACGACGAGATCTCACCAATATACAGTTGAAGTGGTTAGATGTAATCGTAATTTCTATGCTAACAGTTTCTTTTCTCGCACTTCTAGGTTGTGGAACTCTCTTCCGCCTTCATGCTCTCCAGCCAACTTTAATCTTGAAAAATTTAAGTGCAATGTTAATCGCTTTCTACTGTGTTCCTGATTACTCGTTTCTGTTTTCTAATTCTTCCACACCTTGTGTTCTAGTGGCTTTACTGCCATGCTTGAAGTAAAATAAAAAAGATGATTAAAAACCAACACATAGGTAGGGAAAAAGAGATGAAGGCAAACAGCCTCAGCCAGAATTTGAACTATTTTTCCCGATTCTATTTTCCATGACGCCAACCTCATCCGTGTATAGTGACTGCTTGTAAAGCTAATATAGTTAAAATGTAGTGAGTACGTTTCCCTCTGATTTGTCTTGAGTTGAGCTAAGCTGAGCTTCATAATAATATTTTATTAAATTATGAGCGACTTCATTTTATTATTATTATACTTCCGCCATGACTCTAATTTCTCAACCTGATCAAACATCAAATAACATTGACAACGCTCCATACTTTATACCATAGAAAACGCTGGAAGGTAAGTCTTATTAAAAAAAAAATTTCATTGTAGAAAACTGATGATCAGTAAGGCTGGATCATCGAGTGCCAAAGGCAAAATGCTTTCCCATTTATTCGTCCACTTATCGAGTTTTCACTCTAAGGCGGTGGTGATGGTGGGGTGGGGGTTGCTTCTGTTTCCGGTCCACTGCCCAAAATAAGCGTTCTGATGTTTGGTCATTCAAATACTGATGTTGCAAAATGGGCCGAGAACTTTTCAACAACGTCTCATAGTTACTAGAGGCTGACTCGTGATTAAGTGACAGCAAGCGTCTTCAATACTCCAGCACTCTCCTCAGTATCGTAAGTGTTTTCAATAATGCCGACTTCTGGATAGTTTCACCACTTCCCCGAATATACAATTACCTCAAGTTTTTCGAGACTGGTAATGACTAACAAACTGTCATCATGTTCTACAACTTCTCTGGCAAATTCGAGAGCCTTATTCATTTTTTCATTTTCTATTCTGTGCTCTGTCGGAACAGCGAAATATCTGCTTTGTTTACTTCTTTTTTACTATTACCAAATCCGATTAGCTAGCTTGGATTACGACTATACCACGTTAAAACGCCGGTTTTCGTACGATCACGGGCAAATACCCTTGGGGAAGGTATAAAGCCACCTCTTCTCCCCGCAAAGCTAAGACTTGTATCAGCAAATTATTATTATTTCCAAAAATTCTTAAAATCTAAAAATATTTCTGGCTTTAAATTACCTGAAAATAAACCGTGAAAAGCAAATCAATTAATCAAACCTGGATTAGGTGATACGTTTGGATTCCATAGTCCTAGAGAATTTTATGTTTTATTCTCCGCTTTTGATCTGTGCAGATACCAAAGGCTCACTCGGGCAAAATGTATTCGTTTGCACAGTTCTCGGTGGATTACATTTCTCACTCAGTCACCGCGTAATCTTATATTTTTTCTGTACCAATTTGTAATTTTCTCTCTTGCAGAGTTATTAGCGCTATAAGCGTTATTGATTGAGATAGTCAACATGCCATAAAAGTGATGCTGGGCTACATTATACAAAGCAGAATATACACATAATGATACCCAGTCTATTAAGGGTATACCAAGCACATGCATCACAGCCAAATGTGCGCCATAAGGAGAAAGGTTTTGATAAAAGCAGTATATAGCCTTGCAGGGAGGGCAGTTAGTATTACCTTCAGATCGGGTAAGCAGATCTGTGATACTGATCGGAATATTTACTGTAGCCTATCTTTATTCATCAAGACAAAACATGGACATGTTAACATCTTCAATTAATTAAGTTTAGAAGCCATAACGGATATAGCATCTCAGGGATTTTATTATTATTATTATTATTCGCGCATTCGCATGTTCCCATCAAAATTCAGGTAGCCATCTCTGAAGTTTTTTGTTCCCTATCCACTGACCTTCCACACTGCGGCATTACTGTGGTTAAGACAGTCTCACCCTATCCTCGTATTTCTAATTCATTTAATCCTAATCTTACGATTTGGGTGCAATTCCAAAAGCTCCTATTATTAGAGGTACAGCCCTAAATTTCATACTCCACAAATATCTCGTCTCCAAGTCATGGTCATGGTATATTTAATGTCTCACTTTACTTCACTTTGTCGTCTGTTGTCACAGGCACATCCAAATGATGGCAAATTGTTCTTTTTTCTTAATCCTGATAATCCGATCAAGTCCTTCTGGCTTGGATGAACTTGTAGTTATTGATTTCTGTCAAAATTTCCTAGAGTTATCATTATTTACATTAATTTTCATTCTTACTATTGTCTTCATCTTTATTATTATTATTATTATTATTATTATTATTATTATTATCACAACGTTTCGGCTCTTCAGGTGTCTGTCGATTAATCTTTACAGAATTTCGAAGGTTATCTGGATAGACGAGAACCTGTTGAATGTGGGAAAATCAAACAACCGAAACGTTAGGATAATAACAATAAAGATGAGGACAATAGTTCAAATGCAGATAATGTAAATAATGGTATTTATTATTATCATTATTATTACTATTATTAAATATGCAAAATGATTGACGTCACTCTTTCAATATTTTTCAACAATTCAAGTTCAAGTGATTTAAGAAGAGAAAAAGTAAACAAAAGACTTTGTTTGACAAGATTCTAGGATATTTTTCACAGACCGTCTGTCTTCATGTCATGTTTAAAAATTTTATGGATGTATAAAAATATAAAAATCTGCAAAAATTTATAATATGAACAATAACAATGGCTACAATATATCAATATAATTTATTCCACAGGAGATACATAAGTCTCCATACTTAAATACTGGAATCGGACTGATGAATTGCAGAACGAAACACCAGTTGTAAAATGGCACCCTAAATAAATGCACACAAACACACACAGACACACAAAAACACGCATCTACATTTATATACGAAATATGCAGATAGATTTTCAGTTGATTTTAAAATAATGTTCCTTTCACTTGACATATGAATTTCACAGTCCTGCAGAATTTTATGCAACGTATTTTCACGAAGAAAGCCTAATCAGTTACGTAATTGTCAAATCAATAAATTGCACGAAATTCTTTCTTCTGAAAAGGCTGAATAGGTAAAAATATTATGAAGAAGAAAACATGGAAAGAAGAAATAAGAGATAACGAAAAAGAAGAAACTTGTTAAATAGAAGAGGAAGAAAATAAAAGAGAAAGAGAAGAAGAGAAAGAGGAAAAGAGAAGTGGAAAGAGAAAGAAGAAACAAAAGAAGATGAATAATAAGAAAAAAGAAAGAAAGAAAAGAAGAAAATAATAAGAGAGGAAGATGAAAAAAGTAGATAGTGGAAGAAAATAAAACAGAAAATGAGGAAGAAACAGAAAGAAAGAAGCAGTGAAGGAAAAGGAAGAACTATGTAAAGGAGAAAATAGAGGATGAAGAAAAAGAGTAAAAGTAAACAAGAAGGAGAAAAAGGAACAGAAAAATGATAAGAAAAAGAACAAAAAGTTGAGAAAAGAAAAAAAGAGAAGAACAGTAAAGAGAAGGAAAAAAAGAAAAAAATAGTGAAAGAATCTAAGAAAACAGAAAAAGGATCAGTGAAAGAAAAAATAGACTAATAGTAGGTAAAAGATGAGATAGAAGACGAAGTATGTAAAGAAGTACAAAGGAAGAAGAGGAAAGGAAAGAAAATCAGAGAAAGAAAACAGAAGAAAAAGAGTTAGAGAGAGTGAAAAAAAAAGAAGCAGAGAAAAAAGAAGAATGAAAATAAAAGAAAGAAAAGCATGCTTAAGAATAATAAAGCAGTGATTGAATAAAGAGGAAGCAGAAGAAAAAAGAAGAAAACTATTTTACTGAAGAAGAATAATGCAGAGGGAACGAAACAGTTGGGGAAATAAACACACACACACACACACAGACAGAAACAGTTGAATACATAATCTCTCTCAGTTCACTGTGTGACGACTGCTTTTTAGTTTGCCTGCATTGGTCACATGATTCCGCGCGTCATGGTCATTGCTGAAGGCTCGGCACGGTTTCAAATCTGTTTGTGGCAGTTGCGAAATTCGGAGAACGCTTGTACTTGCAGCTGACTTCTTGCTATTGGATCGAAACATTTTCAGGAAGGTGGCGGTGTCTGTACGCTGGCTTGAGTCACTGTTTGACGTAACTGCAGGCATTTCGACGACTTGATACGAATCGTCCATTTCTGTCACATGAGTGGAAGGGGTGTGAGGTGTAGATGCAAAGGATTCGCGTCGTCGGTTCATCATTGAGCGGCTCTCGTAGCTTCGGAGAGTAAGATTAATTCGTCGCCTTACCAAGAATCGATTACAACTCTGTTTTATAGTTAATCGAACCTGCAACGACAAAGAGAATATATATATATATATATATATATATATATATATATATATATATATATATATATATGAAAAGTTTGTAAAAATATTTCTAATACATCCTGTATATATAAGTATAAAAGTAGACATTGAAGTGAACACCCAGAGACGACAGACTGTTTCATGCTATAAACGCAACCGTCTGTCTGGCTATCTATCCATCTACGGTTGCATGGAGAGTTGTTTGTGACCATCATGACATATATAAGCATTAACACTCCAAAATGATTATTTTGTAACTACTAACCATTACTATCACTATTAGTACCGTTGTTAACACTTTTAGAAGAATTACTTTATAAACATCACTACCATCATTAGTACTGTTAATTATTATTATTATCACAATTAACATTATTATCATTATTATTTTTTTTTATTATTTATTAAGTGCTGTTATCACTATTATTATTATTGCTATTATTATTGATACCGTCATTATTAGTGGCAACATTACCGTTCATAAATAAAACAGTTGCAGTTGTCGTTATTAAAAAATACAAACATCATCGCCATGTCTCCAGACAGAAGCGAACTTAACCCACGTGGTGTGGTAGTAGACCCAAATTAATGAGTGTGGGTTTGTGAGAGTGCGTGTGTATATGTCTACCGACGCAAACAGCCGATCTGAAAAAATTTCAAAGTCGCTCCCACCTCTTCCCGAACTAAGAGAACATTGCTATATTTTTGAAATGCTACAATCTTGACACCGAAATAGACCGAATGAAATTGCATACATACGTGTTGCTCTTGCGTGCGAAAGTATAACTGCGCCTAGCCTAAGATTATGGATATCGGTGTGTATGTATGAACTAACATTTATGCACCTGTATGTATGTCTATGTACACGTGAACGTCATCCC
>OZ010594.1:33997099-34047099 GCA_963932145.1 Acanthosepion lycidas | reverse complement strand
TGTGGAACAGACTCATCGCACAGTACTTTCTTGAACACCACCATCTTAACCTCTTCAAGAATTAATCACTATCTACCCTCCTTATTCTCATAATATTCACCGGCTCTTTCACTCATGTCATACTTCATTCATCATAAAATTTTATCAGCAACATATTACCTTGGGTGGCTCTCGATCCTTGTATTAAGAAAAAGATTAAGTGTAATAAGATAAACTCAATAAAATATATGAATATTTATAGGCTTACCTCAGCATCCCTCTTCACTGGATTCTTTCTTGATTTTATTCATTGACAAAATTTTCATAACACTGACTTGATTATAACTACCTTATATACTCGCGTATCATGCGACTTTTGATGAACTAATTTTAAAGCTAATTTTAAGAGAGTCGCGTCATACACGAGACATAAAATTAGCGTATGTGCTGCTGTCTCTGGTTACGCCGTTGACCAAAAAATATATCCATTTACTGTAGTCAAATTAGCTTCAAAATTAGGTCTTCAGAGGTTGCATATGATACGCGAGTATATACGGTAGTTATAATCAAGTCAGTGTCATGAGAATTATGTCAATGAATAAAATCAAATAAATAATTTGGCAATCTTTAACGTTCGTGCCCACAAAAAATGTTGTGTGAAAAGGGTCGTTTTTCCATTGACATAATTGCTATTATTTTTAACTACCTTCACACCTCGGCAATATTTGTTTTAAAAAGCGATGATTAGAATAGTAATGAAACTTACTTAATGAAAGTGAATTTATACATTTTCTTTGTTCTTGAGAACTGACAAGAAAAATAATAAACACTATTTATTTATTATATTGCTTATTCACACTATTAGATTTTTTATTGGAATGGTTGGAAAAACATCAGCGAATTGCCAGTCAATTCGAACTTTATAAAATGATAAATAAGGATTTCCTTATAATTGGTTCACATATTTTAATAATTTAGTAAATATTTATAAATTTATGAATAAAATTTTTTTTTCATATTTATTTCTTCATAAATTGGTAAATGATAAATATTTCCTTTGTATTAATTTTAACACAATTTTTTATTTTTAAAATATTGTAAATATAAAATTATTGTTGTAAATAAACAATCTAATTGTTGTAAATAAACAACCTAATAAATGATTATATTTTTGTTGTAAATTCTCAAGAACGAAACAATGTATACCTATACTTTCATCATATGTTTAGGTTTTATTTCAATTCTAATCATCACTAAAATAATAAACCTTTAGTAGTTAAAATAATAGCGGTGTCAAGGGGAAAATCATCGTTTTGACACACCATTTTTTTTACGGGCAATTGCCAATATTTTAATGAAATGCATTGGTGTCGCTAATTAGGCAAATTATATTCAAAGCTTTTTTTCTTCTGTAAAGAATGCAATATTATTTTCAACGCGAACTTATATATATTAAAATATATAATTGCCGTGAACTGGTTCACACTCCTTCCTCGTCTAGAACTAGAAGTTTTTCCCATGTTTCATGTTTAGGATTGGGGTGCCAGTTCATTTTCATAAAGACTTATTTTCTTTTAACACCTTGCGTTTTAGTAGCATTATCGCCTTGTTTGGGGTGAAATGATAAAAAAAATGAATATATTCAAAATACATCCGATGCAGTTTCTCAGGAAGTTTTTCAATAAGTTTTGTTGGATACGCACCTCTTCGTGTAGAAAACAGTAAAGGAATGATAGGATAACACCCTAAAACGAAAAAAAAAAAGAAACAAAAAGAAAATTACTTCAGAGTTCTAAAATCCTTATATTAAAAGTGTTGAAAAACATTCTACTTATTGGCTGTGCACTAGGGGAGAGGTCAATTTTGTAATCATGGTATTGCACTCAATTTGAAAGTTGGGGTTTCATATGATAATTAATGACACAAAATACTTTCTTCTAAATCGTTATCGTTGTTTGAGGAAATTAGTTTAAAGATTACATTAAAGTTCAAAAGTGAGGAGTTGGAATTTAATTTCAGTTATCAGTGAAAGCCTTATAGCACAGCCTTATAAAATTTATAATTTACTGAAGCTTTACACATTGTATATAAAAAATATGCATGACACAAGCACATTATTACTAAATCATTGTGCCAGCAAATAAAACATTCATTTACATCAAAAGGAAATTACACTGAACAATTTATGATGTAATATGTTATACAGTGCAGTAGTTTTTGTGTGATTTGCAATAAACAATGCAAATTTAAAACGTTTTTTGTGCCCAACAGGATTATGATGTTATATATACTTTTATCTACTTTTTGTTTTTATTAATGATTTAACCTATGATCTTATTCATTAAGCAGTTTTTTTTATAGTCATTTACAATCTTTTAGGCAGTTTTCCTTATCGAATACAGTAAAAAAAATAACACATTTTTCTTGTGGTGATTCATAATTAAAATTCTGGTTTGAATATATTTTCCATTCAATGTATCGAATACAAAAGATATTAATTTTATTTGGATTTATTCATGAAATAGTAAAATTTTGAAGTCAGTTTGTAAGCAAGAACTAAATTATTTCTGTGCATTTTTCAGACGATCTTTTAAACTAAATGCCCAAAAATTAATGAAAGCTATGAATGTAAATTTTGGTGTCAATACTTAGTACATCAAACCCGAGCTTTCATATTGAGTGCAATGTTGATTTTCTAAAAATAGTGAAAAATCAGCCTGCTCTACTGGGCAAATATGATCGGCTAAATTCGCAAAGCAATAAAATGGAAAGCAAATGTTAATCTCCACAGTTTAACCTTTTTTTTATTACGTACTTGTTCATTTACACATATTAGATATTTACTGACACATTATCAACGAAATTATTCCAGTTTTAATATATTTCGAACTAAGTGTAATCTTACACAAAATCATTAATGTACATTTCAGATTTAATTTATTTCTAAATTTTACCATTTTCAAGGTAACTTTGATTTCAATTAAATTTTTCAGCTATAGTTTAATATCTCAATGTCATGTATATTTTGTTAGGCTTTTTCGTTGTTTTTAGCTTTATTTAGCTTGTTTCTTTCTTAACTGAATACAAATATATCCATATCTATATTTCGTTTAGCGGATCAAATCAGGCCTGTCCGTCCGAAAAGTGTCAACGTTAAAGATGTTATTTTTCGTTTACTGAAAAGCAGATATTAATCTTAACAGTGTGCAGAAGACAAAATGAAGACAAGGCGTAATTTTAAAAGCGGCAACGTTTTCGTTATGTCCTTCAACTTTTTATCAGTTTTCTTCACTTAAACTTTATATGATGTCAGGCCTATTTTGCTTTCATGGAAAAGTAGGACTGAAAAATATATACATGATCTTTTTTAGAGTATTTTTAAATCTCTGCACCGTTTCGCAAAATTTCCAGAAAAGATTCATTCGAGACCAGAACTTGATTGCAGCGTCAGTCTTTCCGAGTACCCCAGCTACTCTTGTCTTCGAATCAGACGCCGAGTATCTTGCACGACACGTCTGTCCACTAAAGGAGCGAACAAATCAACGAGACCAATTGCAAGCCAAGAGATTTATCACGATGAATTTTGGTTCCTTTCACCATTATATACAATTCGATTTTATTTTATTTATTTATTTATTTTTTTGCTGACCACCACAATATCGACATTGCAAATAGGAAAAACTCGTCAGTCTGGGCAAAATACCTAGCCGAGGTAGTAGCTTCATTTAATTCATTGCAAGATGACGTTTATCCTTAACTTTCGCAGGAAACGCTAAAAGTCATTTAGAAAAGGCGGAAACTCACAACCCTGACGAATATATATGTACAAAATGAAAGGCCTTGGTCTTAGTCCATTCACTTCCAACACTGATCTAGAAGTTGCATGCACTAGAGTGTTCGACTTTTTTGCTGGCCGCAGACAAGGCAGTCCTCTCTGTCGAACAATTGCTTTACTGATGTAACTTGATAAGTGTTGTAGAGTAGTTTTCAGTGGAAGCTAGTATTTTCACTAAGTCGGTCCTAAAAGGGTTCGACGTACAAAACGTTAGGAACTTGAAATAATAGTGATTGACGCAGCAATCTAGTTGTGGTGGTTGATACTTTTAGTCACCCCCCACGAGGGCATTATGTGGCACAAGGCCGGTTTAACGTGGGATCTCCGAGCCCGTGGGCTCGGCCAAAAATATGCCCTTTGAATCCATATAAACGGGTTCAGGGTCGGTTTACCTCCCCGAAAGAGACTCCGCCCTTCGGCGTAGCCTCGTTCGGGTTCCTCCCCGCCCGAAGGCAGAGTGTTCAACCGTTCAGCCGGTCGTCCGACTTCAGACTGAAATCAGACCAAATCACTGAGCTCCCTGGCGGTTGCTACTACTACTAAATACTTATTATATGTGGGAGTGTCTATTAACAATAGAATAGATATGTTCCGGTATAACAATAAGCGAATCTTTATAGTCGAATTTCCCGAGAGAATTATTTCAGACAGTTTTGTTTTTCATAACAAAAGTCTGCTCGATGGCACAGTACAACTTGATGTAAATTATTAATCCTGGATTTAGATTAATTAAGTGCCCCAAATGATTAATCTTATTATTCTCATTCATCTGTAACGTCAACACTTCCATTATCAGGGGTTTAAAAAAATAAGTCATTGCCGAGTTCTTTTTCAGAAATTTAAAATAAAATAGTTGTTTTGCATAAAAACTGCGCAAATACGTCAGTTCTGGTTCCTTAAAAAATTCTGACAAATCTATGATTGCCGTAAAACAATTTAACAAAAAGTCTATCAAAAATGCTTTAAGAAAATACAATAAAAGATCTTTCGGGTGTATTAACACCCACTCCCACAAAAATGTAATAACTTTGAGATTATATATTTCAGACTAAAAGACAATTATATTTATGTGGATATTTAATAAAAATTCTAAGCGTAAGTTAATATTTTGGAAAGAATCAATTATTGTACTTTCAAGAACTTTTCAACTAAGTTATTTTTTCTCTTAATAAGTAAAGCATTTTTAAGATTGAAATTATAGTTGAAATTATTTTGTGTATAACTAATACTTTGGATAAATATGTCTTTTTTAAAATGTTTTGGCAAGTTCCAATCTTGTTTTGTAAAGAAAACAATGCGCCAGAAGTAATCAAACTATTTATTTAACAGCAATAAAAACTCGCCATTTTTGTCTGATTTACTTAATAAAACATGTTTATACGAGAGATTGCCGCGTAAATGTACTATGTTTAAATGCATACGCACACACATTCTCTCTTATATATATATATATATATATATATATATATATATATATATATATATACGTAAGTATAGTAGGAAGATGAGAGAAATTCAAAAACAAGCAATAATAACTAGATAATGAGACTATTAAACAAAATAGAAACATGAGACAAACTTTGAAAATCGGATATTTTTTTAACACGTCTATGTCCATTCACAACAAAAAATAAAGGGGCATATAAGGACATTCATTCTCTGCTATCTATCTATCTATATATATATATTATAGAAGCATGAGTTATTGAAGACTACGGAACTTTTTCGTTTAAAAATCTTCCTTTCTCGCAAGTTTCTTTGTATTTGAAAAAAAGTCACCATGGCTGTATGTTTTTGGTTTTAACTAGCTTGCTTTTTATTTTTATAGATAATATTTTTGGCGATTCAAGCAGTGTTGTTGGATTAGTTCATAGGATAATATTACCAAAAATCAATTACAACTCTGTTTAACAGTTAATCGAACCAGTAACGACAAAGAATATATATATAATACAGATTAAATTTAAAATTGGTAATTTTTAATTTTATAGTAAAATTTGATATTAATTATTTAGAAGGATTTCTATTTTAGTCTAACCCTAACATTAAAGCATTAATTATTATAATCAAGATTCGTTTTCAAGTTTTTTGAATTCTCATATACTTGTATTTTGATTGGTCATTGCAGCTTATGTAACAGTGTTTCCCCTATCGAGGAGTGTTTGGTTGATTTGAACCTTCTAAAACTTTTTTCTACATTCATTCAACACTGTCACTTGACACCAGAAGTGCCGAAACAATTTTGTAGTGATTTTATAACATATTTATGTTGCTTTTCGAAAAAAATTATATTTTCTCTACTCTGTATTGAGCACTCTTTCAAGAATAGTATTTTTTTTTATTGGAATTTATTCCGTATATACAAATCCTATATCAATATATATATATATATATATATATATATATATATATGAGTGTTAGTGTTTCATTCAATAATATAGACATTGCTTCCAGTTGTCTAATCAGTTTCTTGATGACAAGATGATATTCACCAAAGAAGTAGATTTTGGAAATAACCAATATTGTATATCAGTTTAAATATCCTTTGGGAGATTGTATCTCTGACAAAAAAGTAAGTACATATGCTGGCTTGACGACAACATCATTATCAAGACGTCTTACACTTCATTTGTCGAATACAATTTATAATTGCCCAACATCTTAAACACATTCGTGTTCACCTTCACAATACGGAAAAGTACTTGTTGGCAAAATCTTATACACCACGAAAATGATGAATAAAAACTTCAAAATCTCGAGGCCTTCTATAACAAACTCAGTCAACCAACACTTAGCAAAATTTCTTACGAATATAGCAAAAACATTAAAATGTAGATAACATTTAATATCATTTCATATTATTACCAATTTCCGGCCAGCTCCTTTATATTGAAATGCTTGTTTTGCAAAAAATTCCATAGCTACAATGGATAAATTAAAAATTTTAAAATAATTACAGAATGCATTCGTTGGTGTTTTTAAAACTCACCATCACAACAAAATGCAGATTTTATGTCCGTTAAAATAAGTTTGTCTTTTTAATTTACCCTCGAAGAAATTGTTGAAAAAGATCGAAAGCGCTAACAAAAAGGAAAAATTCTGTCTAACGTCTTTTGTCCTCTAAAAGGACTTCATTGGACTAAAGTTTATATTTTTTATTTATTGATTGAATTATATATATATGTTAGGGGAATGGAAGTTAAATATTTTTAAACTTAAAAATATTAAAACTCAAAACTTTGGAATTTAGCGTTCCCATATCTTCAGTGCTTCCCTTCAATGCATGAATATCATCGACGTTTACGTATATATTTCCTCCCTACGCATACATAATTCCATCAATAAGAACATTACTTTAGTCGGAGGAAGTCCACGTATGGAACGAAACGTGTTACACAGAAGTTTTCTACTTTGTCATATAAAATATATATTATATAATATATATGTGTTTGTGTGTGACTATAAATAGTAAATTAAGAGACTAAGATTCAGGCCATAATACTGGAACAATAGCCAGTAAATAGTGTCCTCTAGTCGTTGTCAATACATTCTCCCACTCCTTGGACTAATGGTTGTGAACTAAGCGGTCCTCACTATGTGCCCACAAACTGTGGTTTCCTGTCAGAAAGGTTCAAGCTTAGTAAGATGCTACCATTATCCAAGTGTGAAGAATAATGAAGTGAACATTGATATATTTGCAAGGCTTATACAGATTCCCTTTTGCTAAAATATAGCGGTTTAAAATCTGAAAAGAAAAAATCTATCATTAAGTTCGTAGAGATAAAATAAAACAAAATAGAAATAAGAAGCTGTCCCTGTTCACTGATAAGAACCGGTAATTACTGCCAAAATGGTGTATGGGTGAGAAATAAAGGATAATAAAAACGGCAAAGAGCCAAAATGAATTCTTGGATGTATTCTCGAAAAGAAAGAAAAAAATACAAACAGATGCAAAAAGATTTAAAAAAAAAAAAAGAAATAAAAAAATCTCTTTTTAAAAAGTGAAACGTAAAAAGGAAATGTGCTTTTTTAAATCGATATTTCTAGCGAGTGTCATGTCTACCAACTAGGCTACATTCATAAGAAAATGAGACAAAAGACAGCTTCCATCACCGGGTATTAACCATATCGCAAAGAGCAATTCCTATGAAATCAATTCTCTGATCCTGGGTAACGTCTTCAGTAGGCAAACAACGACTACAGAAACAATTAGTATTTCTTCTTTTTAATTAAACATCGTTAAATAATTACTATCAGTTTGTACCTCACCGGGTGCCCCATATCTTGTGATTAACCATCACGATTTCCATGAGGTCAAAATTGATGCTTAAAGTTTTTCTGCCACATTCACAATTGCAGTTTCAAAATACATCATCCTATTTCATATAATCTTTAGTTTTCAAAATTTGATATTTGCAGCGTTTCTCGAAAAAGTGACAGAATTTTATTGACTTTAGTCACTCAACTTTAAACTGTAGTTTTTCTTTACATCAATCACTGTTCGTGTCTCTCTCCCTCACTCAGTCTTTCACGCGCTTGCACACACACACACACATTAATTTTATCCGTTTAATTTTTCCTATTCATTTTTTTTTTTTTACACATATATAAAAGTTAGAATATGACCGTAGGCGTCGAATACTCATAACCTATTTACAGTGTAACCCGGATATAAGAGAAACCCGGATATAAGAGAGATTGTATATGGTCCCAAATTAGAGCCATACTTACCTAAACAAAATAGACCAAACCCGGATATAAGAGAAACCCGGACATAAGAGACTTCTCCGGTCCCGACAACTCTCTTATATCCGGGTTACACTGTAAAAAAAAAGCTTTTATTTAATGCAGTAGCATTACAAATATAACATTAAAAACTAGCAAAGACTAAAATATTCATGTGTCAGTAAAATTTAGTTTAATCATTCATCACATTTAATAAAATATAACATAAATATGACACGAAACTGATCCCATATCCTGCCTTGTGATTTTGATGTACTCCATTGGCACATGAACTCTTCAGATTTAAACACTATTGAGCATGTATGGGACATGCTGTAGACCTCAGAAAATTCTCTGCCCTCACACCCAACAAACGCAACTCATAGACGGCTGTTGAACGTGATTGAATAGGTATATATTCACTCAACGAATCCATCAACGTGTAACTTTCATGCCACGTTGAGGAAGACTCCGTTATTCAGGTGGAGAAAATAGTTCCACGTTATCAGATATGTCTGTCTATGTTTATGGCACTTCAATTTAAGGCGAATCGAAAAGTTAAGACAGGAAGAGTAAGAAAAAAATGAAGGAAAGAAAGAACTAACGAGAGACATAAGAAAATAGTTGGGGTGGAAAGAAAAGCCATGATGTTTTATCTATTTGATAAAATATTTTCGGGCCACATGTTTGTACGTTGAACCGGAAACCGTGAAAGACAAAGGGATAAAAAAAATAAATAAATATGAAACGTACCAGTCAAAGAGCAGCAGACTGGAATTAATCTAATAAGACTTTTGGCCACCGGAAATATAAACACGAATGACGGGTAAAGTCACTCAGAAAAATAAAAAATAAATTAAAATTTTTTTTTAAAAAGCGAAAGGAAAAAAAAAAGAAAGATAAACAAAGCGATCCTAACAAAATCAGCAAAGTTCAATAAACAAAATTTGCTTGAACGTCACGTGATCTTGTATTCACGTGGCTTTTCTTTTCATTTTTTATTTGATATTGCACCGCTTACTTGCCATCTTGGTTAACAAAAAGAGCTTGAAAGAATGACTGATAAAAATAGAGTGAAAAAAAATGGGAGATCAAACAAGCGAAAAAAGTGAGATTGGAATGGGGGTAATGTCAGGAATTATTTTTTTCGCACGCACTACCTGCTCTCCGTTACACCAAGTGGATAACATTATGAGAATCATCCCAAAATAACAAACGTGTTCGTCGAGGGCAGACATTAATTCCTGATTAGCCATGGCATTTGGCACCAGTGAAAAAAAAATTCCGGGTTCTTTATTTTCTTCTGCTCACTTATTCATTCATCCAAGACAATCATCCCAAGAGAAGCAACACTAGAGAATATAACGGGAAATGCAGGTGAAATATTCCCAGGTGCCACGAAAAAGGAGAAGATTTGAAATTGTTTTCTGACTAACTGAAGATACTCACTACTACTGATGAAAACATTTTAAGTTATTTTGTGT
Organism: Acanthosepion lycidas; assembly: GCA_963932145.1. Lineage (NCBI taxonomy): Eukaryota > Metazoa > Mollusca > Cephalopoda > Sepiida > Sepiidae > Acanthosepion > Acanthosepion lycidas. The sequence goes on along the minus strand of OZ010594.1, from coordinate 34,037,076 downwards.
TTGTAAAATAGTCTACAGAGTGAGTGAAAATTAACTCCCTATTTTATGCTTGATGGACTCGCCAGTCTTGTAAAAATTATAGTTAAACGGGAGAGTCCATCATACATAATATAGGGAGTTACTTTTCAATCACTCTTTATGTAATATAATAGATGCTGCAAAGTTCTTAACTCGGTCCCCTAAAAAAATAAAAGTGACCAAATGAAACAAAAAATTTTTAAGATAACCTCTTGCTCGGGCCGCAAGCAAGAAGATATCATTGTTATTCTCAAAAAAGTGTTAATTTAATATTCACACCAAAAATTATTTTTACAATCCAAAATAAGTTTCGAACATTAATAATCCACAAGGGATTGATAAGCCGTAAAAAAATAAAATAAAAAATACTGTCGGTTGAAGTTTATAAAAGTTTTTATATTTAAACAGATTGTCTCAAAATTAGAATTTCATTCATTTATATGCTAGCTCTTATACTAGTATTGATGGGAGTTTCCTTCCAAAACATTTTTTTTGTACTGTGGAAAGTTTACATACCATTATTATCACTATTATTTACATATGTTACCCATTTTAGTTTTTACTGCTGTTGGAAGTCTTTAAATGAAATGATTCTTACATTTAGTTTAGCCACATGTGCCATTGTTTGCGCTGCTCTTTCTATACTTGAGCTTTCTTCGCTGGTAACTGAACCAAGATATTTGAATGGTTTCAGAACTTTAAATTCCTAAACCCCGTGAAATAACGATTCCTTTATTTTGTGAAATATAGTTTTAGATATTTTAAAACTTACAGTTAAAACTTAAGTTAAGTAACGTCGATCCTGGTCAGTATCGATTATGAATCCATCTCTTTTACCCCCAACTATGGGTTAGATATCGGAATAGATTGGGTCCTATATCCTTGGTTGGCAACCAGTTTAACACAGAAAGTGACGGTAGACTACTGCGAGAATTCTTCTGCTAAGTCATTTATGGTGATTTTCTAAGCCAAAAGTATGGCGTACCCGCTGAGGATCGAGCTCACTACTCCGTCGTATTTGTTTTAGAGAGACACGCTTGCTAACCATTAAACTACGTCGAGATACCCATGTCAAGTCAATTATGATTTTAAAAGAGACATGATCGCCCAAATATTCATTACGCATGATATCTAAGGAAGGAGGATCGAAAAGACACATGATCGTCCAAAAAACTATGATGGCACCAAAGGAAGGAAGGAAAACTGAACTATTGGTGAAGAGTAGTTTCCTTTATTTATATTAAAATGTTTACAATACAAATCGGATGTGAATTGGTAATTTTCTAAGTGTGGCTTAGATGTGGCAGAAGGCCTGAAGTCTGGGACACCCAATGAGAATCACTGACTACCCAGTCGAAATTGTTCTAGCAAGACAAGCTTGCTAACCATTACACCAGGTTGAGGTGCTCCAAATCCTTTGTAAAATGGCATCGAGCTTAACGGATATATCAGATTCAAAAAACTACTACCGTTGATTTTTAATAAATAAAAGATGCAAGCAAAATTTGTACTCATCGGTAGTAAATGAAAGATTATCAAATAATGTTGTCTACGCATGTTTTAATTTGTAACTTGTCTTTAACTGCATTATTATCTCCTTTTTATACATTCCAAACCTACAACAGAATATAAACTGTAGTAATTTAGTAAGCATAGCTTAGTTGCGGCACAAGGCCGAGATTAAGGTGCATCCAGTCGTAATTGATACAGTGAGATAAGATTGCTAACCATTACACCACATTGAGGTACCCAGCAGAGTATAGCTGTAATTTAATTTTTTCTGTGCTACAGAGAAATGTGGGAATGGGTATCCTGTATCTAGACACTGACAACTGTAGAATGAATGACCAAGGATCAAGTTCGGATCTAGTTTGATTATTGCTATTTACACTTCTTCATCATTAGGATCAATACTGTTTTAGTTTGGATCCCCATACACCATGCATTAATGCTTAGAACGCGAGGAAGAGACTAAAATTGTCTAGATTCTGTTTTTCTTTTGGCACACCAAAGGCCTTGATACAACTTCCTTTTGTGTAATGGGGAGCCAATGCCAGGGGAAACATGTCATCTGGTACCAGAAGTTACAGTTGTAGACTCCTAACCAAGAATACCAAGGACCAAGATCAGAGGTTTATTTTCGTCATCCTCCAACAATGATAAGATAAGACACAAATGATTTCACTGTGGGTAAATATTTTTAACTCACTCACCATCAGGTTTTAAATATTATTTTTACTCATTTAAGAGCAAGGGGAAAGTGATGCCTGGAAGAACAGGCATCGCGAAATTGAGCAGTGAAATTGATCGCTAGCTAAGAATAATCAAGGACCGAGTAAACATCAGAGCGGAATTTGCTTTTCCACCCAGTAAGGTGGGATATGAAATCTTTTAATTTTGGAAATTATACACATATATTGGGCCGGGGATAAACACTGGCCAGCAAATTATTAGGTTGGTGCAAAAATAATGACGTAATAATGTCGTTTTTTGACGTTAAAAAATACGTCAAAAAACGACATTAGTACGTCATTATTTTTGCACCAACCTAATATTTCACTTTGGAACAAATCTCAGGCGACTTTGTTTATCCTTGACCCTAGCCATTTTTTCGACAAGTTGAGGTTCTGCGTGGAGGACAGAATTTTTTGATATTAAGAGGGGAAAATGTTAGGTCTTGCGAGTAACATCCCCACTTTTCACTAAAATGTTTAGGGTCAGGGATAGCGACGCATTGCGAAGTAACAGAGTTGAATTTTTTTTGTTGCCCCCAAATCTGCGTATGTTCAGCATTATTCATATCATTATCTCACGAAACGGAAAGGAACAACACAGAAAGGGACTTGAGTTATTTCGTTTACATTAGAGAGTTCAAAGTTTCCTTTCAAATGAAAGTAAATGGTTTCAGTACAGCAGACTAGTATTGTACACTTCAGAACTAGAATCAAATACAGGGCAGCTTATCTCATTTCACATGAGAAGGAAATCAGTCAAGTTTAAGATTAAATAATTTAGTGAAGACCGTAGATTAAAGATTGTGTTTGTTCACAATGAAGGGAAAAGCAGCAAAGACATAACCAAGCAATTTCATGTGCCAGCTCCAACAGTTTAAGACTTTATCAAGAAATTCAAGAACGCACCCACGAAAAAAACTCAGTGGATGAAGAAAGTTAAGAAAAGCATTACATCGTTTGGCAAGAAAAGTTCTCAGAGATGACAAAACAATCCGAGGATTGACAGACACACCAGCAAACATGGAAGATGACAAAGAAATCCTCTAATATTCGTTTATCATTTGCTATGCATCATCTTGACAAAGATTCAAGATTTGGAAAATTCTTTTGTCAAATGAAGCAAAAACCCATCTTCTTGGGCATAGTAATGTTGTTTTTGCAAAAAAGGTGTGAAGATTTTCATCCAAAGAAGACTCTTCTAACTTTCAACCATAGTGGCGGCAAATTTATACTGTGATGTTTTTTAGACAGTGTGACTGGGAGCCAGGTTGAAGTTGCCAGGATTATCAAGAATGAGTCGTATATTAATATTTGGGGCTAAAACTCCGCCATTAATTTTGCACTTGATTATTACTACTAACAAAGACCGAGATCAAAATGTCTTACTAAAGAAAACTGGGCCTTACCAAAAGAAAGAGACAAATGGTTCCTTGCAAAGAGTAGTTTCACACTTGCATTCTATATACAACCATACATTTTTTTTACTTAGTAGGGATTCCCGATTTAGAACGGTTATTATTAATTTCACAGTTTAAGGAAAAGCAAAACCAAGACACCCCTCAAAAAAAAAAAAAAAAAAAAACAGAGATGGCAAGTACCCACTAAAAATAACATTTATTGTAATAATAAATAATGTACAATTATAAAAATCCATTTAAAAATTACTGTGGCGTCCTCTCTCGGGCGGTCTTGGAAAAAGAGAAAAATTAATAAAGACAACCATAACATACAAACGCTTAACTTGGAGTCAAATCCACTTCAGCCCTCTCTCTTTAACCCCACTCTCTCATTGAGTGTATACGTTTTCCTCTTTCTTTCTCCGACTCCACCCTCTCCTTAAATATACGTTCGCCTGTCCATCTTTCGGTTGACCCTTCACCCTATAAAGTCTAGACAGATAAACAGCTGAAAAGCCAATAACAGTCACACGGGCAATAACTTATCTAAAAGAGAAAAACGATATGCCCAAATAAGATAGTTGCACGAGCGAGATGAATGAGCGCCCAACTCGAATAGGCACACGTGACCAACCCGGACTGCGCACGCGGGAATTTTAACAGTAGCGTCGACTGGATAGGTGATGGCAAATTAAACAGTTCAACTCTTGATAAAGCTTCAACAGATCCGAACGCGAGAGAAGGAATTTCTACGAAACATCAATCCCCTGGGGATATGATTATTCCGACAAGAAGTCGAGAAGGAATGTAATTCCCCTGTTGCGAAGACAATTATTATGCTAGCCCAACTTTAATTTGGGACTGACAACGAATAAGAAAATACTTTCAATACAATTAAGATATTTATTTACATGAAATACAACGGCTAAAACATAAATCACTATGTTCTTTCCTATAGTGAGTAGGTTATGCAGACTTACCCATCTGGTGAGTGAACTAGAGCTAGGTAGCTAGGTAGAATTTATCCTGTGTTACTTCGGAGCAGGTCCGGTCCCTTTTCTATTGGTGGTAATATTTATTGTACAATATGTACAAATGTGGCACAAGGCCGAAAAAGGGGAATGGGGAAAAAGATGGTCTTCTGTCTTAACAGTTAAACTTAGCTAGCGGCAAACACTGACCCAAACATACTGACAATATTCCTTTCACCAAAAAAACACATTCTTACTTGTCATTCTTACTTGTCATTCACCATAATGCCTCAGAAACTCTATGAATTCCTAATTAGTCCCCCGCCCATATATACAATTCATTGCCTGGATGAATAAAATAACAATTAAAAAAATTAAAAAAAAAACAATGAATATTTACAAATGTGTTCAAAACTATATAGTAGAAACTAAACAAAATTTTGTTAGTAATACCCTCCCCACAAGTCCTAACAGTGGCAGTAACATCAGTTGACTGGACGAAATCAATGCGGGGCTTTAAAAAATATAAAACAGCCATACATCCCATACACTCATTCAAACACAAAAACAGTTATTAAAATCACACCCGAAATAAAAGCCGCCCCGCACCCACCAGAGAACTGACATCACTATCCACCTAATGATGGGAGTGATAGGGAATTAAACAAAAGAAAAAAAATAGGGCCAGAAATAAAAAGGGGCCAATGAGCATACACACCCTAGCTAAGTTTACTAAAGAGAAAAAAACTAAAACAAAAAACTACCTACATTAAACTATTAAGGGGAGGGTTGCCAATGTTCAACCCAGCAAAAACAATATCCTCCTAACCGGCAACAAGATGCCACTCTAAGTCAGCACCTTTCACTCGACAGAGACGCTCAAGACTCACCCGCCTATCGCTAAATTCTAATGGATTGAGTCGTTTCCTTTCCGTCCGTATCTTGACTTTAAGCTGATGCTTAAAGAACAGGATCAGTTGGAAAGTGGTAAACTTTTCGGCCCTATGGAATTCCTTCTGTCGCGTCGTCCATATCACGACTCGCATGACCCCCAGCAAGCAAAGGAACACATAGTGTCCAGCCTTACTTAACGGCTGTACTATATTGCTACAAACGGAACTGGCGTCGAGGACAAAGAACTTTCCGCGCAGCATGCGAACCATGATGGCTTGAAAAAACTTGCACAACGGAGCTTCGCCACTACAATGAAAAAAGGCGTGACCTTGGGTCTCCCCCATTCCACTGCAGCGAACGCAGTTTGGCGACTTTACCAAACCCGCCAAACGAAGTCTTTTGGCTACCCAGAGGGCCCCTCGAGTCATCAGTCAGGTGAGTGATGCCTCAGTGTTAGCGAGACGTTTCAACCTGGGTGCCCAAGGCCATATACAGCGAACCTCCCGCTTCGTCAGACCGAGCTCGCCTATCAAAGCATCCTGAACGTTTTCCCAAACTAACACCTTACGGGACAACGGCTGGATGTTAGAGAGGCCATTCTTCGCCACTAAGAGATGCTTGAGGGCAAACCGACATTCGTGATAGGTGCCCTCGCTCGAGGTGAACGGCCGGCCTCTTCCTCACATGAGCGCACACTCCTTAAGAATGGAAAGTTTCTACGGGCGTCTTCCTTCCAGAATTCGCCGTTCTCATCCAATTGAATACACATCCGGTCTAGATAAGTAATACGAAGCGTATGTCGACGAGTCTCAACGCAAAGCACCCCTAGACCGCCACCAGAAGGATGAAGGTAACAGATTTCGCGACCAACCATGGCGGATCTATCTCCCCAAAATAAGGAGAATAAGAGCCTTACAAACGTCAACAGTGTCAGACGAGAGTGGAAGCACGGGGAGTCGTTAAAGGAGAATCGGGTAGATGTGCGAGGCACACACTTCCGCCCATTCCTTCAAGGAAAGATTCTTCCGGGACCACAGACGAACTGCGACCTCGGCCTTCTCCCGCACCTCCGACCAATTCATTTCCAACAGGAGGTCGGGACCGAACCAGACGACGAGTATCTTGACCGGCCCATCCGTCCAGAGGAAAGATCCGGGAAGAGAAACTCTCTTCCACGAATCCAACCGCAAGCCAACAGACTTATCGCGGTTGATCTTGGCCCCTGTCACCATCTCATAGCCTTTGATTTCTTTGCTGCCTTCGTTAATTTCGGCTCTGCTCGACACAAGAACCGAAACGTCATCAATATAGAGGGTGTACCTGGCCGAGGTGGTAGCACCAGGTAAGGAAATTCTGCGAAGGACCGGATTCGTCTTCAACTTACGCAGGAAACGTTCCAATGCAAGAACGTACAGCAATGGAGATAGCGGACAACCTTGACGAATGGAGCGTGACAAAATGAAAGGTTTCGATCTTACCCCATTCACTTCTACCAGCGCACCGAGGAAACGTCGGATCCAAGTGCGAAAGTCCGGCCCGAAATCGGCGGCCGAAAGAACAGCCTCCAGAAATCGATGTCAACCCTATCGAAAGCCTTGGACTGATCTAAATTGATCAGCGCGGCATCACTGTCGACTTTCTGAATGATCAACCGTACCAAAATGAAAGTTGTCCTGAATAGTCCTGCCCTTCACAGCACAAGTCTGCTCGGGACCAATCAGACTAGAGAGGACAGCCTGCAAACGGCCTGCTGAGACCTTGGCGAAAAATCTTCAACTCTGTATTTAACATCGTCAAAGGTCTATAATTATCTACCCCATCCCCACTATCTTTGCTCTTGCGAAGCAACTTGATCACACCTCTGGTGAAGCGTTGAGGTATAGACCCCTGCTTCATCCAGTTGTTGAAAATCAGTGCCAGCAAAGGGACGAAGATGGGCGACTGCCTCAAGTACATTTTGTAAGGAGACCATCTAATCCCGGAGTCTTGTCCAGGCCAAGCTGTTTCAGCGCATCCCAGATCTCAGACTCTGTAATGGGACCCTCGCACCCAGCCACTTCAGCAACCTCGAGGCGGGGAAAGTCGGCTACATAGGCATCGAACTGAGCAGGGCTCAGGCCCGGCTCCCCGGTAAACAGCTCCTGAAAGTAGTCACGGAAAGCCTCACAAATGCTCACGTCTGTAGTCACAATCCGCTTATCCGGCAATATGATGCTCGCGATATGCCGACTAGATGCCCCACGAGATTCCTCTGCACGCAATGAAGCGGCCATGTTCGTAGGCTCGCAATACATTCTTTTCAACCTAGCCCTAACTACCAGAGCTTGACCCTTCTTGATAAGCAAGGAGGCCTTAGCTAAGGCTACGTCCTCACTAACACGGGATTTGATCGCCCGATCTACTTTTGCCCCACAAGACTTTTGCGCTGCTAACCCTGCTAGATTGTGTCGGCGACTAGAATCAGCAGCAAAAGACCTAAGTTTGGATTTGAGAGAATCCCACCACTTATTCCCAACCACAGCCCCCGATAATTCCCTCTGTAGCATTATTAGAAGCTGGTCCCGGAGCGTCCATCAAAACATGCTGAATAGAGGACGAACCTCTTAGACAGAATGTTCTCACAGTCGCGAGATAAAAATGGGTCTCCTGCACACAACAAACATACACCCCGAGGCGCTGAAGATCGCCATCGAGCCTCGCCCTACGAGACTCCGACCTCAGGCCATGGGCATTCAAACTTGCTAACCAGAGAGCCATAATGAAACCAATTAGGGTTGCAGTCCCGCATTGAACATGGTCAGGGTGAAGACACGGACGGCCGATCCCATTGGTCCAGTGACCATCTCAACCTCGATGGTATCATCATGAGACAGGCCGCCAATGTCCGCAGGATATGTTAATTTTAAGGCTCTATACAGGGATGGATGAACAAAAACGGGGAGCCTCCCTGTACCAATCTTCATTTCCCTCATGTGTGCATTCAGCATGTAAGCAGCTGACGGTACCAATTTCAAATGCATGTTAGCCTCCTCTATCATGCCCCAAATCTCCCGCGTACCCGGGCTAGATCGCACAACTTTCAGAAACCTTTTTGCTGACTTAAAATTCTCCGGCACTTCTATGTATTTTTCCTTTATATGCCAAAAGTTCCATAGAACTTTTAGAGGCTTCGGGTTTTTAGTTTGCCTAAAAACCCCTCTCCGCTTGTTCCTGGGATACACGACAGACGTCTTCCCCTGGAGATAAGGTGGTTTAATCCTTTTTTTTCTTTTTTTCAGTTGTGATTCTGGGCTTTTAATGCGTTTCTTCTGAGGTAATTGCGAAGGAGTAGGTCTAGGTGTATTTTTTGGCGTGGCTGTGGATGTATGACCGGAAGTGCTTTTAGAAGGGGAAGGTTGCGGCAATGGAATGTCAGATATTTTCTTTGCTGGTGAACTAAACTGTGATTTGAACGGAGCTGGTTGCAAAAAAGATTTTTGTTTTGAAGGGGAAGACGGGGCAGAGGATGAGGGTCACGTTGCCGCCAGCGGCTCTTATTTTTTGGCCTGCTTTTCCTCTAAAGATTTAAAAAAAAAAATTTAAATCCCAAATCTTCTGCCAGCTTGGTTCGTTTAATTTCTGTACTTCTGTAGCTGTTCTTTGGTACGACGCCTGGGAATCGCCATTAGAGCTGGTAGAGGGTATGGGGCTGTGTCCCTGAGGTCATGCTGGGACTGAGGCCCCGATGTTTGGATCTTCCATCTGCACCTACCAATGACACGCCATTCCCCTTCTTCCTTCTCCACACTTGTGGAACGCATCGATTTTTGGGGTAATGTGGACGAGGACCCAACCGAGGGATTATCCTCACCGGTCAATGTCGCCGGTAGGCTCATTACAAGCGCCGCGGATTTACCAGTATCGCCAGAGGGGGATTTGGGTCACTATCGGCCGGAACTCCAGGAGCCTTCTTCCCTGGGCAGGAGGAGGATAGATGACCAGTCTCCCCACACCTCCAACACTTAGGTTTTCTGCCAGTCACAATGACTGGCATTTTTCAGCCACAAAAATCCAAACAGTTGTGGATGGAGACGAAGGCCAAACGATCGAGCATAATGTCAAAGCCAATCCCCCGTTTAGGTTGTCGGAATTGGCGTCTAAAATTTGGCCATGCTGCATGAAGATTAGCAGCCAGGTGCTCTCTCGTAACCTGAGGAGGGACATCGTATACGGCCACTCTAGGTCCTTCGCCGACCCTCATACTCCGTTTTTAGGATGAGGTCTTTTGTAATTAATACCTTCTTTGCCATATCTAGACAATCTCCGGCTATGGGCAGCAGTACGTCCCACACGAAGAAACCTGTTCCTTTGATAACTCTTTGGGGTTTAATCCCCAGGGACATGAGTGATTTTATCACTGTCTTTCATGGAGAGCAAACGCTTGTCCACCACGAAGACTGACACCATTGTCTTTTCAAACACCTTTAATTCTTGGGCGTCTTCTAAGTCATTTTTTACAATATATGCGTATCCCTTATTCTTTTCCAAAAATTCCGCGATGTTTATAATGCAATTCGGTGGGGACTTACAACAAGAGGGCGATTCCCTTATCTTGAGCCTCCTTCGGTTTATTCTTATCACTGGGTTGATTTTCAACCGTCATGGTCTTTTCTGTGCTACTATGCAGGATTTTTACGGGTTGCTTGTCGCAGTTTTTTTTTAATTTAATTTTATCCGGGGAGGGGGTTGCCTTAGCGGCAGCTCCGAAAAGGTTCTTTTTCACAGAATGACTATCCACTTCAGCCATTTTTATAATCCACCTCTCTAAGCGGGTCTATATTTTTAAATTCTTGTGAAGAATAAAATGGAGTAGGGGTAGGGAAAAGGGGGGAAAATAAAACACAACAAAAACTGAAACAATAAATTAGATTCTTCTACTATAATAGAAGATATTAAACAAGTAGGAAAGTGTGAAACTAAAGAATGAATAGAATAAAAGAGACTGGATAAACCAGTGTAAAAAAACAAAAAAAAAAAACAAAAAAAAACAACCCACTAAACTACTTATAAGAACTAATTTGAAAAGAAGGAATTAAACCAAAAACGATAATAAGGAAAAGAAGGTGAAAACAATAAAGTTTTCAACAATAAAGTTGATAAATAAGAAAAAAACTGGGAAAACTAAACATTCACCCAAGAAAAAATAAGTCTGCCGAAACCGAGAAATATAAGCAAAGAAATCAAAAACTAACAATAAATAAATAAAACTTATAAAGTATGAAAAAGAAACTAAAATAGAAACTAGATTAAATAAACTTGTTCAAATAAGTAGTTAATAAATAAAAGAAAAGAAAATAAATAATATGGTAAGACTTTAAAAAGAAATAAAATTCAAAATGGCATCCAAAGGCCGCCGAGAACTGAAAAAACAAGTTCGACAAGAAAGAAAATTAAAAGTTCAAAATTTAAATATCAACAAAAGGACTTCCTTTTCCTTTTCACAGGTTAAAATTAAACTAAACTATAAATTAAAATGCAAAAGAGAAAAAAATACAGAAGTTTGGTTTGAAACTAGTCAAACCAATTAAAAAAAATAAAGAATAAAGGTTTGCGGCCGAAGCCGGCGGCGAAAAGAAAAAAAATTCAAAAGGAAAATTCAAAAAACATTTTTTTCTTTTGTCTTTTCTTAAACACAATAACACAGATAAAAGAAAGCATTAACTATAAACGAAAAACAAATAAAAGAAAAACAGAAAAATAGTCGACCGGTAAGACTTTGTCAAACCGGACTAAATGATAAAAATAAAAATGTTGGCCAAAGCCAACGGGGGGAAAAATCTTACAAGAAAAGAAAACAAAAAACAATAAATTAAACAGAAAAAAAGGGAAAACTTAACAAATCACTTGTAGTTCGAAGAAAGTTCGTAAACGTACAATCGGTCAAAAAGTAGGTCACTTCCAGCCGAAAAACGAGACTCAAGCGAATAGAAATAGCGATCTCTTCACTAGTGGTGAGCCTTTTCTGAACGCACATGGTTTTTATTAACCAAAGAGAGACTGCCTAACATCATGTGACCAATCTCTATATATAGGAGCAGACGAATTTTACAAACCCAACACCACTATCTCCGAAAGAAACAAAAGGCGTTGCGCTTAATTGATTCATACACGTTCGAGCGAAATCGGCGAGAGAAAAGAAATTTATAGAATAATGAACTAATGCAAAGAAAAGAAATATGAAGAGATTCGTGAAAAAATAGAGAACGAGAAAAGAGTAGGTGACGTTAATATAAAAATATAACAAAAAAGGAAAGAGAGATAATTTTCTTTCATTTCAGTTGACGATATCCTGTTAAGTATTTTTGTCATTATGGAAATTACGTACATAATTCCACATATATACCCCACCCACACACACACACTTTCTATAAAATCCTGTTCATTTCAACTTCCTTCTATCGCTCATTTGTTGTGTAAATAAATTGTTTTTGTTCTAAAGCCTTGTCTGTTGTCTGTCTTATGACCAGTGTGTAGATATTCCGACCCTGAGAAAGGATATTATTTCTTTTTGAACTAAGTGGGATTATATTCTTGATCCCATTTACACTGCGTTCGTTTCGTGGTATGATAAATATGTATAGTCGCCGCCGGCTAATCGTAACGTCACACACACACACATCATATTGTTAATATTTGTCATGCAGACTATTAATTTTCTTAGATAATACTTTATTATTGATCCGACACACTTCCCAGACCTCATACCTCCAGATACATAAACTCCCAAAGAAAGAAGTAAGATATGTTTGTGAAAAGCTTCGTACTATTCAGAAATTGAAGACAAGTAATTGCAAAATCGATATCGTATTCGGCGAGCGTTAGTTCCATTCTCGTCTGTTTGCTCGGTTGTAATTGTCCATTAGTCACGTGAGAGGGTAATTTCAAGATTAAGTAAAACTGCTTGGTACAGTTCCTTAATTACTCCCTGCATAACTCTGAATAAATGGATCAGCTGAACACGTCTTTCATTGATTACTATAAACAACTGCTAGCCATAAAAGGAGAAATCGGGAATTGACTTTGACTTACCCTACATATATAAATAATATCTATCTTAATGTATATTTGGGCAGCAGCCTTTCTTTTAAACATCTTTCGCTAATTATGGCAGACAAGGAAAATTTAATTCTTTTTTACTTAGTTTCCAGTATTTTTTCGTTTGTGGAGAGTAAGGGAGTACAAAAATTTTCCAAAGAAAATTATGGAAAATTTTTATACTCCAACCAAACGGAAAACGTTGGAAAAACGTTGGAAAAACTAAATAAAAATTAATTCATTTTTCCTTGTCTGCCATATTTAACAAAATATATACAGGGTGCGATGGGTAAATTGTCACCATTTTATATTTTTAATTTTGTGTATGCGTGTTGATTGTTTTTGTTTTTTATTTATTTATTTTGTTGGCTGCGCAGTATAGTAGGGTTAGTTGGGTACAGTCTGTGAGAAAAAAAGCATCATGATGCAATTCACTCTGCCAGAAATTTGGAAAAGGCATGTTGTACTGCTTGGCATTCACGTCCGAAGCTCCGATAGGAATATTTTAGAGTGTTTTGGTAACAATGTGAGATAAGTGCAGACGATTTAGAAAGAGTTGGATAGTGATTAGCAAAGTACGGCAGCTCGGAAAAATTACTTTGATCGTTCTGATAAAGAAAACTCCTAAATTTGTTAGTGAGGGCCTCAGACTCAACACGGAGGCTTACATCAAGTGCCTTCAGGAAGTAGCGCTACCCTGGGTTAAGATGACTGTTGAAAGACCCTATGCCACACAAACAGGAGAACTCAGTCGTGGATGTCAGACAATTTCTTCAATCACATTACACCTTACATCTTGCCACTTAACTCCCTAGACTGCAACCCCCCTGATTATTATGTGTGGGGCGCAGGTGAGACCAACAAAATTCCTTGTAAGACCAAAGATGAACTGAAGTCAAGAATTATGGCTGCATTCAACATCTTAAACAAGGAGACCGTCCAGAAGAGTTGCAGGAGATCCTGAAGTCGCCTGGAGGCCGTGGCTGAAGCCAGTGGTTGTTATATATATATATATATATATATATATATATATATATATATATATATATATATATATATATGAGAGAGAGAGCGAGAGACAAAGATTAGAGATTTAATTAATTTCAGATAATAATTCATTAAGTCTAGGATAAGAAACCTCTTGTTCACAATATTTTTTAACTTCTGCGTCAGTTGAATAATACGATATAAAATCGCTTAGTCAGTAATAGCATTATTTACTGCTAGCCTTCACTGAATTAATTCTACAATTATTTATTTTACCGGAACTGATTTCCGCTTACAGTTCAATAACCACAACAGGGACAACAAAAACAATTTCCCGGTATCCGTACACTTCCGTACAACCTCGTCACAGCATCGACAACGTCAGGTGCGTGCTTTTAGAGTCTGAGTTCGACTGCTAGAAAAATAGACGCAGGTCAGAGTTGAAATACATACTGAAAATAAAGACCCATATGAACGATCGAAACAGAGATTTGGGTTTACTCAAAGAATATACCTTCGACAAGGAAACCCATTACCAGCAACACCACTCCACCAATGAGTAGCCCCCTCCACACACACTTATAATCAAAATTTTAACAGAAATTTCTACCCCCACAATATTTTTCGGCTCTGACGCCTAGGATTTCGAAATTTTATAAGATAGTTAAGGTATATTCACACTTATCAAACTTAAACACACAAAACATCTATTTTTACTGACACCTTTTCCCTCTTTCCTTCATGGATTGTGATTACTACAATCATGTTTCTATCTGTTTATTTTTTCTACCCCACCCCCACCATTTTCTGACTATGGCTTTTCCAAAAGAATTTTTATCAAAATATTTTATCCCTTTTTCTTACGGTTCCAATTCTGTTTCCCTTATTTTTTTTTTCTTTATTACCTCCTTGCCTCCTCAATCTCTAACCATCTAGTCAAATCCATCAACACTGACCACATAAGAGAAGTCTTCCCCACCCCAAATCCTAAAAACCTCTTCCTCTTGTTTAAAATCACACTCTCCCACCTTCCACGCCGATAAAGACAAAACAGACTAATGCGTTCACCCCCGATCATTTTAAAAAAAAATTCGCAAGCGAGAAATAAAGCAAGAATCGGATTTACAATACCATCCACAACGAGTGCACACCAGCAATAAAAAAAACACCTTTGGTGAGTCTTACCCATTTTTCTGTTTATTTCTCGCACCGCTGATGAAGGACACCGGCGTGCCCGAAAATTCAGGACTAACATTAATCTCCATGCCTCATTTCTGTCTTGTGATTAACATTTAATATAGAATAAATTCTTTTCGCACTGATCACATTGGTACCTTTTCATTTTCCATTGTTTTATTAATCAATCTAGAAGAAGCACTCGTGGACTCTTCCTATATATATATATATATATATATATATTAGTTCAAATGTTATGTTTTAGTGGATATTTACGTTTGAATAGAAGCCCTTTTTATTAAAAGCAGTTTAGAGTTTACCGGTTTGCGCATGTGAGAAAACCTAATAAAGAAAAGATGTCCTCCGACAGGGTTTGTCCTTGCGTCTCACTTTGAAATGGATAAATATAACCTTGATGGGGTTTGACGATCTTTGTGAGCGATGTGTCTAAAGCACACCGGATCACAACAGTGACTGAGTACAGAGTTTAATTGGCAGCTGCAGGTGTAGGAGTGTACATAAAATTAAATGAATCCTCGTATGGTATAAAAGACAAATGGCTATATTCTTATGTCGCGAATGTAGAATACATTATTAGGCAGAAAAATAAAGTAAATAGGAGACCCTAATTACCTGAAAAGAACTGTAGAACACAGATATGTACATGTATGGTAGATCCACAAGTGTGTCCAGGTCAGGTGGAATCAGCATGAAAAGTACGTTCGGCACTCCAAACAGCGGCACTAGCATCATGATAAACTTGGCCAGTTTCCTAGACAGCAAAGAAAAAGAACAGGAATTAATTTCGTGATTTCCTTCAGGACGTACGCGACTATGAGTATCAACTACTTCTTTTTCTTAAACCCATATTCACCTGGCGTCAGACCCCCCCCCTATCTAAACTATAATTTTAAAGTACGAAGTCTGATCAAAATGTATCGGAACTTGCGCTATAAAAAGAAAATATATCAACTCGCCATTTAATTTCCCTTGAAGTAGTCCACTTCTAAAGCGACACACGTTCCTGGAAGCATTCCTAGAACTCCCTTTTTCGGGGTGGCGAGCAGCTGACTCGTCGCATTTTCTTGGTTTTACTCGGTGTCTTGAAATCTTGTTCCTTTCAAGTGAGAAAATCAGAGGAATATGGTGGTTTTCGGACGGGTATCAAAATGTTGCCCTTGGCCAGAAAAACTGGTGCTGCACAGTTCATGGTCATTGATGGAATCACTGAGGCGGGGTGAGACGACCACACGCTATGCACTTTCGTTCCAAGCACTGTTATAAACAACGGAAGTGAATGAGAACTTAGTGCGCATGCACCACAGTGTTCAAGGTCAGTTTGTGCCAGGCGGCTTTCCGATACTTTTTGATCATACCTCGTATAACTTTGTAACATTAAAATTTCACTAAAACATATTGGAAATCTGAAATCAAGAAAATATGAATCTTACGCAAAATAGTCACAATATATAAAAAAATGAAGGTGTCAATTTAAAATGACGCCATGCGAATATGCGTTAATATCTATATATTACGAACTGTTATGGTTATTCATGGGAAAACTACTGGAATGGTTTTCTGTTGCTTTCTCAATGATATTTAATTCATAAATATGCTTCTCCTGGATTGGTTGTCCTGATAAATCTAGAGAGCACTTCAGGCTGTAATATTTTCTCTTAGTAGTCGGAGGAAATATGAATTCGTGTCTTTCTCAAGGGCGTATGTTCGAAGTAAATTTAAGAATAAGAAATGAATTTCAAAATTCCTGAACCGAAATAAGAAGGATCGATGCATATTTTAAAATCTGTTTTCATACATTTATTTAGTAAAATGAACTCAATCTGGCTCAAGGTTACAGTATAAATAATTTATGTGAATGTTCTTCAGTTGTACAATGAGCCCAGCAAAAAGAAATAATCCTTTTTTTTTTTTTTTTTCAATTTTCTTTTCACATTATGATTAAGCACTTATGAATATTATTTTCTTAAAATTTAATAGGGGGATCAACTTTGTTATGTAAATCCATTGTAAATTGATTCCTTGATTCCCAAGTGAGGATCGAACTCACTACAATAGTAACAGTCTTAATTGATTACAGATTCTCGCTTTATGACAAGCTTCAAGTATTTTCTCTCTTTCTGAAAAGAAACTGAGTGAAAAGTCAGAAAGAAAGAGACAGAACTAGAATGAGAGCAATAAAGAGAAAGGGAAAAGGAAAAAGAGAGAAAGAAAGAGAGAGGGAGGGAGATTCATTTTTAATCTGAATTTTTTATTGCTCGAACCTCAGGAAAGAAAGCGCATTTTCTTTAGGAGGATGTCTCGAGTCCGCAGGCCAGAGAATGTAATACACACTGTTTAAAAAAAAATTGGGGCGTCCTTTTCAAATACGGGTATCCATCAAAATAACCTTTGAAGTAATAAATGTGATTGTCGTGAGCAAGATACGCGACATCATGCCCGAAAACGCCCACGCATTGCATGCATATGGTGTCGCAGAGCAGTTGGAGGAAGAATTGGCGGAATGCGCCTACGCATATGTAAAAAACTATCCCACTCAACCAATCGGCTGCTTTGTCATGAATTACTGTACCTGAAGGCTTTGGAAGTTAGAGCCGAGGCAGTTGTCTTCTTAATCAGCTCTGCAGGCCGTACTAGACGTGACAAGAGTGCGGACCGTTCTTCTACGAGCCTGTGTCTCTAGAACTTGACGTGAGTTATTTGAAGTGCGGCCTATTTCAGCATTGCAATAGTAAGTGACTCTTTTTGTCAGTTTTTGTTTTTTGGAAGAACAGTTAATTTAGTTATGTTTAAAAATATTGTTTTAGTGGAATTTTACGAGTTTTGACGTGGGAGCCCTCGTTGCCAGTATTATGGAAGAGTCTCCCCCCAGCCCAGAGAAATCAACGCCAGCTACTCCAAGCACATGGGCGTCAGAAAATGCAAAGAAGGGGCCGAAATATTACGAGGCTCTCAAAGAAAAATATAAAGAATTTATTGACGGTAATGAATTACTATCAATACCGTCTGTTTTGAAAGCAGTGACTACTAGAACTATCTCGCTGCTAACTTCAGATGTTAAGTCCCGGAAGTTGATAAGAGTCAGCCGGAAAATAATGGAGGAGGCTCTTAAAACCCTCAACATAGACCCGAAAATTCTGGCCAAAAGATTTAACGCCATTTGGGATATACTCCTGGCAACGGAGGACGGAACCAAAAGACTAATTGGGAGTATTCTCACTACGAAATCAGTGAGACTACAGAGTACATTGACACTCGCAAGATTAAGATTTACGTTATATGGGGTGCCCATGGATATATCTGAGGATCATTTGGGAGCTTTTGTTGCCCAATATGGACAGGTTGCTGATGTCACGTCGGCGAAAGGCAAAACAGGCATATCCACCGGGGATGTTATCGTACATGGGATTCTAACTAGGAAAAGTTTCAATGACATCCCCGATATCTTGACTTGCGGTAGAAGAAAAATATTTGTAGTTGTGCAAGACCGGAGGCCCCATTGTTGGTCTTGTAGGGCTGTGGGACATATGTCTAAGGAATGCCCTGGCAAGAACCCGGAACCACCAACTGAGCAACAGTCGGAAGCCAAACAGTCCAACAACCAACAGTTCAACAACAGGCAGCAGTAAAGGAAGCTGTGGGCCAGACCGCTAAGGATACCAATGAGTGGCAGCAGGTGACCAGGAAGGGACGCAAAGCAGCAACTCCTCCTCCATCTCCCCAGCAGAAAGTCTCACCGGGACGTAAACAACAAAGCCCGAAGTAGAAGCCTTCTCAGCAGCAGCAGCAGCAACAACAACAGACGTAGCAACAACAACAACAACAGATACAGCAACAGCCCTGGCAGCAGCATGAAAAGAGACAACAACAACGAAAGGCACAACAACAAAAGGCACAGCCACTGGAACAACAACAATACCAGCAACAACTAGAGGAAGATTTACAAATGCAGACTGAGCACCAGCTACTGGATATAGGTATGAAGGTGGAGGTCATGTCTCCACCTAGATCTTCTTCTTTGAAAAGGGGGAGGGAAGATGAGGTGGACGATGAGAAGGAAGAGAAGAAAGTTTTGAAAAAAGTCTGATCGTAGCAGGGTGGAAAGATTCAGAGATTACCCCGGGTTCCATTCGCTTCCCGCCTCGCCAACTAAGGGAAAAGACACTGAGAAAAATAGAACTATGAGCCTCCCCCATTCCCTCACTAAACTTTTGCAATCTCCCTCCCCAATAGTACCCCCCGCGTCAATGGAAAAAAGAAAAACCCCTCCCAAGAAAAAGGAAACTTTCCCTAAGGGGGTGGCTAGTTGCCAGGTAGACAGAAGGGCCCTGAAAAGAGACCTCTCAGTGCAAAAGAAGGCCCTACTAAGACATCTAATTAAAAGTACCTCCGTGGACGGCAAGTCAACGGAATACCCTCGAAACTTTCGAAAAGCACCTGTTGTACACGACTTTCATCAGGAACACGGGGAGAAATCTGAAAGTTTGGGATCACTTAGCGGAGTTCAGGGACGCGTTCCCTAATATAGAATTGGTGCAACTTGGCTCTCCGGAACTACGAAAAATGTCGCAAATGTGCACAGGGAGGGACCCGGTTATTCTACATCCCTGTTTATATAGGATGTTAAAATTAACCTGCCCTACAGACGTCGGCGGCATTGTCTTGGCGGGATTAATTACGTCCGACATAGGCACAGGAAGTCTGGGACAATCCGTCGGGGTCCTGAAACCCGCAGATTTCCGTCCAGTCTGCGTTTAGGGGATCACGCTTAAATTATGTCTATCAAGCCAGCCAACCTGAATATAAGAAGCTTGAGGGATCTGAGTAAGGCTGCCCGTCTTCTTCGGAATCTCTTGTCCTTTGATGTAGATGTAGCTGCGATCCAGGAAACGCACTGTTTGCGACTTTGATGCGCGTGTGCTGTCTAGCGAGTTTGTTGTTTATTCAGTATATGAGGACCAGCAGGCCAGAGGTGTTTCCTTGTTAGTTAAACGTACTCTGGATGCGGGTGGGGTGTGATCGTGGCTCATATTGCCGTAAGCAGTGGTTCATTTCGGGTCGTTGCGGTTTATACGCCCAACGACCAGTGTGAACATGTCGACTTTTTCCGTCGGTTGGGGCTGTTCCTGGTTGATTCTTAGCGCTTAGTTTTAATGGGGGACTGAAATGCCGTCCTGGACCCCAAGATAGATAGTGGGTGGGGTGCCAGCGGGAAGGCATCGGGCGATCGTAACCTGGTTGATCTGATCGGCGACGTTGGGCTCGTCGATAAATACCGGGTCGATCATCCGAGGGTGGAGATGTGGACGTGGACCCATAGTTGGCCGTTTCTCCAGGTAGCCAGCTACTTGGACAGAATATTAGTGAGAAGAGCCGACCTAGATTTATTAGATTGTCCCACGTTCCACCGGTTAGACTATTCGGATCATAGACTTGTTTGTGCCCGGATGGTGTTAGGCGTTAGGCCTAGAATGGCTGGACACTGGAAGTTCAACGTGTCCTTACTGGACAGGCGGGGCTTCAGATTAGTCCAGCGGGAACTAGTGGGGGCGGTTATCGGGAATAAGTGGTGGGGAGGCTTAAGGATAAGATTAGGTCCTTCACCCTTGAATACAACCAACGACTCGCTCTAGATAAGGGTAAAAAGGTGAAGGCTCTAGAGGATAGTCTGTCCCGGGCGGTGGCTGTGGGGAGGAATTCCCTAGATATAGCCGTAGCTAGGCAGGCCCTGAAGGGTGAGGCTAGCAATCGCCACCAGGGACAGGTAGTTAGACATAGGTTAAACAAGCTGTCTAACGAAGCCGTGAACATGGACGCAGAATTGAGCAAGGAAGAGTTCCGTCGAGGTTCCGATCGATACATTCGCGAGGTCATATCCCGGGAGGGGCGCTCTCTGAGGTCGACCGAATACATTTGCGAGGCGTTTCGGCAGCATTTCGAGAGCCGTGTTACCAAGGAGCCTGGTCTCAGTGGCGACGAGTTTCGCAGCTATTTAGCTGACTTTCCTCGGACGGAGAAGTCTACTTGTCATTGAAGAAGGTAGGGAGAGGCAAGTCTCCGGGACTTGATGATCTGCCCTACGAAATATACTTGTGGCTATCGCACATCTTACTCTCAATTTTGACAGTGGTGTTCAACAACTGGTTCTGGCAGGGGTCCATCCTCAACCGGATTTCCAGGGATGTGATCATGCTGTTGAAAAAGGACAAGGGTGTTGGGCGGGATTTAGACGATTATAGGCCCATAACTCTGCTAAACACAGAATTAGAGGGTGTAAAAGACGACAAGCGAGCCGCGCTGATCAATTTGGATTAGTCCAAAGCATTTGACAGTGTTGACCATCAATATCTGGCTGCTGTCCTGCAGGCCGCCGGATTCGAACCCGACTTCTGCAGGTGGATTATCCTCCTGTATCGCTCCCCCAGTGCTGTGGTACAGGTGAACGGAAGGCGGTCGAGCGTCTTTGCACTGACTCGGTCGGTCCGACAGGTGTGCCCGCTGTCGCCCTTACTTTACGCTTTGGCGTTGGAGCCCTTCTTTCGCCGACCGAGAGACGGGGCGTGTAGCCCGGCCCTACGCGGAATAGCCGTTTTCCCTGGTAGTGCTCGAGCTAGGGAAATTGCGTACGCCGATGACGTATCCATCTTCGTGTCGTGCCGCAGCGACATTAAGGTGGTGCAGAAGGCGCTTGAAAGGTACAAGAAGGTGACGGGGGCCAAGATTAACCGCAACAAGTCTTACGTGCCTGGAAGTAGGTCGTGCTTCTGGGGCCCTTTGGCTGGACTGATGGACCCGTCCGCATCCTTGGGGTGTGTTTCGGATTCGGACTCCGGCTGAAGAAGAATTGGTCAGAAGTACATGCAAAGGTCGGAGCGTCGGTTCGAAGGAGGTTGTCCTTGAAGGGTAGGTCTGAGGCGTGTGCCACTTACGTCATGGGGCCGAGAAATTTACCTCTTCCCAACTGATTGTGTTTTATAAGCATCAGCTTAAAGTCAAGATCAGGACAGAAAGGAAACGACTTCATCCATTGGAATTTGGCGAAAGATGGGTGGGTCTTGCGCGTCTCTGCCGAGTGAAAGGAGGTGACTTGGAGTGGCATTTTGGGATTGCTGGGTTGAACATTCGCAACCCTCCCCGTGTATAGGTTAGTTCAGGTCGTTTTTTGTTTCTGTTCTTTTCTCTCCTTTTTCAGTGTTAAAATGTATGCTCATTGGCCCCTTTTATTTCTGGTCCTATTTTTTTTTTCTTTTAATTCGCCAACCCTCCCATCGTTAGATGGTTAGTGATAACAGTTCTCTTTTGGGTGCGGGCCGTCTTTCGTTTCGAGTGTGTTTTTTATATTTGTTGCAAATGAGTGTGTGTTTATAGTGAGTACATGGCCTGCACGAATGTTTCATATTTTTAAATCCCGCATTGATTTCGTCCAGTCAACTGATGTTCCTGCCACAGTTAGGGCTGTGGGGAGGGTTTACTATTAACACAATTTTTGTTTAGTTTCTTGTATATAGTTTTGTACACATATGTAAATAATCATTGGGTTTTTTAAACTTTTAAATTGTTATTTTACCCCCCCCCCCACAGACAATGAATTGTAAATATGGGGACTAGTTTAGGACTTCATAGAGTTTGTGAGGCATTATTGTGGTTGGGGTACGAATGTTAAGTAAGAATGCGTTGTTTTGGTGAAAGGAATATTGTTTGTATGTTTAGGTCAGTGATTGTGACTAGCTAAGTTTAATCTTAAGACAGATGATAACCGTCCTTTTCCCCATTTCCCCTTTTTTTTGCCTTTTGCCGTATTTGTACATTTCAAGTACCGTTAAATATCGTTGGGGGCCGAGGGAGCCGACAAGAACGACTGCCCTGTTCCAGCGGGTCCTTTTTGGCGTGACGGCTACAATAAAAATATAATAATAAAAAAAAAACAAAAAAAAAAACATAAGGAATGTGGCAGCTCTCTGGTGCTTCTCATGCCATTATCCTGCAACACATGTGGCTCATGGCCATATCACTTTGTAACACCGGTTCTTGTATGATCACAGAAGTTAAGCAACATCGAGCTAGATCAGTACCTAGATGAGTGACCGCTTGGAAATATCAAGTATAACGGCTCGGAATTGGAAATCGGAGAGTAGAGTTCCATTTCCAGTTGGGTTCTTTGTATTCATTTACGTGCAATTACACCCTTGTAAAAGTTCTGAACCTTCCTCTTCTGTCCACCCACCTATAGATTAATTAATAGAACTTGTATCAGTAAATTATTATCTCTCAAAATTATTGCAATCCTAAAATATCTTCTGGCTTTAAATAACCTGCAAAAGCTGGATAAGCCGTAAAAAAAAAAAAAATCAATCAGTGTAACAGATGTGGAAAACCTTCAAAAAGTTTTGTTCAAGAATCCGATATATGATGGATTGTAAAACATATGGCTGGCTGTCAAAGTGGTGTTATATTGCAGTGAAGTGAGATAGTTTCTAAATCTATTGAATATTGAAGAATTAAAAAAAAAAATTTTTTATTAATAATTGATTTATTCTCAACTTCAAATTCAAAATGTTTTTTTAGCGTTTTTGTTTTCTTTGGAGTATTCTTTGAAGTATGGATTGCTTCGTTACGATGAACGAAATAAGAAGCTAGATTGATTCAGGTTATCCGCGGATATAAGAACTATTTCAATGTGCAATACATTTCTGGAGATTCGCAATGTCAGCTTAATAACTTCTTCTGGTAACCCTTTTGAAATACAACAAATCACTTAATTACCTAAATATATGACTGTTTATATTTCAAATAACATATCACAAAACATACTTTGGTTAGCAACAGAAATTAACTGGAACCCTGGAAATTCCAAGGGCTTAGGGAAATCACATTGAGCTTCGAATCAATTTTAGAATGATATTTATTCTGTAATTATGCCCAAGAGCCTTTCGTGGTAGAAGGTTACAGAGTAAGAGGCACGAATAACTGTTGACACTAATAAGTTAAGATTATAGTGATCGGAGAAGCATCTTCTTGGGAGTCGGTTCCACAAAGCAGTTGCTTGTGTGAAGAAGTTGATCGAGTGGATATTACATGTTACCAATGGAATAAGAAAAGAAAGTGAATACAATAGAATATGAAGCGGTGGTTGGTTAAAATGTGCGTAGCATTGGTGGTGGGTCTTAGCCGTGAAGGTTAGAATTGGCGAAACTAAGGAATATTGTTCCTTTGAACATTTGCCATGGAAATAGCGATAGAACAGCGATAGGCTTGCGACGTTGCGTCTGTTGGGAAGACGCAAGGACGCGGAGAGGCATTAAAGTCTATCGAGGCTGGAAAGTGAAAGCTGGGCAGCTGTTGCCCATATATGGCAACAGTGGTGATATCAAAATCAAACAGGTACAAAATATTATCTATTTGAATAAGCGTAATAACAGATGACAGAAAGTATATCGAAATAACGAAAGAAGCTTACCAGAAAAGAAGCACAGTCTCAAGTTATATGAACATACGTTAGAAACAAAGAAAAAGTACTGAGCTGAGCATGTTAGGTATATCTACATGTATGACAGGGAGTGCTGCATAGTTTCCTTACTGATCAAGCGATGTAGTTTCGAGGTGGCAGTGATGTAGTTCTATAGACCGAATAGTGAGAAAACTATAGACGAATTGAGAGAATTGAAGGGAAATGGAAACAGCGAGCAATTTATTCACTGAGTTTGTGTGAATAGATGCAAGAGCAGAGGCAGAGCGATGGGAAATAAATCAAACGTTGCTTAGTGCTTCAAGTGACAGAGCCATGAATGAGCATGATTTTGTGTGAATGAACATAAGAATAAAGACATAGAGAGATGGAAAGAAATCAAAAGTTGCTTAGAGCTGTAAGAGACAAAAAGTTGTGGAGAGACATGATCAGGTCCATGTCCTGAAATAATGTATCTGAATGGTGATAATTAAATGATGCCATTTCTCTTCTCTCACCTTTTGTCTGTATCTTCTCTTTCTCTTTCTTATCTCTCCCAATCTTCTTTGTCCCATCATATTTTTATGTAAATGTTATAGAAAACATGAATTAATTTATCAAATTCCAACTTCTCCCCGTTTAATATTTTTATGTATATTTTACAGTCAGAAAGCCGCCATAATTACAACTCACAAGAGCTGCGTATCAGACAGATAATACATTCTGATCCTAGATAGTAAAGTGTATAATGGTCGGCTACTCTCGTTTTCCTGGCACATCCACTTGATAGGCTGGTTAGCCAATCACAATTGTAAATTCCTACCCATGCACATTTCTTCCACACCCACAGCTTCCACCTGTGGTTTATACAGCAACTATGGTGAGCGGATCTTCGTTACTGATTCTAGACCGAGAGTATATAGTCTGTCATGATCATCAGTTTGAACGACGCAAGTACACTTCAATCATAAAGACTTGCGACTTCCTGCTAGTGCAACCACCCAAGACTTCCGAAAAGTTCCATACGCCCAATTTCACTGAAAAGGCTGGGGTCAACCCGTGGTATTTTTCAGTCATTTCGAACGCAGGAAGCACCTCCCCAGAACGATTTCAAGAAGTCATCTTCATAACAAATGGTGAGATTCGAACCTCGGTCGAACATGGTCGGAAGGCGAACCTTTAACCATTCGGACAGGCGGCCATATAAATGCATAATTGTCTTACAAACAACGAGAATACCGATGTAGATTTATTTATAGCGATTGAACAGTAGTTTGGTATTTTCTGTTATCTTTGAGAGAAAGACAATGACATATTGGCACAGTAACGTTTCTTTTTGCTTCGGAACGTGTATAAAGATAGGCTATAACATACAGGAAGCAGACATCAAAAACAGAATAAATAATAAGCCACCTGATTCTCTTAAGACAAGATCAGAAATGTCTGCTCCAGCAAAAAATAAACAAAAGCGAGAGCGCTTCTTCTTAAAATGAAACAAAATATCTCTTTATGAGTTGATAAAGTAAAATTGGTAAACCATCATTTACAGATAAGATGGTGTTTGGAAAGATTAAAGAAGAATAAAAAGCAAATAGAAAAGGAAAAACAAGTACATTGAGTGAAAAAGTGGGCGAATAAAAATATTTTCTAAAATACAAAACACAAGGTGACTATATTTATCAGTTATGCAACCTGATTTGCCCTTCTACGTGTCGTGATCATGGCTCTCTACAACCTTCTCTCCTTCATTGTCCTATGTAATATGTACCTTATCCCCTTGTCCATATTCTGCCATCATTTCCAAGGTTTCATTAAATATGTTAAACACTCTTTCCCTCTGCCTTTAATGTCCTTTTGAGTGTCAAATTCGCCAAGCTTTCTTTCTTGAGTTTCAGAAATTTCGACTGACTCTTTCTTATCCAAAGCACTAGTGTTCTTTTTGTTCCCACATACTTTAAAACTTTCATGGTGCTCACATGTTCCGTCTATGTTATTCTCAGCATCTTCCTGTAGAACATCTATGTTACTTCCAGTCTCTTCTCCATCAGTGAGGATATCTTTTCGAACATTCACTAACATATAGAAAGATTGCTATTATATAGCAGTTCAACACTCTTTTCTTTGTTTCTGATGAAATTCTCCTTGTTCTCTGGCTTTTTGCAAGGTTTTTTGGGGTATTATTATTTTTCTTCTGTGTGCCGTGTCTCTTCAGGACGTGGGCGATCATAACTATCCACAACTCCCTAACCTTCTAGATCTTGACAGCGATTGTCCCTTTGCGAAATGTCCCCCACACCGTTCCCCCATTAATTCTCAGAATCTCGTCAGGTTGCTAAGCTGCTGCCTTTCGTTTTTTTTGCGCTCGATATATCCTGTATGTGTCAAATTCTCCAAGCCCTCTTTCTTCATTATGCATCCTAGAAACTTCAACTGTTATCCTTTTTGTTTCCATTTTCCTTAAAACTTCGTTGGTTACGCGCTCCGCTCATGCTATTCTCAGTATCCTTCTGTAGAACTACATTTCTGTTGTTTACTCTTCATTTGTGAGGAGATTATTTAGCATCCAAGGATTGACTTAAAAAGCAGAATTCATTTTTACATGCAATAGCAGAGTTAATTGTGTCGATACAAATTCCAAATGATTCACACAGGAAATATAGCCGATATAATTGCAAAATTACTTAAATATTTTCCCTCATTTTTGACTCCACTAGAAAAGTAGTATGCGAAGGATCTGAAAAGTTTTCGGCTTGAACAAGTTCCTAAAATTTAAACGTTATTTCGTCAATGTAGCTGGAAAACGTCTTTTACATTGTAAACTGCAAATCGTAATCTGGGCAGAAACTTTGTCTCGGTGATTCCAACTCTACGGCAGCCCCTTTCTCGTTGCAGTGAATTGGAAGAGATAGTGGATATCAAAGTCATTGTAATAGCGGTCGTAGAAACTGGGTAATTTTTGTTTGGGGCTTGTATATATGGTATTCCACATTAAATGTCACGTTCTACCATTGGGCAGATGGTAACGTTACTCCTCTCTCATATATCCATGTAATATTTTCTAAATGTTTCTTTGTTTCTCTTTTCATAAATTTGGTCACGATAACAACAAAGATGAGAGGGTACTAGTCTGCATGTAAATAATGTAAATAATAATGATGATACGTCCTCATCCTAAAAATTCCGACAGAAATAGAAATAATCATTCCCGAACGAATAATTTGTTGTCGGATTCCGAGATAGTCCCCTCTAGTGAAGTTTCAAGGTGAACTGCGTCCTGTGCGCACATTGAGTCCCACTCTTTTAACACAGGATTTCCATACCACGACGAGAGACGATTGGAGCAAGTTCCTAAAATCGTTATTTTTCCGTTAGATTTACTTTCTACTAGGCCCGTGTCCGAACTATCTGTCGAGATTTGCTGCTCATTTGAAGTAGCAACCTGGACGGATTGAGGCTCACTTCCTTGGCGAAAAGAATGTTTACATTTCTGATTAACATAGCATAATTTTCCTTTTGTTTAAATACTAATGTGAGAAGAAAAAACTAAAAATAATAGGGATTACGGCCATGTAGCGTTGAAAACACAGGTTCCCGTATGATGATCGAAGTTAAGCAACGTCGAGCCTGGTCAGTACCTAGGTGTGTGACCGCTTCGGAATACCATGTGCTGTAAGGTTAGATGTGAGTGGTGTAATGGATAATCGCTCGGAATTGTTAATCAGATTGCCGAGTTCCAGTTACAGTACGGTTAGTTATATTCACTTACGTGCAAATACTCTTGGCAAAGTTATGAATCCACTTCTTAAAGGAGGTTAATTAGTAAGACTTGTATCACTAAAAAATCTTTATATTCAAAAAAATTCTTACAATCTAAAAATAATTTTGTGGCTTAGATAACCTGCAAAGTATTGATAAGCCGTAGAAAACGAATCAAATAATCAATAAAAATAACATATAATTATGAGGAAGTACAAACAGCCAGATATATACTTAACTTGCTGGCCCCAGCTTCATAATAATAATAATAATAAGCAGGACCTTGCCCAGGAGCTGAGAAAAGTGTGTTTCATAAAGATTATAGTTGTGTCTAATAATATTTGAACACTGTGAAAAACTAGAATCATCATTGAATGAGTTGCACATTCGACAAAGAATTGAGATTGTCTCAACGACAGTGTTTCTTATGTCTACGAAAATACTGAAGAAAGTGTTGGAGACTTGAAAATACATTCTCTCACTCAATCTCCAACGATAACCATCTGATATGCAAAGGCAAGTAATATAATAAATGGATAGTTGCTCGTTTCCGAATATATTTGTCAGCTTAGGTACGTTAGTGTTTGTTTAATACTCGTGTGGTTAATGCAACAACTATGCTGCGCTGATCTTAGATATTGTTGCACAAACTATCCATATGACGACTAACGAGATAAATGAACTTGTCATATCTACCTCCAATGTCAGCAGGTACAACTGCAGGAGAAGATGGCAGAAGTGCTAAACAATTATAGCCCATGGCTCTTTATCATCAGATTGATAATGTTTTCAACATTATGATTGAAAAATAAAAAAAAGAATGTTACATAATTTTATTTTTCAAGAATAAATGCATTTACTACTTCCTCAACGGCGAGGCTTCGGGCCTTTTCATTTTCAACAGAAATCATTTCTTAACCAGATAACCTCTTATATTTCATTCCATATCGCAGATAATTTTTGTTTTGCTTCAACAGTCTCTGGTGTAGTAAGCAACAGTTGTAAAATAGCTAAGCTGACAAAATGTACAATTTCAGCTAAGTGTCAACTAAATAATTCCTAAAAGTGTAACTTCAAAAATTCCCAGTATTCTTTAGTTTACTTTTTCTGTTCTTGATCTCTGATTCTCATTGGAGAATTGAGGCAAATATCTTGATTTTATGGGGAAGTTCTTCTAGTTCAACAGAATCCATTTTGTTTGAGTCAGATTCCTACACTTCACTATATTAAAAAAATATTCTGAACTTTTAATTAATCCGTAAATTTAATTCCGCTTCTATAGCCGTGAAAACCAATTATTCATTGAAGAGAACTGAAGATGTCATAACACAACTGTTCTTTAGCGCAATGGATAGCAGCTCGGATTGAGGATTCGGAGAGCTGAGTTCGAAATTCAGTCGAGTCCATTTCATTTACTTACATGCTAATACCCTTGGGAAGGGCATGAATTCATCTTTTCTCCATGGTTAAATAGCAGGACAGATTGGACCCTTTGACAAGCGAGATAGAAGAAGGATAACTGAATTTAGTCCAGCTTGGAAGTACTCGGATCACGCTATTCTAAAATGTGTATACATGCCGCTGGGGACTGTTTGTGGATCCCAACTCCAACTGAAACTTCTTCGGGATGCGACAGATTCATTTGACGATTCCGGCTGGATGCCGAGGCAAGTACATTAAGCATTACAAGAAGTGTAATCAAATAAACGTTTTTGCACGATGGTGTGTGTCTCTTGTAGCTCAAACATTTTTTCATTGCCATTTTTTTCTGCAGTTATACTTACCGTCGACATTGCCATTTTCTCGATAGTTTTAAAGAAAACTGAAATTTGAATGACTTTCAGCAATCGAAGACTGCATCAATTGACACATTTCACCTGAAACTGACCATACCAAGTGATGATACTAAGCACAAAGTGTCAAGTAGTAATCTAGTCTCGCAGATGTTTCCACAGATTTTTCTCGTAGATTCGTTATAGGTTTTCTAATATCTTTAAATTGATAGCATAATGGTGTGACAACATTGAGTCGTGATTCTCATCTTGCATCGCATCATGCTTCTACCAAAATTGGCACATTTTCTGATGGTATCTTACAATGAAAAGTTTGCGGCAGTATATGCATGATGAACTAGCGCAATGAATGTCAAAGAAAGATTGTGCATTATGTTAAAAAATAAACATTTTCAAATAGGGGTTTTACATAGAACAAATAAGACCTTTTCCTTCATTTCATTTTACTTTGACTGAACATCTTTGTACTTACTTCCAAAAGGTTTCGGTAAAAAAAACAACCTTGAATAATTTGCTCAATGAATGCTTGAAAGTATCTTATTAACATAAATTCATAAAACACTAACCGTCCATTTAAAAAAAATCCTTTAAAAAAAGCACGTAAAAATAATTAAGCGCTTTTTAAGGTCAGTCATCAATTAAAATAGCTGTAGATTTTATGCAGATTTTATATGAGAATTTCAACAAAAGATGTTCTGAATTTTATAAAAAGATTTTTTTAATGTTTGTAGAGAAATTGATAAGTTCAATGCTTTTCCAGAATACAACCCCACCCATGAAAATATTAATAAATAACAAATAATACAAGTAAAAATGAATGAATTGAACAATTATATAGAATTAGTACTACTAACAACTATTTGTAGTTGGATGATGTCAAGACAGTTTGGATTGATTGAAGAAAATACCGCTTTTCTTTTTTCGTTTTTCAAATTTTTCTACCAACACAAGAGTCAATTCACTATAATGGATGACCATACAACAAAAAATTAATCTGTAATTTTTTTAAATCTTCCAAAAATAATCAACATAGAATTTTTATTCGATGAAAATTGATATATGTAAAGACTAATCAACTAATATCAGAACAGAAAAAAAATTGGCACTAAATTAGATAAATACACTTATTCAGAGATGCCTTTACTTTATAGTCACACACGCAAAATATCATAGGAGGGCTTTTCTGGAGAAGTACTAAAAGTTCTTTTTGCAAAATATATTACGTTGGGAAAAAAGGGTAAATGTTTTTTGTTTTTGTTTTACATACTCAGGGAGGAATGTCTTACTTTTAATAAAGGTATTCTATCCCTTAATGAGTGACTATTTGGAATGAGTAGTTACAAGAATTCATTTCTTTTGAAGAACCTATGCATCTTAAGGCACATTGTCATTTTGTGTTGCATTGGACGACACAAGGAACTTTCCGTCATCTCTATTCATTGTCTCAATAAACCTTTTTTTATTGTTCTTTGGGTGCTGTGAGTAATTCTATTTTTAGCATTGACGAAAAATTGTCTAGCTTATCGGTTTGATGAAATTGAAGGTATGTCACTTAGCTATGTAAACTAATAATATATTGTTATACGTTTTATTTTAACGCCACAAACAAATACTTAGAAAAATATATGAACTTGCCTTAAATAACATTTTAATCTTTGCATGTATTCAGTGTTTTTAATATATATATATATATATATATATATATATATATATATATATACGATGCATATTATTATAATTGATGATTGATCAGTTCTTCTATATGGCAATGTATGATAGACAATTTCTTCATAGATGAAGAAGAGACTTGAAGTTACAGAAACTGGTCCTGCAGAATGACGCTGAGAATACCAGGGACCGAACAAATGAGCAACGGTGAAGTTTTAGAGACAATGGAAACAAAAACGAGACTTAAAATGAACATCAGGAAGAGACAATTGAAAGTTCTTGGGAACATAATGAGGAAAATAAGCTTTGAAAATTTGATACTCACATGAAGGCAAGAGAAACAGAGGAAAACCTACATAGCGAGATTGGGTAAATGGATGTTGGAACAAGGTTTAGAATAGATAACAAAAAGACAACATTTATTAAGATCTATAGAGAAGTTATGGCGAGCCATGATCGCCAACTTTCTAAAGGAATACGACACACATAGGAGTAGAAAAAAGTAAATATTGATAAAAGTGGCTGAGGCTCCCGGAACGAATCTGATGTCCTTTCTTCCGTGGCCAGGATTTCGAGATATCCTTTTTTACAGTCACGGGATTTCGAGTTTCGACTGCACAGGCATGGATACTTATCTGACATAAGAGCCTAGAACTCTTTTCTCGTCATCATAACGACAGAAGAAAAGCTACGCCTTGTTTGATATAAACATTGTATCGAATGCATCCGATATTTATTATGCTTAGCTTTGTAAAAGCGCTTAAGGAGGAAATCAGAATGAATAAAAACGCGTTACTCAAAGCTTCTAAGATCGGCCTAACTAGAAAACCAGTATTTGGAATCTTAGCTTTGCGCTTGGACGAGAAATCTGACCTCTGGCACTCATGGAAGAGACGCGAGGCAGTCTAGATGAACTAATCATTTGAAATAGGTGATGAGTACTGAAACGGCTCATTACAACAAATATTAAATGAAATCAGCTATCCCGGTAAAATTTTTGAAATTAACAAAATTAATGATGTATTACTAGTGTATTGAGAAGGTTTGCTGCCACTTAATACGAAGCGAGGTTTCCGATTTACCGCTGATGCCAAAACAAATAAAAATAAAGTAAAAATAAAAAAATCATCAAATATTAATGATAAAAATTAAAATACATGTAGATAAGAACGGGTTAGACATTTTTGAACGAAACTCGGTGGATATTTTATTATAAAAATATAAGAATTAAAATTAACGCAAAATAGCATCTTGAAGCCGAAAATAGACAAAAGCTAAGAAATATTTTATCTACTCTCATGAAATGCATTTTAAATCTGGCAAGCAAACAATAATTGAGTGTTTAATGCTGACAATTAGATAAAGGAATATGACGCCTCTGGTCTGAGTTATCAGGTCGGAAGAAAGAGAGAAAAACAGATTGTTTTTTGGTTTGGGCCGAGAAAGTACTTTAGTATTTTTCTGCTTAATTTTTTAAAATTCTCATTCCGTCTAGATCATCATCTGTTTGTCGACGCAGGGTCACTGTGCCGCTGAACATCTCCCCACCTACACATTTAGATCCAGAAATGTGGGGATAGGGAGACTAATCAGATGTCGAAAGCTAGAAAATTATTAATACCTAGTACGTCTTGGAAAAGTAGACTCGGTGAAACGACAGCCGATGTTTTCCAGCTTGAAGAATCGCCTTGCTCACAAACATGTGACCTTCGATTCAATCCGCATTGACCGTTGACTTCAGTTTAGGAAGCAAAAGAGATGCCGTGTTATCACCATTCTAGCTGCGTATAGATCTATGGAGTCCACTCTGCCCCATTGCACTAGATGATCAGAAGATTCATCCACCCTCTGACAGATCTTGTTTTTAATTCGACTGAGCCCCACACTCCTCACCAGAAAATTCTACCTACGAATTTTGAGAACACCATAGACAGAAGTTTTAAGGAGAAGTGGAACTATAAAGTAGCCGCTGCTAACAATCAGAAATAAATAGCTGAAGTCTTTGAAGGCTTAGAAAATTTAACACTTACATGTTGAATTGAAGGCAAGAGAGAAAGTGAGAAACAGCAAGTCGATTTAGTTGTCGAGTAAATGGTTGTCTTCTTTTTCTTCTTCTTTGTGCTGTGTCCATTCAGGGCGTAGGCGAACATTGCTCTCCACTTTTTCCTGTCCTTTGCAGCTCTTAATAAAATTTTTTTTTTTATTATCTATCCTAAACATTATTCCGTCATCCATATTCACAAAGTATGTTATACTTTGTTTTCCTCTGCCTTTGATCTGTCATATGAGTATCAGATTTTCCAATCCCTCTTTCCTCATTATGTGCCCTAGAAATCTCAACTGTCTCTTCCTGGTGTTAAGTATAAATGTTCTTTTTGTTTTCATTTTCCCTAAAACTTCGTCGTTGCTCACATATTCGGTCCATATTATCTTCGGCATCCTCTGTAGAGCGACATTTCCGCAGCCTCAAGCCTCCTCTTCATCCGTGAGGAGATTGTCCAGCATTCACTGCCATATAAAAGGATAGATATCAGGTAATAAGTCAGTACTCTTTTGAGAAAGGGCCATAGAGCAGCAATATTTACGTAAAGAACAAAACGGAGTTGTAGAGAGAACATGGCACACCGAGAAATGCGTTTATATATATCATATAGGTAAAACTATACAACTTTCTGACATATCACTCATACATGTTCGTCTCTTAACCCTGACAGTTGCTTTTTATCTAGCTCGATCGGAAGTCATGTATTTGTTTCCGGCTTATTTTAGCTATGAACACATAACACATGAAACACGTCTGCCATACGTCTGACCCATTTTTATGTCTTTCTAGATATCGCTGTTATTTTTAAGTCCGTTCACAGAATCCCAATATCCAAAACATTTATCTGATTACTGTTGCTATTTGCTTCGCATTCATTTATAAATGCAACGGCGCTCACAGTGAGAGTGAGCAAATAATCACGTACACCATGCCAGCGTAGAGGGTTCGATTCTCATTGGCCGATCAACTCTTCTTAATATGGGTCAGGCTATGCCGAGTTTATAAATAGAAAAGACTTACATTTAGAATACTAATCGGGCTGACCATTGGCAGTAAAGTGAATCCGATTAGTACTGGATGACTTAAAGATGTGACACCGTGTTAGATAAAGTTCTCGTTGTAATTATAACAGAGTATAGTAATCCTGGTCGAACGTTTTACTGCATGAGAATGCCTGACGACTTGAAGCAGGAAATAATTAAGATTAAACTGTGAAAAAAAATCAGAAATTAATTAAACAGCGAAGAGAAAAAGAGAAGAAAAAACGGATTAGAAATAATAATTAGAAGCCACCGAGTTTGGATCAAAGAAGATTTGAACTTGAATTAAACCAAGAATTCATTAACATTTAGTAAGACTGGATCTTCCCCAGCCTGACCAGTTACTTCCGGGACAGTATCATAAAATTAATGGTCTTCTAAAGTTTCCCAATTCCAAAGAAGTCTTATTCATTTAGAATATATTTAGAAGGTTCAGAAACCCACAAACCTTTATATTTACCTAATTGAATGGCAGGGTCTTCGACTGAAAGCATTTCACAAAATATCATCTAAGATGAGATGTTGTAATTATTTACACTATTTACATTGTTCGGACTGTTGTCCTCATCTTTGTTGACATATACACATCGTTTCGGTCGTTTTACACTTCAGCCTTCTTCAGGTGAGTGGAATTTCGAACTGAACCATTTATTTCGTCCACAGGGGTAGATTATTCTAGTTTTACGTGCCATGCCTCACCTGAGTGTCTTAGTATCAGTTAACGCAAATCTCGAAATTTTACTTCACCACAGCTGTAGGTATTGAACTCAAAACATCTTGAGCTGTAGTCAGCTGTAGCCAGTTATTCAACTCACAACTTTTTGAATCAAGTCACCGGATTCTATCAACGATTTTATCCACTGGGCCATGTTAACATCGGACATCGGTTTTTGGGACGTATAAACCTAGTCTCTCAGTAACCATTTTTTAGCAGAGCTCATATTGCAATTTTGTTGTTATTATTGCTTTTTTTCTAGCACTCTATATTAGTGGTTCCCATATTGTATTCATTTCTATGATTGGCCGGCTTAAGAGTTTTCATATTTTCCAGTGATGTTTTCTGCCTATTATTTCAACATCACCCGACAGGTGATGGCGACCTCTTTTTTCCCTCTATATGTGGTCAGCTATGCCTGATTTTTTTTCTATTTCCCCTTGTGTTACGGCTTTACGGTGTTCTTGCAGTCTTAAGGGAATGGCTTGTTTCTCCTTTATATTTCTTACCTCAGCTGCATTGGATAGCGTACACACAGTCCTTAATAATGTTCTTCTCTATAAGAGGTTTTACTCGGAAGAAGTGTCTGCGAAGTGTTGAACCAAGTTTGATGCTATATACTGACCACAGATATTTTAATTTTTTCCGATAATCCCTTCCCATGGGGTAGGTAGACCGAGGATGTTTTTTGAGTGTTGTTATCTTCTTGCACCCTTCTATCCCAGTTTGAAGGAGCTGCTATGTAGCCAGGGTAGTTGTTACGTTGTAGGGTACTGTTTATACTGACTATTGTTCATATATCTCTGGGTCGCCACTTACGACTTTTGATCGATGTTGTAAGCAGCGTACAATCCATTTCTTTAGACTGTATGGGTGCTGGGAGTTGAAGTTGAGGTATTATCCGATGAATGTTGCCTTGCGGTATACGGATGTCTTGAACCCATGACCTGTTCGAGATATTAGTACATCCAGTGGATAAAAGTGTTGGTTCAATCCAATGACTTGACCCAAAGAGTTGTAAGTTCAATATCTGGCTACAGCTGAGGTGAACAAAAACTTGGAGAGTTGAACTAAAGGGAAATAACTGATACTGGGACATCCGGAATAAACAAGGTATGTAAAACTAGAACAATCTACTCCGGTGGACTAAATAAAGGGTTCAGTTCGAAGTTCCAATCACTTGAAGAAGGCCAGAGCATACACCGACCAAAACGATGCGCATATAGCAACAAAGATGTGGACAACAGTCCGAAAGATGTAAATAGTGTAAATAAAAGGTCATATGTTTTTTTTTTTTTTTAGAATATTTTATCAAAATCCTGCACTAAATTAATGCCAAAGGTTTGCGAATTTCTTCTATAAACCAACCAATAATCGAATAGACATCGAAATACAAGCTAGTTCTGTTTTAATCCTTACTTTGTCCTCCGGCTGCTGTTGCTGCTCTAGATTCTATTTATTAAGAATTACTGCTAGAATAATCTTTCTCCTGAAAACCTATCAACCTCGCTACATAAAAAGATTAAAAATTCTTTATTCATTAATTATTTTAAAATTCTTCAGTTTGTTATTAAAATCATTGTTTGATATCAACAGATATTTGTTGGTTTGTGCTTTGAAATTGGCTTTCAGCAACGAAGTTATCACGGTTGTAAGGATTTTATATGTGAAATCTTCGCAGAACTACAACGATCACACCGTAAAATCTCCCAGCCTGTTGTTGCCGACAAACGATGTTCGTGAATATTACAACCACCGCCGAGTGATGACACCAAAATTACTACGTTTTTGATAAATGCTGCTGCTACAGGGAACCGACACATTGACAAAACGATCAGCGACAGTAATGAAGTCGTTAGAAATTACTACTGAAATTAATCTTTCGTCACTGAGTACCTTACAAATGGAAATTTAGTTAATACTGTGTCAAGCCCAGAAAATATTCATTATTTGATACAAAAGATGTATATATCAGATTTTCTCTCTTCATTTCTTCGTCTTCTGCTTTGTTTCGTGTCCCTTCAGGGAGCGGGCAATCATGTTTCCTACAATTTACTGTCCTTTCTAGTGGTTAGTCTTTTCGATATCTCACCT
This sequence comes from Acanthosepion lycidas, assembly GCA_963932145.1. Classification (NCBI taxonomy): domain Eukaryota; kingdom Metazoa; phylum Mollusca; class Cephalopoda; order Sepiida; family Sepiidae; genus Acanthosepion; species Acanthosepion lycidas. The sequence goes on along the minus strand of OZ010594.1, from coordinate 33,999,752 downwards.
AATCCCCGTTCTGCCAAGTATTTACACATTCATTAGGTAGGTTATGCATTGCCTTCCTCTGTCCCTCAACATATTCTATGAGTGTTACGTTTTCCAAGCTCACTTTCCTCATTATATGCCCTAGAAATTACAGCTGATGTTAAATATAAGTGTCCTTCTAAAACTTCGACATTGCTCACATGTTCGCTCCATGCTGTTCTCAGCATCCTTCTGTGGTACCAAATTTCACTTGCTTCCAGTTCTTTTTCATCTGTGGGGAGGCTTGTCTTGCATTAACTGACATATAGGAGAATCGATATTACATAACAGTCCCATACTGACAAAGTTTTCATGTTCCTTTATACTTTGTTTAGTTTTTGGAAGGCAACTTCGCACTTTGACCTCTGTTAAAAGACTTCATAGAGAATTAAATTTTTGTACTTGCTTTGATTTTGGTGTCTCTACTCTGTAGTTCGCCTCTTGGGTTGTTTTTTTTTTGTTTTGTTTTGTTTGTTTATTTTGACATACCATAAATTCTGCAATTGCTAATGAGATTGTCTAACAAAGCATTTGTAATGGAAGAGTTTCCATTCTCACATGATGACTTATATGTGACCTCTCATGCTAATGTAAGCTAAATGTTATGAATAAAAAACAACAACAAAAGCAACAATAAATTTAATTCCCAAATTCTGAAATACGAGATCGACATGGTCGCAAGACCTGTCTTCTGTTGACGATGCGAAAGAAATGTCTGACTCGTAAAGTTGGCTTGTCTATAACTTTTGCTGTATTAGCTCAAGAGATGTAAAGACGTATGGCATAGTGTATCGCAGAATACTCGACATCGAAGACATTGATCTCTAAATCAATGAGAATATATATTTTCAATATGAACTCTGAATACTGCCGCTACAGCCCTGTGATCATTTACTGTAATCAGGCTACGTTACATGTACATTTAATCTTGAGTAAACTGAGACAGGGTTTGTAATTTTATTTTCAATTATTTTATTTAAAGCTTATGTGTAGAAATGCTTAACTAGTCTAATGTAGCAAATCCATTTCTCAAAGGGTGCCCCACACGTCTGATCTTGCGCCAGACTTAGCTAAGCTTATTTGAGACGTCTACCAGTAGAGAAGTGTTTAGATAGCTAGCCAATTTTCTTACTGGCTGTCCCACAAATCTGACCTTATCCCAGATCAGTAAATAAATATTCCGGACCTCTCCTCGTAGAGTATTGCTTAGTTAGCAAGCCGAGCTGAACATTCTTAACGTAGTAAGTTTTTCTCATTGTGACGTACTACCTAAGTTTAATAAATAACTATTTAGGTGATCTTTCGGTAGAGCAGTGTTTAGTTAGTCTAGCTTAACATTTTAAATGTAGTGTGTTCTTTTCTCATTAGGTGCTCTCCAGGTCTGTTCTTGTTTAGGTCGTCTCTCTGTACAATAACATTTAGTTAGTTTGCTGCATACACGTAACGTAGTGATGTTTTTTTTATCCCCGGATGTTCTACAAGTCTGCACTTGTGCCACATTAAGTTAGTAAATAAAATTATTTACTAAATTGACTAAATAACTGCTTAGGGCATCACGCTTGCAGTAGTTAGTAGTTTTATGCTAAAATGCTATCATCTGGCCATAAAGAGTTCGTTTAAGCAGGAAACAGACTGTCGCCGCTGGATGTTAACCTCACTGCCCACTTTTATATTTATATACTCTCTACTTCTGATATTAAGCCCTTTGGCTCATAAATATGGCATATTTTGGAACTATATTTTTGTATTTTATATGATAAAAATATAGTTTTAATTTATGCTATATATATATATATATATATATATATATATATATGGATAAAAGTATATATATAGATAAAAGTACATATATGTATATATATATATATATATATATATATATATATATATGGGTAAAACTATATTTATATACATATATTATATATTATATCTTATATATATATATATATATATTTATATTTATATACACATATATTATATATATATTTTTTCGATACTATTTAAAATTTTTTACGTTGTTTGAAATTTAAATTTTAAATTATGAATTTAAGATTTAAAATTTAAAATTTGAAGTTTTAGATTTTAATTATTAATTTTTTAATCCTTAGTAATATAAATAATATTAATATTTTTTCTTTATCTTATATTCACATTTTATTATTTTTCCTTTTATCCTATTTTATTTTATTGATAATTTTTAGATTAATGTCAAACGTTAACTGCAAAATATATCAATCTGTGTTTTTCTTAATTAACTGCAATATGCCTATATATGTTAATTTATTCTTCCTTTTCTTCCCCACTTTTTTCCTCCCAACCCTGATTCCACATTTGCTTTCTTATATCTTTTCTTCTTTTTTCTTTTTGTCTCGTTTCATGTGAGATGATTTATTAAATAAGTCAATGTCTTAAGTATTTTAATAAAGATAGATTTAAAATTATTCCTATGTCTGCCTTCCTTCTCTAATTTCGACGATATCTGTCGTCGTCGTCCTCCTCTCTGTAACCATAAAACTACCCCTGAGAAGGGTATAAAAATAATACGTAAATTTAAAACCATTTTTTATGCTTGAAAATGTGATCTGAAAAACCAGGTAAAAACCACCTTTCTGGGAAAATCAATGGACCCTTAAGG